>CAHIKZ030000217.1:880000-945000 GCA_903632075.3 Acanthosepion pharaonis | reverse complement strand
TATTGTATTTCATAGTATTCCTGCAACTGTCCTATGTATGCTCCTTAACTGGTTCCTGTTCTCTCCAAACTCTATAACAAATGCCTCATTGCTTCTTGTTTCCAGATTATTGAACATTCTCTTCTGTAGTTCCTGTCTTTAAAGACTCTAAGGAACATTCTGAGCCCCTTGAATTATCATCCTATTAGATTTATTTTTATCTCTTTTGGCAAAATACTAGGGAATCTAATCAACTCTGAATTAGCTGCTTGTGTTGAAATGATTAACAAAAGGAAGAAAACAGACTAATCTCATAGACTATACCATGTGCTCCAATTATTGTGGCCTTGTGCCAGATCGTGCTTAAATTGGTAAATGTGTGTTTCTCTCTCCTGTAGAGTAATGGTTAACAAGTTAGACATGCAAACCAATAGAAGTGCAGTGAGCCTAGTTAGTGCCAGATGCTTATTTAGCATAGTCTTGTGCCAGACTAAGCTAAATTAAGAGGTCTTTGCTGTATGATAACGGCAAGTGAGAAATTTAGTTCCATTATTAATGTGTTTTAGTTTCCTTTAGGTATCCGTTATTGTGGCTTTATGTTAGACTTGGTAAAGTTTAGTATCTACCAGATACTACACAGTTTTAATTGAATCTTTTTTCAGAAATCATCTCTTACAGAATTGTTTGTCATTTTCTTTGGAATCTAACCACAATTCATATGCCAGACTTTTTTCCTAAATTTAAATGAAAAATTTCTTCCCTGTTAAAATAAGTCAAACTATTTGTCAAATTCAAGCAAATAAATGAAGGAACAAGTAACACAAAATGAAAAAGAAGTTATTAAGGAGCAAGTATTGCTGAAAGCAACAAAAGACAGAACGTTGTGAAGTGCCAAAGAGAAAGATTGTCTTATTTTAAGATATTTATTATGAATTTCTACTTTGTTTAATTAACTGCATAGGGAATTTGATTTGGAGTCTGAAAAATGAATTCAACAAACTGGTTTCAATTTACTCTTATCAGTACTTTCACTTTTAAAAGAATGCACTTAAAAAGGCATGAATCAAAATATCCTTTTTCTCTATCTCATCATCAGTTATTTTGACTCCAAATATAATTGCCTCACTTTTGTTTCTACATGATTTACCACTGTTTAAAAAGTAAACTTTCTTAAAATGAACAGATCACATTTATCACAAACATGTCATACTATTAAATAATGTTTCAATAATTACATCTCTTGTTTTAATAATTATATCACATTTCAATAATTACATCTCCCATTTTAATAATTATTTCACATTTTAATAATTACATCTCCTGTTTTAATAAATGCATCTCTTATTTTAATAATTATATCGCATGTTTTAATAGTTACACCATTTGTTTTAATAATTACATCTCACATTTTAATTTTAAAACACAACATCTTTATCATATGAATGCTTGAGATTTTAAAATAAACTGATTTAGTAAGGAAAGATCCTATTTTAAAACTGGGATTTTTTTTTATAAAGGTTGTTTCATTAAGAGGAATCAAAGACAGCAGTAAATAAATTAGTGTTATTGGTGAAAATTTATTTCTCTATTGGATAATGTTATTTAAGTCATGGCAATTATGTGTGAAAAATAATATTGCCTAAATATCCACCAAGGCTTTGACAGCAGACTTCCACTTGATGCTCAAAATTTTTGATGACATCCCTGCATAGTTGCTCATTAATCTCACCAATATGCCTTATTATCTCATCCTTCAGCTGTTGAATTTTTGTTGACTTGTTGGCATAGATCTTACTTTTAAGATAGAAATCTGAAGGCATCAAGTCACATGATTGTGGTGGCCAATTGACTTTGCTGTTTCAAGAGATGATGCAACTTGGGACCTTCTTATTGCATTCCTGTTTGAACGTCTATTTTCGTAATAGGCTTTGATAATTTTAATTCATTGTTTGATTGTTAATCTTTCCATGGTGAAATTGCCAAAGACTTAAGTAGTTAAATCTGAAAGAAAAAAAAAAGTCATTAGATGCTTCAACTTAATTCACATTTAAAATTGGTCCAAGTTATTGGAACAACCTTTATAAGTGAATTTTTAATAAAGAGCAAACAAAGTTTTGCATTTGGAATTCACCAAGATTTTCAACTGAGTTGAATTAATAATTAAGTTTTATCTTCAATATTTTCCAGAAAAATAATTCTGTTACATTATTTGACATGCTTAGTTTTCTTACTTCAATTTTATTATTTTTTATTCAACTATTTGTAATTTTCCATCATTTGTATTTATCAACAATGATATGGATAACTTTATTCCACATAAAAAGACAAAGAATGTAGATTAAATGCAGTGTTCATGATTTGGTGTTTGAACTTAACTCTGAATTTAAGGCATTCTCTTTTCCAGAAACTAATAGGAAAATACAAAAGAAAATACATTCATTGAAAACAAATTTGAATAAGACAGAAAAACTAAATTCTAAAAATTATAATAAAAGAGATAAAATTATAGAAATCTTTCCATTTAGAATTTTGCAATGGATTTCCAGATTGTTTATAAAAAAAACTTTAAATAAATTGCTTCCAGTGAGATGATGTATTTGATCTGAGTTTGGAGTTGTATATTTTGAAAAAGGAAAATGTAGAATAGCTTGAGGAATAATGCCCCCACCAATATGATTAAATGAATCTATCTACTTGCACCTTTTTGGGGTAATATTCTCAGTTGACATGAGGTAGAAAGACAACATTGAATCCATTGCAAGACAATTTTTCTCTCTGGAATCTATTTTGCATATCTATAAGTCTACCATTCATCCATGCTTATAGTATTGCTGCTATATATGGTCCTGTGCCCTTGCTATTTACCTGGATTTCCTTAATAAGATCCAAGGAAGAATCAGCAATATTATTGGTCCTGATCTGGCGGCTCAGATTCAGTCATTTGCCCACCACTTTAAGGTTGCATCTTTGTGCTTTTTTATAAGTACTTTCATGGTAATTGTTTGGATGATCTCTTTGCTATGGTACCTAGACTGTATGAATTAAATATACTAGACTGGTGGCAAGATCTTAATTTACAATTGAGCTTGCTAGATGTAACCATAAATTCTATGTTAGCAGTTTCTTTTCTTGCATTTCTCACTTGTGGAACCCTGTTTGGCTCCATGCTTTCCAGCCAACTTTATTCTGCAAAAGTTTAAATGCAGTGTCAATTGTTATCTACAGTCCTCCTGATTGCTCTTTTCTCTTTCTCTTCATTACTAATATTTCTGTTCCTAATTCCTCCACACCTTGTAACCCCTTGTGTTTTAGTGGCTGTATTGCCTTGCTTGGGGTGATACCAATTAAAAAAAATGTTTAGCTAGGCATATCCCAATGACAGATGAAGAAAAGTGGTGCCTATGAAAATTGTATTGCACCAATCTTTCAGACAAGAATGATTTGTCTACCTTGAAAATCAGAATTCAAAATACTGTTTTATCTTTAATCTAGGTTTGAAATTTTACCTTTGCCACAAGTAGAAATTATCCTACTATAATAAGTCTACTTTTGTCAGGTACAAGACCAAATTAGAAAAGTAAGATTGGGTTGTGCCAATGACCAAATTAGAAAAGAACTACCAGTTTTGAAAATCAGCATTGTGAAATTGTGTTTTTGTTGTTTTATTTATTTTACTTACCTTTGACACCAGTTTGGGAAATATGTGACTATTTCTGCCTCATGTCTTAATGATACTTTATCATTCAAAATTTTGGTATTTTAAAAATTTGAGTTTTCCATCTGGCTGTGTGATTATTAATTCTTTAATATCAACACACACAAGAACCAAAAGAATAAACATAATAAAATTATTTTATTTTTATAAAAAATGTATCTGAAAATATGACATGCTTTTTTTTCTTTATCAAAGCCTAAATATCAAGAAATACTGATAATACTTAAAAAAAAAAATGTTTATTTCTTTATTTCAAACATAATGGTGTTTCCCTTCTGGCTATATGTAACCCAATTCTGTAATAAGATATTTTCACCAGGAAATTCTAAAGACAATTTAGAAAACAAAATTATAGCTGAAATTTCTTGTTAGGTGATACTATTTTTAAGCAAAATTTTGCTGCATTAAATTTGAATATTGCTTATAAAAACAGATAATGCTATATTATTTATTATATATTGCTGTTAATTGTTTTTTCCCCTCTTACTGAATAGCATGATGTTTATATGATCATAAAGATATAATAAAATACATACTACCATTCATAGCACCCCTAGGATCAACCTGAGCCTAAGGCATGATAGGATACCCTTTCTGTTACTCTGTTGAATACAGTAATGCTTAACAAAGAAAGAAAGAAACTTGTTTCATTCTGTTTCCATTGAAAGCACAAACTCTTAATTTTCTCTCTATTATTTAATAGACATTACTAAAAAGAAATTCCTCTTGTTGAATTTTCTCTTTATTTTATACTCACATGAGTTATTTGCTTATCAAATAACAGCATTTGTGAAACTTGGTAAATATTTGCCATAAGGTGAAGAGAGATGTTTGTTTTCTATTTGTGCTGTATCTTATTAAATTTGCAAAAGAAGCCATATCTGTTTGAGTTTTATTCTCATTGATCTGTTCATTTTTTTGTTACATTTCATGGAACTATTACAAAAAGAAGGCTTTTGTCCATGAACAGTTTGATACTTTGTTTTGCTGAATATTCTGTGGGAAGATATTTTTTTTTGAATGATCATCTGAGCTAACTCCAAAGACATCATCTACATTTTTTCATTTACATACAGAAAATGTTTTTGTTACTAACTTGATAATTTAAAATTAGATTGCAAGATTAAATATCTTCATTTTTTCCAAATATACTTACTTTTTTTAAAAATGACATTTCATGTTTTGATGCTTTTTAAAGCATCATTTTATTCTTTTTGATTTTTTATCCAATCTCTTCTTTGACCTAAAAATTAAATTGTGGGGATTTGAGACAAAGTCATATTTTCAGATAAGGATTCAACTTGTATCCTATTTGACAAGACCTTGTCATATTATATATCAATGTCTATACATATGAGTAGCAGTCATATTAGAGATTAAAGAAACCCTGTGAAATAATAACAAAAGTGTTATAAACATTGCTACATGACACTGTATAGGATGAAGGTTCAATTCTTGATCAACGTTAATTCTTTATTATGAATTCATTTTAAAAAAGATTGTTTAAAATCAGAAACACCAGTATAAATGTAGTAGATAATAAAATGAAATAAAAATATGTGAAATTATCAAAGATTTTCACCACAAAACCTGAAGCAATTTACTGTATAAAAAGGAGCAAAGACAGTAGCAGTAGGATTTGGGATTAAAATTTTAATAGTTAAAATAATATAGATATCACCACATAGTATAACAAGTTTCCCTTGCAATAGGATATGAGTTTTTATTTAGTTTTGTCTAATACTATTTCAACAGTTCTGAATTATAATTAGAATGCCAACAAATACATTGGCTAAAAATGTTGTGATGCAATGCAGTAAAAAGAAGCAATTATACTAATCTTATATAAGATGCGATACTCTAAAACTGCCAAAGATGTACAAAGCATGCTTCTGGACACAATCTTATTAATCCACCAAGAATTCTTCCATAATGGTTTATGAAAACCAAAAGCACATTAGACACTTATTGTTCAAACATCACTGGTAACCAGGAAAACAATTTTAACCAAAGGAAAAATAAATAAAAGCAAATAAAAAATATTAAATAAGGAATTTTCATTGGTTTTTATCTAAATATATATATATAATTCTAAAGAATTAATGAATTTATTTTTAATCTGACATTTTTATTACTTCAAATGTTATTAGAGTGGATATTTCATATTTGAAATAGATGCCTGTTTTTTTTTGTTTATTAAACAGTGTGTATTGCATCAATTAGCCATCTCTTTAAGAAATTTTAGTGAAGAAAATTTGTTTTCCAGCAGAGATGAAACCTGTGCCCCCCTTTGCAGTACAAACCACCATCTGATCTGGCATAGTTTACTACTCAGTCAAACTAAACAAGTTTCTGTTTTTCCTTTTTAAGCAAAACACATCCACTTCACTCAGATTATTTTCTCTGTTGTGGTACGATCCACCTAATTTACATAGTGGAGTACCGACCATATAAATATGGGTTGGTACCGGGGAAGAAGTAAGAAGAGATCCAATCGAGAGACTCTGCCCGACTGCGATTAAGTCAACCCATTCTACAGGAACAGTCTTCCCAAGAATATACCAAAACTAACTGTAAATATTGTGTACCTTTTCCTTGTTTCAATACATTTTGTTTACGTACATTTTGTGTTGTATTATTATTATTCCATGCTTATCCAAGCTTCAACAATGGCGACGAGGTATAAAGAACTTTACGTTACAGAAAAAAAAGAATTAATAATTGATAGCCTTCAACAATTGGGACAAGTTTGAAGAACCCAGGCTGAAGAAAAAAAAAATCATTAATTAAAAGTCGAACATCTAATGGAACGGAAAAGTATTCTGAAGTTCTGGACAGTTAAAACTAGTTAAAGGACGACTAAGCATAAAGGAACGTTCACTCAGAAAAATCTGGAAGGTGGCGTAAACAAATAACGGCGAATTAAAAAAAAAAAAGAAGCTGGCTGACTAAAAAAACATGCATGGAATTAAAAGGAGCACAAATACAACGTGTCGATTTTGAAAGGTAACGAACTTGTAAAAAAAAAAAAATTTGTTTATTTTTTTTTTGTTTGGTTGCTCAACAATATTTTATAAAGCAAGACATAAAATTAAAAAAGGTGTAAGTTGTTTTGATTTTTTTTTTTTGTCTGCTTATAGTATATTCGTGGATACACAATTTAAAAGTATATTCTTTGTTGCATGAACACTATCAGCTAAAGATGGAGGAATTATCCAAAGTCATAGCTGAATTGTTTAAAGCCCAGCAGTTGAGTCAAGCTGAATTATTCAAATCCCAGCAGTTGAGTCAAGCTGAGTTAGTCAAATCTCAGCAGTTGAGTCTGCAACAACAAAGTGAACAATTTGCCTTATTAAGAGAACAGCAATTAGCACAGCAGAATTATCAAGAAAAGCAAGAGGAGTTGAGTCAGCAACGTCAAAGGGAACAGGAAGAAATGTATGTCAAGGTTTTGGAAATTCAAAAGTTAACACTGGAGAAATTAAAACAACAATCAGGCAAATGAAAGTAACTCTTCATATTCTAATAACATCATATTTAATTCGTTGGAAACTTTCAACTATGTGCCAGACGAAAGAAAAACGTTTGAAGCGTACTTTAAACGATATGAAGATATTTTCTACACAGACTGTGAAAACTGGTCGAATTCAAGAAAAGTCAGTCTATTACTAAGAAAGCTAGGTACAGCGGAACATAGCAAATTTGTAGATTTTATTCTACCGAGAAGAACAAATGAATTGGAATTCTCGGAAACAGTGAAATTGCTAAAGGAGTCGTTTGGAGCAAATATGTCGCTTTGGCATAAGCGATGGTTATGCATGAATGTAGCTAAATCCGACGATCAGGATTACTTAACTTATGCATCTATAGTGAATAGACATTGTGACAATTTCAGATTGGCAGAGATTACGGTTGAAGAATTCAAGTGTTTAATTTTTGCTCAAGGACTGGTATCCAGTAAGAGTGCCGAAATAAGACGTAGAGTTTTGTCTAAACTCGAATCTGAACAAAACCTTACCCTGCAAAAAAAGTTAGCAGAGGAGTGTCAGCGGGCCGTAAGTTTAAAGAAAGAGTCTCAAAAAATTGAGGAAGCTGGTATTGCTTATATTAAAAAAGTGAAGAAACAGTCAAATTACCCATCAGAAAAAAATTAGAGTAAAAAATTCGGCGTATTTTAAAAATAGACAAGAAAAATTAAATGAAAAGAATGAGGAGAAAAAAAAAAATGGTTCCACCATTTAATTGTAGACAGTGCAATGAAAGACACTGGGAGGTAAATTGCCCATATAGAAATAAAAATGTTTCGTGTGCCACAAGAATGGTCACAAAGGGTCGTGTTGTAAAACGAAAAAGTCAATAGCCGAATTAGACAAACAAATTCAAATATCAAATCAGATAGAGATTTGAGGAAGTATGTGACGACTGAAATATTTAAAAAGAATATCAAATTTCAACTCGATTCGGGTTCAGATTTAACGATAATGAACTATAAAACATGGAAAATTTTAAAAAGGCCTACAATAATGAAGTCAACGAAACGCGCTCGAACAGTGACAGGAAAGGAAATTAAATTCAAAGGCGAGGTTATACTTCCCATGAAATTGAACGGGATAGTTAAAAAAATAAAAGTTTTCATTCTGAAAAATGGAGAAAACTTGATGGGTACAGATTTTATTGAAACATTCGAATTGTGGGATAAACCGTTAAACTCTTTCTGCAGAAAAGTAGAAAGTAATACGCAAACAAGACAGGACATTAAAGAGGAATTAAAGAAAAAGTTTCCAGAAACTTTCACACCTGGTCTTGGAAGATGTAACAAGTTTGAAGCCAAATTTGAATTAAAGGAAAATTCTATGCCAATTTTTAAAAAGAAACGTAATGTGCCTTTCGCAAGTGTAGAGAAAATTAACGAAGAACTTGATAGGTTGGAAAAAATGGGAATTATTTCGAAAGTAGAATCTAATTCATGGGCTGCGCCGATTGTGTGCATAAAAAAGAAATCAAACCAAGTCAGAGTCTGCGTTGATTTTTCAACAGGGTTGAACTCGGTAATTAAGGACTACCATTACCCGTTACCGAGTCTGGAGGAGATTTTTAACAAGCTAAATGGTGGAGTTATATTTTTAAAAATTGACTTATCAGATGCCTATCTCCAAATTCCCGTCGAAGAGGAATGTTCGAAGTTACTAGGGATAAACACGCATAGAGGGTTATTCAAGTACAACAGGCTTTCTTTTGTTATTAAAGTGGCACCAGCCATTTTTCAACAAGCTATGGACGTCATGTTGAATGATTTAGACTTTGCGTGCGCTTACTTAGACGACATCATAGTAAGGAGCGAAACAGTCGACGAACATCGAGAGCATCTCAATCAAGTATTTAAAAAGATTCAGGACTTTGGATTTAAAGTCAAAGTGCGAATTTGGTTTGGAGGAAATTAAGTATTTAGGGCACATAATCAACAAAAATGGCAGATGTCCCGATCCGGAAAGGTCCATTGCGATTAGAGACATGCCGACGCCCACTAATGTGGCGATGCTACAAAGTTTTCTAGGGCTTGCAAATTATTATCAAGCGTTCATTAAAGGAATGTACAATTTAAGAGCTCCGTTGAATGAACTGCTAAAAAAAGACAAGGCATGGGAATGGACGGTAGAATGTCAGAAAGCCTTTGATGAAATAAAGAAAATGCTTACGTTCGACCTCTTTTTAACCCATTACAATCCAAAACTGGATATTGTAGTGGCAAGTGACGCTAGTTCATACTCAACACATAATGCCAGATGGTTCTAGAAAACCAATTGCACACGCTTCGAGAACTTTGCTCCCAGGAGAAAGAAGTTACTCTCAGATAGAAAAAGAGGCACTGAGTATCATTTTTGCCATACAAAAAATTTCACAGGTACATCCACGGCAGACATTTTATCCTTGAAACGGATCATAAACCACTGATCACTATTTTTGGTTCAAAGAAAGGGTTACCCGTTTATACAGCAAATCGTCTGTTAAGATGGGGAACCATTCTTCTCAATTATGATTTTCACATAAAGCACCTATCATCCAAAAAGATAATTCATGCGGATAGTCTATCAAGACTAGTACCGAGTCAAGAAGAAAGATTCGAAGAATCAATTATTGCAAATATCAGAGCAGATTATGAGGTGAAAAGCATGGTAAACAACATTGTAAGAGAGCTACCGGTTACGCTAAATGAAATTAAAAAAGAAGCTGAAAGTGATGATTTCATTTTAGAAATTAAAAGCAAAATGGTAGCAAATGACCAAAAAATGCAGGAGATTTATTCAATAGGTGACGGAGTTTTATTATATGGTGAGAGAGTAGTAATACCAAAAAAGTTGCAGAAAAGAATACTTCGGGACTTTCATATGGGTCACCCAGGTATTAATAGAACAAAAAGCTTAATGCGAAGCTTTGTGTATTGGAAAGGAATGGATGTGGATATCGAAAACATGGTTCATCGATGTAAAGGGTGTGCGTTAGCAGCTAAGGCACCACCTATAGTACACAAACCATGGCCCAAGACGGATCATATGTGGACAAGATTACACATTGATTTCACTGGTCCAGTAGAAGAATTTTACTACTTAATAGTGGTAGATAGTTTTACAAAATGGCTGGAAGTACTATGCTGTAAAAAGCCTATGTCCAATACCACAACAACTTTTTTGCATGAACTATTTGCACGGTTCGGTGTGCCAGAGTGTATTATGAGTGACAATGGTACACAATTCACTTCTGAAGAATTTAAGGAATTTTGTGAGTTATATCAAATTAACCACATAACGACGCCTCCGTATCATCCGAGGTCTAATGGACTCGCAGAAAGATTTGTCGATACTTTAAAGCGAGCTCTGAAGAAAGCCTCAGGAGTTCCAACGGAAAAGGCACTTCAGCAATTCTTACAAGTATACAGAATCACGCCAAACCAGAGAACACACTCAAACATGGCACCAGCTGAACTAATGTTCGCTAGGAAAGTTAAGTCAGTGTTTGACAAGCTTTTGCCAGGAAAAAATTAAATAAAAAAATACCATGTATACAGCGAGAAAAAGATACACTCCCGAGAGAAGGTGTTTTTCAAGTGCTATAAAAACAACGTTGAGTTCTGGGAACGAGGCATAGTGGACAAGAGAATCGGTGACCTGATTTACATAATTAAAGGGCCGAAGAATACTCATAAAAGGCACCAAAACCAACTTAAAAAAGATTACAGTATAGAGCAAGAAGAGTGTATACCGGATGAGGACGAAGATCCCATTGATATAATGTATGATATGTTTCAGGTAGAACCTCCACAGAATACACCTGAACCAAGAAGATCCGGTAGGAAACAGAAGTTCACGGACCCATTGGACATGAATCCAAAACGGAAAAAATATTAAAATTAGGCAAATGGATCTACAAAGAAATAGCCATAATCATCAACCCATATAGGAAGCAAATTTGAAATCCAAAAGGGATTCCAAGGCTTGAGAGGAGGGTGTTGTGGTACGATCCACCTAATTTACATAGTGGAGTACCGACCATATAAATATGGGTTGGTACCGGGGAAGAAGTAAGAAGAGATCCAATCGAGAGACTCTGCCCGACTGCGATTAAGTCAACCCATTCTACAGGAACAGTCTTCCCAAGAATATACCAAAACTAACTGTAAATATTGTGTACCTTTTCCTTGTTTCAATACATTTTGTTTACGTACATTTTGTGTTGTATTATTATTATTCCATGCTTATCCAAGCTTCAACATTCTCAAAAGCTCATATTTCATCATTTTTGTATCTGGAATATAAACAAAGCAATTTTTAAAGAATTACTGGATTTATTTTTATTCTGACATTCATACTACTTCAAACGTTATAGAGAAACCTTAGTATTTTAAGTACATACACACATTTTCTTTACTAAGGTTTTTCTAATGGACAGGTCCAAAAGATGTGATACACACTGTTTAATAAATAAAAAATAGGGCAACTATTTCTAATATGAAGTGTCCACTATAATAACATTTGAATTAATATATATATATATATACATATATATATATAAAAGATAAGAACAAGTGGAGTATAATTCAACTGTTAATAACATTTAATTTAAAAGAGGGCTCAATAAAGAGTAGAGCTAAATATTCATTATTGGTGATTAAAACAAAAACATGTTAAAAATCGCTATACAATAGCAATCATGTTTCAAACCTACAAATGTGTCTCCTCGAGCGATGGCAAATTACAGGTGAGTGAATGATTAATTTCAAAATCAGAATACCTCCTCTATTTTTTAAAAAAAAGTATTTTGGTCTGGTTAGGATAAACCTCCAGAGGCTGCATTCTCTATTCAGGACTGAGTGAAGTGATCAGTCTTGCCACACTTCCAATATGTTGGTTGCTGGTAATAATAACCAGGTAGTTCTGTCTCTTAATCTCTAAGCTTTTAAGAATGGAGATGAAGTCTTCAGTCTAACATCAAGTCAACCCCCACTCCCCACATGTATAAAATGTGGAGACACCTACAGTTTGGCCATATTACATCAGATATATGCTCAAGTGCTCCTCAATTGTATAGTCAGGTACCTCATACACTGCTACAATCATCCTTCACCTGTCAAGGGAATCAGTATAAATCATCTAACAAAGGCAGCAGTATATCTCACATGGAGTAGCTTGCACCGTTAATTATTTGCTGGAGCTTTATCTCACTAGAGATCAGTGATTTCCTTGCTGTGTTTTTTGCGGAGTGACAAATTTTGTGCAAATGCTTGTCTACCACAAAGACTGACAGTATTTGTTTTTAATTATGTTCAACTAGTAGTCCATCATCTGACCATACTGTTTAGCTCACTTGACAAAATTTGCCATGTTGATGATGCATTTGGATAAGGAACTTCAATTAGAGTGTGATTCTTCAAATGCTACACCAGTAAAGTTGTTTTTAGAATTATCCTTCTGACTTCCATAATAGTCACACAGTCTTTCTGAGAGGCAGTTGAATTTACAGAATGTTCCTTATTTCCAATTTTCAGTTTATTAGCCTCTTGTTCTACTATAGTTTTGAAAATGTCTTTCAATGGAGTGGTTAGTTTAAATTGCTTTTTGTTTTGAGATTTCTTGTTTTCTTTTTATTCTGGCATTTTTAGAGGATGATCCACATTTAAGAAAAAAGTTTTTATCTGGTGTGTCTGCCTCAAAGGCAGACCCAAGCAAGTTTTTCCTGATGGACTGATTTTCACTTGAAAAATAATTTCTATCACTGGCAAAACAAATAAAATTTTCTATATTTTTTATTGTGCAGTGTAGAATAATTCATGGTATCAATTCATAGTATCCTCAGCATCCTTCTGTGGAACCACATTTCTTCTGCATCTGTGTGGTGATTATCAAGCACTCACTGTCATATAGGAGGACAAATATTATATAATGGTCCAGTAAACTTTTCTTTGTTTCTAACAAAATTTTCCTGTTTTTTAATACTTTGCTTGGCTTTTGGAAAGCACTTCTATCTTAGTGTGCTTTCAGATTTCATTGTCGCATTTGCATGTTGCTCTTCCTTTCGTTAACAACCATACATTCGATCTTCTTACAACTTATGTTTACTCTTTTTTTTGCTTTCCTTTACTACATTCTGTAGGAGTTCTTGTAGTTTACTATCAACATTGTGTCATCTACATAGCTTATGTTGTTGAGATTGTGGTTGCAGATTTTATGTCATTCTTATGTGAGTTAATTCCTGTGTCACTACTACATGTGAGTTAATTCCTGTGTCACTACTACGTGTGAATTAATTCCTGTGTCACTACTATTTGTGAGTTAATTCCTGTGTCGCTGCTATGTGTGAGTTAATTCCTGTGTCAGTACTACATGTAAGTTAATTCCTGTGTCACTACTACATGTGAGTTAATTCCTGTGTCACTACTATGTGTGAGTTAATTCCTCTGTTGCTGCTACATGTGAGTTAATTCCTGTTCCACTACTATGTGTGAGTTAATTCCTGTGTCACTGCTACATGTGAGTTAATTCCTGTGTCACCGATACGTATGAGTTAATTCCTGTGTTGCTGCTACATGTGAGTTAATTCCTGTATCATGGCTACGTGTGATTTAATTCCTGTGTCATGGCTATGTATGAGTTAATTCCTATGTCATTACTATGTGAGTTAATTCCTTACAATTCATTTTGAAACAATCTAAAATTTCCCACTTGTTTTATTCATTATCTTTTGGGCTAATGCTGATAATATTTATTTTAAATAATTACAATCATAGAATTTTAATTTTGCCCAATATATCAAAAATAAATTTGATTCAAATTTGAATTATTGATGGTTAAGAAATGAAAATTGAACAAATAATTTTGAATCATTTTTAATCTGCCTTCAAAAAAGATTCCCAGAAGATGATCTCCATTTAAAACAAAAAAATGTCTTTGTTTAAATGAAAATGCTACAAATAAGTCACTAAATTTTGAAAAGTGGGTTACTACACTTGAGAAATAAGGACCAAAAGATAATATTAAGCCAATACTAAGAAATATTAACACAAATTTATAAAATAGGACCTTAAACTTAATAGTAGAACTCTTAATATGAAAAACAGGAACCAATTTTGAGAAATATTAGCCCAGGAAATCTCTAAACCAGTTGGTAGGTTTTAAAATATTTAAAATTCACCCAATATAAATCCTAAGAGCTACTGAAGTTAAAGGGTTGCTAAAGTGTGTGATATGAGTAATAGGAGGAAGTAGGAAGTAAATATTACAAGGATATGGAGGATAGATAATGATCGATCTTAGTTTTGAAGAGGTTAAGATTAGTGTTTGAGGAAGCATCCACACAGTAGTCTGTTCCACAAAGTAGGGATTCTTGGGAAGAAGCTTTCTGAATTGAATGCCTTTCTTATTAAAGGAATATGTAGAGTATGAAGGGGATTCAACCTTGCAGATGTAATAACACAGGTCTTGGCTGTAAAGGTCTAAGTTGGTGGCACTAAAGAATTTAGTGATTATCTCTGCTCAGAAGAGGGGTTGTATGATAGAAAATCCTTCACAAATTCACAAAAACAATTTTGAAATCTATATTTGTCAGCTGTAGCTCAAATACGGAAACAATACTCCATTTTTGGTTTGATCTGACTCTTGTAAAGACAAAGCATGGTAGACGGTGTCAAACTTTCTGGAGAAGTACAAAGAACTGACCATTTTTCAACACCTTTAGCAATGGATCATACATAAGAGTTATGCTTGATATCTCCCGTGAACTTGAGTCTCAATAGATTCAGGCAAGGGGCCTCATTGAGAGAGCAATCATTGGCTATGACTGGAATAAATTCAGGGTTTGTTCTGTAATGGTGAAATGTTATTGGCTTGATTTTGGAGTTATTGATTATTACAATTCTTTCCTCAGTTGATCTATTAGAATTCAATCAGAGGAGAGATCAGCTGCCAGGCTCTGGTCACCTTGATTTTTGGAGCTGCACCCTTAAACTATGGCATCGCATTTATGGATATGGCATTTGATTAGTAGTAACATTTCAAATAGTAGAATAAGACTATTTGTTAATGCACATGAAGAAAATGTTGATCTTTTGTTTTAAGCTGTTTTTATTCCTTATCTTTTCAGACCCATTGAGTCTTCAAATGTTTTTCAGCTGTTTATTCAAAGATGGTGGCAGTGATAATGAACACCTTCACCTGTTATTTCCACCCACATCAGGTAAAGGCTGCTTTTATTATTTCCTTTTCCTTCTGGAAAAACCTAAACCCCAAAAGAGTATTCAGCAGAACATAATAATCAAGATTTACTGATGTATGAATGATACTTAAAAAAAAACATTTTGATTAAAAATATTTAGATTTTAATTCTCCAAGCATTAAACTTGATTTAATTATCTTAAGAATTTACCTCTAAAAGGATACAGTGAAGGTGCACTTAATAAAGCAATGAATTACAAAACTCTAGTTTATGTGAATATCTTATATTGAACATTTAAAACATTTTATATACCAATGACAATTCCCTTAATAAAACAATGAAGTACAAAACAAGTTGGCGAGAATGGAGAGAAGAGCAGATGTCAACTCGAGATTTGAGGTTGTTTTCAGACAATTCATGTGGCACCCATTTTCTAAGTTTAGGAACTTTTCCAAGTTGTTGAAGATGATGATGAACAGTTGTATGGTTTGAACTGAGAACCACTGCCAATTCCTCAACTGATAAAGCAGGATTTTCTTCAAGGGCTGCTTCAAGAAGCTTTTCATCAAACTCAACTGGACCTCCAGTCCGATCTTCATCTTCAAGGGTGAAATCTCCACCTCTGAATTTTGCAAACCATCTTCTGCAAGTTCTTTCATTCACACATTCCTCTTCATAAACTGAGTGAATGTTTCTAGCCACTTCGGCTGCTGAGTTTCTTTTCTTGAACTCTTAAAGCATTATGTGCCTCAAATGATTCTTGGGTACTTCCATGTTAGTAGGGTTTTAATCAAACAAAATTTAATTTTATTGTTCTCTGAAATAAAACTTGATCAGTTTAAATGCATCTAAACATAAAAATAATGTTCAGCTCCATTAGACATTATAAAATACTCTTTAAATTTTGTTCATTTTAACAAAAAGTTAAAATTCGGACAGAACTTATGGGATGACCTGATATATTGAAGATTTAAATCATTTTATATGTCAATGACAGTTTCTTGTATATGCCAAAAGGTTATGAGAACCTGATCATCCTTACCTTAATTCTTACCAAATTTTTCTCTTCTTAATTACTTCACATAGTGAATATAATAAAATTCCAATTCATTATTTAAAAATTTACTGTTGGATTCAATTTGTCACATCTTTTAATTTGATACTGACTCATATAACAAAGCTTCAAAACAGAATTCCTGAAGTTCAAAGAGTTTTTTTTTCTTTCTTTATTCCAAGAAATCAAGTTGGAATTATGTTATTAACTCTTCAGGGGGGTATTTTTAATTATTTAGAGAACTTTCCATGCACTGAACATTTCAATTACTATGTGAATCTCATCTTTCAGTGGATTTAGCTTTTCCAAAACGACTCACTATACAAAAAGTTTGATTGTTACAAAAATGTGTCATAAAATGAGAAAATAAATTAATATTAATAACTTGAAAAATCTAGTCATTATCTTGTGCAGTTGAAATTAATACATAAGAGCCAGACAGAATTTAATTTGGTAAAACAATTTTGGAATTTTCAGGAGAGAAATACTGATCAGTGCACAATGTCTTTCCTGGGGGTCATGAAATGAATGATCAATGATTTTGTGAGTTTTCTTGTAAAATTTGTTTATAAAATCATTGAAAAAAAAGATCCTAGAATAGGTTAATTTTTCATCACTTTTATTTCTAAAATTTAAAGTCATTTTCCTGAAAGTTTTTTTTTTTAACTGTTTGACCAGATATTTTACTTTGTAACAGAGCCATGTAATAGAATTTCATTGTAAGTTTATATAATGTGAATATTAAGAAAAGTGACTTTTTCTAAAGTTCTTCTCTTCATGAACAAGTAGAACAAAGTTAAACATATAAAACAAATAAATCTGTAAACAAACCAACTATAGATTTATATAGACTATATATTTTGACTACATTTTGTTTTACTAAATTTTCACCTAATACAAGGCATAAGAGTCACTCAAGTTAGAGGGTTTCTGACTGATGTTGTTGAATAAGTGTAACAGGTGATGGTAAGAAGTAGGCTTTATGGGGATATGTAGAAAAAATAATGGTTAACTGTAGATTTGAAAAGATTAAGATTATAATGATCAGAGAAGCATTCTTGCAGGAGTCTTTTCTACAAAGTAGTGGTTCTTAGAAAGAAATGTCTGAAAGGAACTTCATTCTTACTAATGGTAGATGAAAGGAATGTGGATGATTCATGGCATTGAATGGCATGGCAGGTTTTAGATTTGAAGGTCAGAACAGTTGAAACTAAGGAATGTAACTTGTCAAAACATTTGCCATGGAAATAGTGACAGTGACATTTCATATGTGGCATTCACTTGCAATTGAAATTGCATCAGCATCACTTGGTGTGAGTGTAGCCCTATGATACCCAAGTAACTCCTACTTAGGTAACACAGGGCTACACTCACACAAACTGATGCAGTTTCAGTTGCAAGTGATTTTTTTTATGGGACTAGGCTGTGAGACCAACACTGCCTCAAAGGGTTTAAATGACTCTAACTTCAGCAGTATTTACCCATAGCTGGTGGGCTGAGGAGAAGTGGATTCATGCCGTTTCTCAGGACATTAATATGAAGTGAACACAAACTATCCCAATCAGATTTTGAACTTATTTTTACTAATTCTAGCTCCCAACTAACCATGAAGCCAGCCACATCTTCAATAGAAACCAATGCTTGAAAGAATTCTTTCTGTTCATTAAAGTTTTCCATGTCAGTGACTAACAAAAGGTCAGTTCCTAGATAAACAGAAAGTACACTTCTTATTGATTCTCATATTAACACTAACAACTTTATCACAAGGTATTAACAGTCAGTTAGGTCTTTGTTAGACTCTACTAGTTGGAATTGGAGAGATGATAAATAATAAAAAAAATGACTAAATGAATTCTAAATATTGAGGAAAGTTGAAGAATATACCAACTGAAGTAATTTGTTAAAAGACATACATAGTTAAAGTTTGGAATAATGAAAATATTTCCTCTAAAGATACAAGACAAACAATATTGAAAAAAACGTATAAAATGTTTTTAAATGTTCTAGAAAAATATTCTAATTCTTTTTGTAATTCTGGCAATTTGGTTCTTGGTATTTACTAAGCTTACAGAAGTACATTAGTAAGTCTGTAGCCTAATGATGAAAAAATACTTATTTTACATAACAAATATTTACATTTCAGCATAATTTCCTTTGTTGGCAATGAACTTAATTTAGTAGTGATTATTAGACACAGAGATTGAACATTATAGAAAATGGATCTATTAAGGTCTTCCAATATATCACCACTATTGTATATTTCATTTATTTCTATAATCTTGACTATGCTGAAATCATCTTGGGCTGTTAGCATCTCTTATCTGGTGTTGCTGCTTTGCTCCTGTTCAATTCAGCCAGTGCTGGTTTCACTTCAGACTTTTATATTATGGCTCATTTCTTATTTTTGTGTATTGCAAGTTTACCTCTTTTGTTGTGGCAGTGTTCTCAAATATATTCATTCTATCCTTGAAGTATTTTTTTCTTTATTAATATTCCTTTCATTTGATTGTAGCCATTCTCTTGATGTGCACATCATTTGTCCTATTATTTCTCTTATTCTTTTATTCTTCCTTATCCATGATACTCATTCTTTCTATTTCTGCACACTTTTCCATGAGCCATTCCTTTTTTGACTGCAAGCTTTGTTTGTAATTTCTTTGTGTAATGTACTATATTCTGTATCATATTTAGAGAAAAAAGAAGGTACTTTGATGACTATCCAAACAGTCCATACTGACCACAACTCTAATTTACTGTGCATATGTAAAGGGTATATTGAAAGAAAGACAGTGTTGTTCCGTTTTTGCAGGACAATATACCTGTTCACAGAACTGAGAAGACAATGGAGATTTGGAAGAATTTCAGGTTTGAGTGTGCAGACCACCCATTCTACTCACCAAATCTTACTCCAGCTATTTCATTTTTCCAAATTTTAAAAAGAGTTTGAAAAGGAGGAAATTTTAGAATGATTGAGAAGTGATAGTGGCAGTATTTAGTGACCATTATAACTTTTTTTTAAAGAAACTTGAGAAATTATTAAACTGTTGGGTGAATATTATGTGGAATAAACATGTATGTTTAATGGTTCTTGATCATCCCCTGCTTGGTTAGGTTTAAAATCTCTAAATTATCATCTCTACCATCTACAACTGTTTTATCAGATCACTGGTTACAACTGGCTTCAAAACTTTTAAGAAAAATATTTGAACCAAAAATAACAACAGTTTGGCCAATGAATGCTCAATGTTTCCAGTAAGAAAAAAGCTAATTTTATCATTAGCCTTTTGAATTTAAACTGGTATGTAACTTCAGATTCCTACTATTAGATTGGGAGGCAATGATCTGTTTCATAACCATCTATGTCCCACCTAGAATAGTGAACTTAGAGATATATGTGATTATCCAAGTATCTAAGTAAAGCTTATTAATTATTGACAGCATGGATATGTATCTCTCTAGTATCAATTACAATTTTCTACTGTAAACTTTCTCATCACTTTCTATCAATATTGATTAATATTTTTCAGTCCATATTGTGTGAGGCAATGTATTGAACTTTCCAGAATTTTCTAGCCAAGTTTTTTTCTGCCTCTCTGTAGATAGGATATTTTCTTATAAATAAAAAAGATTTAACTGTTTCTTCTATCAGAAACCTTTAAAGAATTGTTGCACATGCATCTGATTTTCTGTTCATAAAGATTTTAGTTTAGAGTCTTCTGTTTTGAATTTTTGCTTTTTTTTCATCAGGAATTAAGAAAACATAGGAAAACATGAATGTAAATTTTTTCTATTGCAACATTTCTATCTTTCACTCACAAGATGACATAAATTTCACATTCATACCACTCACAAGACTTTTATCATCAAAGTAAAATGCAGGTTAGTTTTATTAACTTAGAATCTGAATTTGCATCTTTTAAATGTTTGCATTTATTCAGATTACTTAGCAATTTGGGGTTTTACACAAGTAAAACTAACAATGCCATACACTTTGCCTGGAAAATCAGTGATCAGTAGATTCAACTGACATGCATTTGTCTTGTCAAGCAGCATTTGTGTGCAAAATTCATGTGTGTATGTGTATCATAATTCTAGTTTGTCTATGTGAGATTTGGATGATAATTTTTTTGTGTGTTTAGTAGATTTTATTATATATCAAGGAGGGGAACAACTATGAATTTAAAGCCCCCACTGCTCTTTGTCTATATTAAGTTGTGTGAAAGGCTTCATGCGTCAATTTCACTGAAAACACTGGTTCTAATTTGATTCCTAAAGGTACTTGGTTTCAGTGAGAAAATGAAATAAAGAAAAAGAAGATAGAAGTGTTTATTATCTTTTTCAGTGAAAGAAAAAAACGTCAATTTCAAATCTTTTTATTTGTATGCCCTTACTTATAAATACATTTATTAATGAAAATGTTTGCAAGACAGGTTTTCAGGTAGTTCAATATATACAATGCAGACAGACCTTATATAAGTCAGACAGGTGTGAATTTCAACATGGTATAGATTTTGTACTCAACAGGAAAAGAATTAGATAGCGTCCTTGTATATGAAAAGATATATGGAATCACCTGTATTACTGGATTACTGAGAATGGATTTGCCTTATGGACACACTTTGCGGTGAATGTACAGTTGGTATATTTGCTAACATTTCTTTTCAGTTCACTATCATTATCTGGGGAAAAAAACTTGTCTCTTTTTTTATGGATTGTACACCGTATAAAATTGATAAAAATGTATCAGTGAAAACATAATGGTCACAACAAAAACAACATAAGTTCACTAGTCCTACCAGAAGTATAAAAAATTATAGAAATTATCTTTATTTGCCAATATCATTTTAATTATTTTTTTTAATCCACAGATGGCTCTCCTCTGATCATGAAATGTGACCTTTTTGAACGACTCATCAGCCCTGCTCACTTACCATTCCAGCAGCAATTTGTAAGTTGTACACTGGTTTCTTTTAATAAACACTGACTTGAACTCTTGGCCCTTTTAACTATGAAACTGTTATTCTTTTGTTTTACCCTTCATTTGCATTGATCTTTAAGCAATTAACGTTGGATAAAGTTATAATTCTTACATTGTAAAATCTATTCAATGTAGTTACTATCTTCATAGCAGGTGGAAGAGACACTGGGGACAAGCAATCATATATTCTCAAGTTTAAGTTATAAACAATGCCTATAAATGTTATTGTATATACTGCCAGAATAGACATTTTAATCTAATTTCTCACCAGATGCTCAAAGGAAGCCAGATACCAAATGCAGAAGTACATAACCTCATACCTGCATCTAGTATTTCATGCATGAGAATGAAAATGTTGAACAGATGGATATATAAATGAAATCACTAGGAAGTCTCTCATGCACAGTAGACAGAAAATGAAAGGTACACATGTCAAATGAGAGGTGTATGGGGCCTCTTCCTTATGAAAGATTGACTGAGAGTAACTAACAAAATATTGCAGCAAATACAATGTTAAATAATGAAGATTCAAGTCACTGCATTATAATATCAAGAGAAAGTTAATGTCAGATAAAATCAAGGAAGTGATGCATCACCAGAGAGTGATTAGCAACTTAATCTACTATTATTACTGTTATAAGTTTGATCCTCATTTGAATTGTATAAGTGGCTCTGTACCATACTAACCTAACCTTAATATTTATACAAAAGAGTAGTGATGGACAAGCTAGACTTAGAGATTATTACTCCTATAGTGAGTTCAATCCTCAGTGGGCACTCTACAATTTATCTTTGTCACATTTTATACCATAGAGAAATATTTAGCAAGCTAGTCTCCTCAAGCATTACAACTATTCAGAATGATTCTCAGAGTACTTCTCACTTGTAGCTTTGTGCCATACTAACCTCAGTGCATACTAATGCATCTCAGGAAGTTTTTTATACTATTGTTCATCCAATACAAAGCACAAGAGCCGCTCAATGTAGAGTATTTCTGAATGAAGTTGTTGTAAGGGTGTAAGAATAATAATTAAGAAATGCATATTTATATAGAAAAGTTAATGGTTGACTCTAGGCTTGAAGAGGTTAAGATCCTATAAATCGGGGAAGTGTCCTCTAGGGAGTCTTTTTCACAAAGTAACACTTCTTGGGAAGAGGTGATCTGGGTGGATCTTCAACCTTACCACTGGAATACAAAGGTAATGAGGATATTGGCACTATGTACATGTATGGCAGCTCTAAGCTGTGAAGGTCTGAACTGGTAGAACTAAAGTATGTAGCTCATCTGAACATTTGCCATGGAAATAGCATCAGAATAGTGAAAGGCTAGCATTGTTTCATCAGTGGGATAGAGGTGGTATTGTGGAAAATAATTCATCACCTACAAAAGCACAAATTTTTGAATTCTGTTGAGGCTGGCAAGAGAGGATTGGACAGCTCCAGCCCAGATATAGCAGCAATATTCCATTTTGGTCTGATCTGACTCTTGTAAAGATAGAGCATGGCAGAAAGAGTTTGAAGCAGTAAAAGGAACTGACCATTTTTCCAGCATTTTTATCAATGGAGCTTATGAGTCTGGGGTGAGCTTGACTCCCAGTATATACTAAAGGCAAGGAACCTCACTGAGAGTACAACTGTTCATCATGACTGAAGAAAATTTAATGTGGTATCATCTGCGTATGTATTTACTACTGATCTGAGAATATTCTTAGGTGGATCATTAATAATAAAAAAAAATGGGCAGTACCAAGGAGAGAGCTTTGAGGGATCTTCAGTGCATTGGTCATTAACAATGACTTTCAAGGACGAGCCTGATAGGAAGGACTTGATAAATGAGAAGACTCTTCCAGAGATGTCATAGCTGGAGAGTTTGTGTAGCAACCTTGTTAAAGGCCTTTGAGATATATAAGCTCTTTACTCTCATGCTGAATTTGTTACTTAGCACTTCATTGATTCTATGTGTAATGACAATTAAGACATCAGCAGTGAATATAGAGGAGTGAAATCTATACTGTTTATCAATTGAGATGTGCAACAACTTTTGTATTGATAATTGAATCAGTTTGCTAATGAGCTTATGAAGGCTGATGGAGAAATATTGTGATGGAGATGAACACACATCCAGATTCTTGGAAACAGAGCATATAGCTGACACCTTCCATAGACTTGGGAAGCATTTCTCCTTCAGGCAACAGTTAACTTTATCAAGATTGGTGATAGCCAGGTGTTAAGGTTCTTAAAAATGACCACAGGAATTTTATCTGACCCAGTAGCCTTCATAAAATCTTAAGGCTAAGATAGAGATATCACATAGTTCATGAGAGAAGCAGAGTCAAGTAGGGGATAGGCCTTAATGTGAAGTTAAAAGTAAAGTTCACTGCAAATAGCTTAGCCTTGCCTGGCAAAGATAAGACAAACTCAGGGCCATTTATAATAGAAGGCAATGGTGGTTTACTTCTGGTGACAATTTTGTTTGGGATTTTCTAGAACTTGGGGGAACCAAGTCTTTTATTTTCAACTTTGGCTTGAACTGCCTGTGCATAGCTGCTCTTTGCATTTTTCAGAGCTGTCTTGTACTGATTGTGAACAATTCTGAATGTTAAAAGAAATCTTCTACATTGTTCCCTCTGATAGAGATGGTTGTAGTGGTTATAGTGAGCTATAGCAGCTGCACAATCAAAGATAAAGTCAGTAGATAAAGAAGTAAAGAATTTTGCCATTAACACATGATTCTCCAATATGTAAGAACTTTTTGAATGACAGTAATGACTGGTCCTTGTCGAATTTGAAACTGGGATATAATAGCTATAGGTGAAATATGGCTGATTTTTAATAACTGCTGATTCAATATCTCTTGTTTTTAATATCCCAGAGCAAATATTTAATATACTGTAAATGCATTTTTTCTACAATCAGCAGTGGAAAAGACTTGAAAAAAAATTGACAATACATTTATTTTGTTATCAAACAAACAACATGTTAGTTTCACTCCATATGGGAATGACTTTTCCTCTTCCCTTTTTTATAGTCAGAGGTTCACAGGTGCCTGCCAGGATATTTTTCTTAGTCAATAAAATAGGTTGGTTTACATTTTGACTTGATTCACTCCAGATCTTCCTTGTCTATAAGACAGAACACTATGTTTGCATTTCTGACCTTGCTTTTATGCATAGATGCCAATTCATAGTTTGTAAAGTTTTTGCTTTTTTACCTGTAAATTTGCTTTGCATATATTATTTGCTTGTTTGCTTGATACTATTTCATTTTTGCCCTTTTTTTTACTGTTTTTTTTTCTGTTTATTGCAAACTTTGTTAATTCTGTTTGTTGGACAATTCTATTATTTCTTTTCCACTTAACCATGACTACTAACTCATCACAACACATTTATGCACAGTAATTGGATGGAAAAGATTTTGTTAAAATTAAAACTGTGAAATTCATGCAGCAGAAAGATTAGTTTTACAAGATCTGATAAAATATAAGCTGTTCATCTCCAGTTAGCTTATAAAACAATTAATATATATCAATAGATAAGCTAGATGTAAACATAAAATGAACTATATACATTCACGCCGATGTAATTAGAAAGATATGACTTTAGCTTAGTTTAAAATTATAGTTTTCTACTCCTACTATATATTTAGACATTCTAGATAAAATCCAAAGCAGGATCTACAATGTTATTGGTCTTGACCTGGCATCTCAGCTTCAGTCACTTTCATGATACAGCTTCTCTGTGCCTTTTCTATAAATACTTTTATGGTAGTTATTCTGATGATCTTTTCTGTATGGTACCTAGACTATGAATTTAAATGTAGTACTAGATTGGCAGCCAGGTCTCATCATTTTGCAGTTAAAATGGCTCGATGTAACTGTAAATTCTTTTCTTGCATGTGGAACTCTCTTCCAACTCCTTGTTTTCCAGTCAACTTTGATCTTCAAAAATTTAAATGTAATGTCAATCATTATCTACTGTCTTTTAAATTTCTTTTCTTTTATTGTTCTTGCTTTTGTATGAGGCATTTAATGACAATCAAACTGATTAATCAATCGTAATGGTCAAGCAGACTAACCTCATTTATCATTAGGTCATGCTAATTTGGTGTTTGCAAACTCATAAAAACAAGTGAGAAGTGGTTGAAATCTAACCCTTTTCACTTGAAAAGAAGGCTAAATTTTAACCACTTCTTCACATTACTATAACTTTGTGTAAGCTATATAAATATGCTAAAACACTAGTTTTCATATGAAAAAGGCTAGATTTTGTCTACTATAGATAAATAAATGCACACAGATATATATGAATAAACTGCAATGCATTAAAGTTTACATTTGCAAGTCATTGTATGTATATGAATAGTTTGTGTAACTTTCTAATATTTCCTTATAAATATACAGAAATATTTATTTATAGTTACCTACATTTACTTGTATGTGATTATGTGCATGATCAGTTTTGAGATACTTAAATATCTATATTCCCTACAGATATTTGTGAAGATAATTTGGAATATTGATATTAAAAGTTTTTAAATGTACATTTATTCATGCTTCTCTGAGATTCATACTGACTTGAAAAAATTATCTGTATGTTATTAATATTTTCTTAAAAAGCAGAAAGAGTAATTAACTTTATTCTGAAAAATATGTGTCATTTACCAAAATACTGTTGTGGACAGAATTATTCATCACCACTACCATGATTACAAATAAAGCTATAATTCCTCAAATTTTTATGGAAACTTCATGTGCATTTTTTCATAAATGATGTAATAATAGATTTGAATGAATGTGCAGTAAGGCCCACAACAAAATTCTTATTTTAATATCAAACAATAATACAAAAAAAAACAGCAAAGAAACATTTTAAATAGGACAAAATTATTAGCCCTGTTGTCTCAATAATCAATTACATAACTTTTATTCTTGATTATTGCCTTTAATCATTTTTGATAGTTCATTACAAGATCACTACACACAATGATAGGTATTTTGCTTCATTCTTCCTTAGCAGAAGCTTCTAGTTCCTCCAAATTTGAAGGACTTCTTTCTCTTACTTTTTCTTCAAATATGTCCATAAATTTTCAATGGTTTTTAGGTCAGAACTTTGTTAGGGGTACAATTAGCATAATTTTACTCTCATCTAAGTATTTTGTAACAATTTGTGCTGTGTGTTTTGGGTCATTATCATGTTGGAATGTGAATAGGCCAAATACTGCTCTTTATCTATGATACCCTGTACTCTCACTAGTTCTCCTGGTCCAGAAGCAGCAAAACATTCCCAGAGTAGAATGCTTCCACTACCGTACTTCATTGTAGGTATAGTATTTTTTGGTTTGTGAGCTTCATTCACTTTTCTCCATATATAATGGGAGTTCATGTGACCAAATAATTCTAGTTTGGTTTCATCTGACCATACAACAGGGTTCCAATATTTACTCCTATGGCTTCTCACATATGCTAATCTGCATTTTATGTTTCTATCCTTGAACAAGGGAGTTTTCTTTGAACATGCTCAAAGTCCTGCTCAATGAAAGCATCTAATGACTGTCTTCATCGATACATTCAACCCTGATGTCTTTACATTATTGACAATGTCCTTTGTTGTTAAGTGAAGATTCTTTGAAACATCTCTAACAATTTTCCTTTCCATTCTCCCTGAAATTAACCATTTTCATTTATGCTCAGTTCTTCATGATATTTCTATGTAAAAAGAGTTACCTGGCAGTACCCATTTCTTCACGAGACAAATTATGACTTGCATGCTACAAGAAATAGAGAAAATTCTCTGATACTCTTTATATCAGCTACTGGAAAATGTCATTGCTGAGACATCTCTCCAGACTTTGATGAGGCAGAATTGAGTGAATACCTTTCCTCAGGACATTTGAATAAAGTGAACACACGAAAACTCAACCAAAATTTAAACTTTGATCTTTAATTCAGTTTTGAATGCCACTAACCATTTTGCTTCTGAGGAAGTCCTTTGAAAATTTTTTTCATTATTGACAGATAGTTCTCTTTAGAACAGTGTTTTCTTCTTCAGGACATGGGCAGTTGTAGCATTCTGTGACTTCCTATCCTTTGTAGCTCTAAGCAAAGTTTGTCCCCTTAATATTCCTCCAAGTCCCTGTTCTGTCATCCATTCACACAAATTCATTAAGTAGATTACTTGCCTTCAGTATATCCTGTGAGTACCAAGTTCTCCAAACCCTCTTTCCTCATTAGCTGTCCCAGAAATATTACCTCTTTTTTCTAACTACAAGTGTTACTTTTGTTCCTATTTTTTTAAAACCTCCTTCTTGTTCAAAATGTTCTGCACATGGTATTTTCAAGCATCCTTCTCTAGAACAATATTCTCTTTTACCTCAAGTCTCCTCTTCATCAGTGAGAAATTTGTTCAGCATTCACTGCTGTATATGAAGATTGACATTACATAGCACTTTGACACTCTTTTCTTTGTTTCTAATAAAACTTCCATTTTTTAATGCATTGTTTAATGCTTGGAAAGCAGCCTTCATTAATCTAAGGTACCTTAGTTATATCATCACTAAGTACTGCACAATTGTGGCTTTGAGCCAGACTATTATTTTTTGTAAATATGCATTGAGAATGATGATTACTTTTATAGATTATTGTCTCTTTTAGTGAGTGTGAGTCTTTCTAAGTACCCCACTATTTTATTCTTGTGTCATTTAAGCTTTTTTAATCATTTCACCCCAAGCAAGACAATAAAACCACTAAGACACAAGAGGTTATTGAGTGTGAGAGTATATGAAGGAACAAAAACACTAAGAAGATAGAACAATAAAAGAAGATGAATTAAGGAGTCAGTAGATAATGATTAACATTGCATTTAAATTTTTGAAGATCAAAGTTGATTGGAAAGCAAAAAGCCAGAAGAGAGTTCCACGGGTGAAAAGTATGAGAAAAGAAGCCATTAATAAAGAATGTAGGATTCCATCTAGCCAATTCAACTGTAAATTGATGAGACCTTGTTGCCAATCTAGTACTGCACTTAAATTCATAAAGTCTAGGTACCATAGAGGAAAGTACATCAAACAATTACCATGAAAGTATTTTATGAAAAGGCACAGAAACTACATTTTGGTGGTGAGAAAGTGACTGAAGCCAAGATGCCAGGTAAGTCATTGCAGATTCTTCTTTGGATTTTATCAAGAATCTCTAAATATGTAGTAGGAGCACCGGATCTTATTTGTCAGCAATATTCAAAGGATGGATGAATGGTAAACATATAAATATGTAAGATAGATTTGGGCTAGAAAGATTGTCTAACACAACACAGTGAAGCAACTTTCCTAGCAACAGACCTAGCAAATGATTCAATATAATCTTTCCATTTCATTTCAACAGAAAAAAGTTAGCCGAGATGGCACAACGTTACTCTTCAGGAGGCTAACTTAGAAAATATCTATTTTAAGGACTTATCATGAAGTGATGGTTTACAAGCTAGTCTTGCAGACTATTGCTGCTATAAGGAAGTTGTTTCTCATTAGGTGACCCACTACTGAAGCTTTATGCTAGTTTGAGTATTAAGTAAATATCTGTTTTCATTATTTATGTTTTAGAATTGTCCAAATAATACTATTTTTTCTTTTAAAGTACTCAGCAAATTTTTATTTTAAGTTTTATTTCAGTTTTGTCAGCATCTGTTCCATTCTCTTATGAATGACATTCTTTTTTGTATAGTTTCTGCATGCTGAAGGCACCAGTGGGAAGCCATTACTTCAACCAACCAACAAATTTTCAGGTGTTACTCTACCTCTGCTGAAAATCAGAATTCGACAAGTTCTTCCATCAACCTGTCTTTGTGAGTCTCTCGTCTTTGGCATGGTTAGTTGCTTACCTTTTTTTGTAAAGCATGTCATTGTCTAGATTTTCATCTGAGAAGCAATGTGGCAAATTGTAATTTTATCTAGTATCCTTTTTTTTTTTTAAAAAAACTATTACAAAAAACAAATACAATTTCAATAAGGACAATAAAAAATTGAATTAATATAAACATAAAAAAGGGAAACATTCAATGTGGTTATTAAAAAATCAAATTATTTATGTAAGTACTATGAAAATTAATTTACAAATTTAGTGTAGAAAAATTATTTTTTAATTTAGGTACTATAAAAATAATATTAGAGAATGTTTTGATCCTTTCAACATGCAACAGGGAAATACTGATTTCAAAATAGATCATCAGTGCCCAGGCAAATAAATTTGTGATTGAATTGCTGCTGTTCAGAAAGATTTGATTTAAGAATTCCCCACTCTGGTTAGCAGAACTAATAATAGAAAAATTCAGTTGTTAATTTGAAGTTAAGGATTTCATTTCATTGCACCAGGGCACTTACTCAGATTTCATCATTCAGCCAAAATATTAAAAGAAATACAAATAATCAGCCAGTAATATGCTAAACCATGTTATAAGCCAACTTGTTTTATAAGTGCATCCAGGCATAAAAAAAGAATCCAAATATGAGATGAAACTATGAAATGAAGTATGGCAAATCATATATCAAGTAAAAAAGGGAACATGCCATTTCCCTCTTAACAGTTAATTATATAGGAAAGTGAAGGAGGCTGTGTGTTATTTTTGTAACTAAAAGCAAACCAAGTGTGAAGACAGTTATCATCTGATGAACTAGGATTTTGGAAAAGTATAAAATTAAATAAAAACAATACTGTAATATTGTTTTTATTTATATTGTAATACACACACAACACACACATACACATATATATTTAATAGGAGTAGAGATTTATTTGTTGTTTCCCGATTAAAATTTTCAGCTCCTTCTAAAGTTTACTCATTCACTTTCATGCCTAGTACCCCCTTGAATCTTAGTGGTATTGTCACCTTGCTTGGGATAAAATAATATATATATATATATATATATATATATATATATATATATATATATATATATATATATAGTTGTGAAAAGAAAATTTGTTTTTTAAGGTTTACAACAAATACAGAAATAAAGAATTCACCCCCAAAAATCCATACTAAAAAAAATATGTCCTAGTGTTTTCTTCATATATAAACTCTTTCAAAACTTCACCTTGTCTGACAGAAGATTACAATCATGGGCCTTTGGCAAGCATCAAACTCTGCACATTTGTAATCATTAGTGAGGTTCACTTGTTAACCATCCCTTCAGGAAAAATCATTTTTTTTTATCATACAAAGCCTGGAAGTTTTCAGATATGTTGAAATGTGCTAAAGAAAATACAATGATAAAGATCTGTATGTGAATAATTCCTGAAAGGAAAAGCAATTCTGTTCAAAACTCTTTGAAGATTACTGAATGTAGCATAAAGAGAACATGCAACAGGTGAGATGTAATTAAAACAATGAAGATGGAGATATTTGTTTGAATAATTCATTGTAGAATTACAAATGGATATTTTAAAAAAATTTTGTTATAAGTTGATTAATGCTAAATTATCCCCCAAGGCAAAAAAAATCTCTATCATGAACAACAACAACAACAGCAATAATAATAATAATAATAATAATAATAATAATAATAATACTGTATCAGCCAAATGTTATTACACTGGAAACAGAAATATAGAATTTGTATTGATTAATAGAAATGTATTGATTGTTATTTCTCTAAAAAGAATATCTTTATAGAATATGCTTGTCATATATTATTCTCAAAAGCATCACTTGTCTTCTCTTGAGCAATATTGCTTATAGTTCTTAGAATTATCATCCATGCATGCAACAAAAATGGTATTATGGATGTGAAAAAAAAAAAAATTCTGCATATGTTTACCACAAGTTTCTAAAATTTGCCCATCTCTACCTTTGGTCTGCTTAATTTCTGTTCTTTTATTATTCTTGCTCCTTAATGGTTCTCCTTTTCTTATATTTTTAAGCTCAGTAACCCTCTGCATCTTAGTGGCTTTATTGCCTTGCTTTGGAGTGAATAATTTTAAAAATTCAACAGTTATATATAGCTCAGCTTTGTATCAGTTCTTTTGTACCTAGTAGAATACTCACTAACATTTTCCTTATTATTTAACTTTTGATAATTAAGTAAAAAAAAAAAGTGAAAGAAACAATTTTATGTCTTTGTAAAACAGAATATTTCTTGAGTGTTTATTTTTTTTTTTACTGCTTATCAACTCTTTGTCTGACACAAGGATTTTGCTTTGAGGCACTCAGTGAGGTTCAAACTTACTACACTTTATGAAACAGATTTTTGAGATGAACTTATAATCTTCACTCAATGATAGACATTCTTAGTAAAGAAAAGCCGAAAAATATTTTGAAATGTAAAAACCATTCTTTCTTTGCAAGTGAATATGGCATGAACAATTTTTTGAGATTAGTAATGTTTTTTTTCCAGATACAAGTCCTATTATTTAACCCATAGCTGGGAGATGGATTCATACCTTTACCAAGGGTATTTGCATGTAAATGAATTTAACAAACCCAACTCAGATTCAAAATAAGCTCTTTGATTTCTAATTCCAAGATGCTATTCATTACACTACACACATATCCTGTAAAACACAAAGTTTAAATTCTGACTTCAATTCTAAAATTAATAAAAGAGATTCTACTTGTACAAGATGGACCGTAGACTACCAAAGATGAATGTATAATTCTCTTACAGCCATGCAATTCACTTGGGGAATATTTGTTTATATCTATTTGTAGCCCTATAGCTATTTGATAAGTTTAGTATAAGTCTGACACAAGGATTTTGCTTTGAGGCACTCAGTGAGGTTTAAACTTACTACACTTTATGAAACAGATTTTTGAGATGAACTTATAATCTTCACTCAATGATAGACATTCTTAGTATTTACTAAGCTTACTTTAGGTTGGTACAAGTAATCATATAGAGCATATAGTAAAGATTGAATTGCATACCACCATAGTTAATATGACAATATTAATACTAGTAATGTATATGCTATTTAATATCAATCATGTATCACACTTCTATGTGCCATATTTCTTCAGGATGTAGCCGATCATGTCTCTCCACGATTTCCTGTTCTTTGTAGTCCTCAATATTTTTTTTCTTTTGTCATCTCTCTTAAAACTTGCTCCACTATCCATTTACTCAATCTCCCTAAGTAGGTTATGTTTTGTTTTCCTCTGTCCCTCTTGCCTTCAATCTGTCCTGTGTATATCAGATTTTCCAATCCCTCTTTCTTCATTGTGTGCCCTAGAAATTTCAACTGTCTCTTCCTGATGTTAAGTATGTTTTCTTTTCATTTTTCATTTTCTGTAAAATTTTGTCGTTGTTCACATGTTCAGTCCAAGGTATTCTCAGCATCTTTCTGTAGAACCACATTTCTCTTGCTTTAAGTCTCTTCTTCCTCTGTGAGGATATTGTGCAGCATTCATTGCCATATAGGGGGGTGGAACTAATCAAATTAAATAATAACACAAATTTACTACTCACAGTCATCAATTTGGCCTACTAATATGTAAAGGAGAGCTACAAAGAAACAAAATATTCTTTTTATAGTTCTTGAAAAAGTGTTGAACAGTTGTTTAATATCAATCCCCCCTATATGGCACTGAATACTAAAGAGGAGACTTGAAGCAAAAGACATAAGGTTCTATAAAAAGATACTATGGACCAAACCTGTGAGCAATGAGAATTTTTTAAAGAAAAATGGAAACAGAAAAAAATGCTGGTATTTAGAATCAGAAAGAGACAGTTGAAATTTATTGGACACATAATAAGGAAAGGAGGCATGGAGAATTTGACACTCACAGAATAAAAGAGGCAGAAGGAAACAGCAAATAACCTACCTAATGAGGTAGATGAATGACAGAACTGGGAGAAAGAAGGTTAGTAAGGTAACAGATATTACTTAGAACTATGAAGGATAGGAAGGTTTGAGGAGCTTTGATTGTCTGCCTATATTCTGAAAGGACATGGTGTATATAAGAATGAGAAATATAATACCAAATAATAATTGAAGAATGTTTATATGATTAAAGATGACCTTATGCCTACCATAGAAGTCTTGTAGCTCAAAACAGTGATGCAAGTTTAAATCTCCCATGCATATATACTTTATTTGTAATTCTGTATTTTTTACCTAATGGCCATAGGTCCATGGGCAGAATAGTTGTAATGAAAAGCAACTAAAATTAAGTTGAAAAAAAATACATGTCAAAAATTAATAATGGTTGTCATTGCTTCATTTAATAAAAAATCAGTAGAATATTACTACTAGTTGTTGACTGAAGGCCTTAGTAGTTCAATAAAAAGAAACTAAAATTAAGATGAAAGAAATACTAGTCAAAAAGGAATAATGGTTGGCATTGCTGCATCTAATATATACATGATGATAAATTGATGATTTGAGTAGTTACAATGAAAACAACAGTAATTAATATGAAAGAAAAACCAGTTGAAAAATAATAATGGTTAGCAATGATTCATTTAATAAAATTTAAATCATATCATATCACAGTATCAACATAATTCCAAGAGTTATGTGGACAACTGACCACATCTTTTTGTATTTTGGTTGTTGTCATGTTTCAGATGTTTGACCAGATTGAAAGCCCACTTTCGACAAAGACGTGACTTGAGGTTGAATGTGTAAAAAACAACATTAGCCATGTGGCATCTAGTTTTGTTTTTAGTTCCTATTTTAAACTTGTCTAAAAGTTAGCAACTTTTGCTCCATTTGAAAATCCCTTTCAATGCAAATAAGAAACTACAATTGTTATGGGAGGCCTGAATGCCAAAGTAGGCAAGGAGAGAGATGATGAAATAGTTTGCAAATTCGAACTAGGAGTACATAATGAATGCAGAGAAAAATAGGATGAATAGTGCACAGTGAATGATCAGGTAGTAGCCAATGCCTGGTTTCATGAACACTCAAAACATATATGGACATAGAGAAGCCCAGGAGGTGAAACAAAAAACCAAATTGACTATCAATAAAAGATTTAAAAATTCAGTCTTTCACTACAAAGTGCCAACTGTGGAAGTGACCACCTTCCAGTGATATATAAACTTAGAGTGAAGAAACTACAGAAAGTGAAGAGAGTCAAGGCAGCACCCAAATTGCAATATGATAGACTTATGCTTGATCTGAATATCAAGGAGAAATATATGGGCAGTGTTAAAAGCAGACACAATGGACAAAATAAAAATGTAAACTCAAATTGGGATGTGTTAAGAGAAACTTCAGTAACATCAGAAACTGAGATTATCTCAAAGGAAAAAAGAATGGATGACAGATGAAATTCTCAACATGGTGAAAAGGAGAAAAAATAATGATGACAACTATGGCTCAAAATCTAGAACTCTGCACAAAGAAATTAGGAATAAATGCTGGCAGGCTAAAGAGGAATGGCTGAACGAAAAATGTGTAGAAATAGAAAGAATGTGTATCACAGATAAAGAAGATATGCATAAAAAGAATAAGAGAACAAACAGGACAAAAGACATGATCATCAGAAAGCTGCATAAAACGGGACACTGATATTAAATAAAGAAGAAATACTTCAAAGATGAAATGAATACATTGGAGAACTCTTCCATCATAAAAGAGAACAATCAATAATACACAGAAATAAAAAAAAGGACCAGAAATATTAAAATCTTAAGTGGAATCTGTAATGGCCAAATTAAACAGAAACAAAGCAGCATGACCAGATGGAATCATAATAGAGATGCTAGCAAACTTAGATGCTTTAGTCATTGACAAGATTACTGACATAATGAAAAAACATATACAACAGTGTTGATATATCAAATGATAGATCCATTTTCATAGTACTGCTGATAAAGCCAGGGGCAAATGAATGTGAACTTTACTGGACAATGTGAAAAGGCACAGGGAAGCTACATTACAATGGTAGGAAAGTAACTGAAAGTGAGATTGATTCTGCTTTGCTCTATTCATTAGGATTTAGATCATTAGCTTGATTATGTGGCTCATTAAGCTGATTGTTTGATGGAGCTCACATTTCTTGTCACCTGATTTTTGAGGTAATGCTACATTACTATTAATGAATGCAAATGTAATAATAGAGAAGTATAATTTATTAAGCAAATGGGAAAATATTATCTACAAATATATATTTTAGATAAGTAATTTGAAACTATTATGGATTTTGAAAGCTCCTATGATAGACTAGTAAGGAGAAAGTGACTGATGCAAATTTACCAACTACTTCCATATATGATTATAAATTGAATGAACATTACGATCATTACAGATTTTTAGTATAGGTTCAGATCCTGCTGACAGTTAATTGCTATTGTTTTTAACTAGTTTGCATCTTGGAGTAATCATTAACTAGTTGTTTTTAATTATCATTGCTACCGAGTATTGAGTTTGATTCACTAAGTAAATAATATCTTATATCTTTCATATAAATGTTTTTAAAACTTTCGTTCTAACATTTCTTTTATATGCTTTGATTTATTATTGTCATATATTTTTATTTTATTTCCTTTTTGTGATTGTGCCTAATCTAGAGTTATTCCTTTATAAAAAAAAACAAACTCTTAGACTTCTGAATAAATCCAAGTGAAAATAAGTTTATAATGATTTCACTATCTAGATCCCTAGCTTGTTTAATTCGTTTCCTTGACTACTTCACACTCAATCGCTCTTTATTTTGTGATCCAGTTTCTAATGAACAGCTTAATTTTTCTTCACACTAAACCTGAATATTTTCTCTGCCTCATCTGAGATAAAATAAACCCAATTTTTTTTGCTTTTATTTTTATTTACATCACTGACTTGATTTATCAGCAAGAAATGATGATAAAAAATGTGTTTTTCTTTCTTTCTACACATTTTTTTCTCTGTGTATATCTATAGAAGCCTGACATTTTTTTTAAGTTTTGCTACACCACTGACTGTGATAAAAGCCAATGCTTCCAAGCATAACTCTCAAAGATTATTGGCCACAAATGCAGAATCGTTTCCTGATAAAATTTTCACATGTGATGCTCAGTGACTGAATTTCAGTCAAAAGAAATCAGATAAGAAACATTTTCTTTGTGTCTCAGGGTGGAGAGAAAGGATTTGGAACTAGAAAAGGGTGAAAGAAAGTTACTGAAAAATATTTTATAGGTAATCAATTTAGATTATAAGCTGGTCATGGATACAAATTCTTTTACAGTGCTGATCTGTTTGTCTCTTTACCATCATTTTCAAGGAATGGAATTGTCATAGAAGGACAAGCATCTTTCTGCATAAATATCTCAGTATGTTTCTATTGTCTATAAAGTGGAATAAGTAAGAACAGAAATATCAAAATAAAAAATGCCATCTGTCAGTGCCTCATTAATCAAGACAGTATAGGTGTTGCAACATGATAGACAATTCCTGTGCAAATGGTCTTCTTGGCTGAATCTATTCACCTTTTTTTTTTCCAAAAAATGAAAATTTACTCGTGTATGTAGTGCAGTATTTATGAGAAATAGTGATAAATAAGCTAATGCATTTTTGAGTAATTTTTGTTTAATTATATATTTTTGTTTAATTATATATTTTTGTTTAATTATATATTCATAATTTTACTAGGTTATTGTCCAGCCTAACCTTTTAATTCTTCACCTGCATCATTTAAAAAGTTTGTTATTTTGCCATATTTGCCTGGTACTTTTTGTATTTTAGAATTGTTTGTTGTCATATATGAAACATCATTAATATCTGATGAATTGACTGCTACTGGTATTTTTAATTTCATGGCATTCAAGTTTGAACAGTACTTCTTTGTTATTCATGACCTCTTGTGCCTAAATTTTGTAGACTTCCCCATTTCTGTCTATTCATCTCCTGAAGTGCCATGTGTGATACACACAGGCAAATGGTTTGAAATCAGAGAGGTCCAATGTGCCGTGTCATGTCCCAGAATTATCTAGGATTGAGAAAAAGAAAAAAGATAATCTTCAGCCTTTCCCTTTCCATGGAAATATCCTACCAGACAAAGATCCCCAAGTTCTTGTTTTTAAATTATGTGGCCCAAGAATCTGCTCAGCAGTTTGGAGAAGAATGCATTCTTGTTAAAAAACTTGAAGAAGGACTGAGTCATTCAGTTCATATGCAGTCCATGGGACTTTAATATTTGCTGGTAAAACCATATTTCTGCAGCTTGGAGTGTCCATTTCACTTTGGAATTTAGAGTCCATGCCTCAGTGCCATGCAGTAAAATTGACCACACATACATTTTAAGCTTTGAAGATTCAGACTTCTGTCAGTTAAAATGTTTTGAAGCCAACTGAGTCAGTCTTTTGCAAAGTAAATTGGCAGTCGATTTCTCCCTCACAGCAATCATGTTACCAAGTAGCCTAGATAATTGAAGCTGTCCACTTGGTCAATTTCCTGATTATTGCAAGATGGCATTTTGGTTCAGGAATTGTTTTTAAGATGACAATACATTTGATTTTCTTTGGGTTGACTGTTTTGTGCTGGTTAGGTTGAAGAGCTTCTAGAGACCTTCTTTTGTAAGGAGGGTTGTATCTTTGATGTAATGGAAATTATTTCACAACACGGCCATTAATAGCAATTCCTTCAGGAGACTCTTCCAACTCATAGAAAATAAAATTACCATAGAGATTAAAAGGGTCAGGGGATAATGGGCAAACTTGGTGGACATGACATTCTATCTTCTGCCAGTTAGAAAGGCAGACATTCTTTATGACAGCAGCTTTTTGTTGATAGTAGATGTCTTTGAGTATGTGTTTGTTAATGTTGTCAATTGTCTCCAACATCTAAAAGAGGTTTACATGTCATACTCTGTCAAACACTTTCTTGTAATCAATGAAACATGCATAGAGATCCTGCCTGTATTAGGTGCTATGCTCACTGATCATCCTGAGTAAAAATTTGGCATTCATTGTTCCTATGTTGAGAATGAAGCAAAACTCCACATATGGGATTTCTGGGTGGATCTTGTTCCTTATTCTTTCCAGTATAAATTTGATTAAGATTTTAAGCACATGACTCATGTGACTTATACTTTGGTGGTTTGTCTTTTAATGTAAACATTTGCTCCAGATCAGACACATTTCAACTTCTCTTATGGTTTCTTTCAGCCTTTCTATGTTCATTTTCATTTATTCTTCTCTCTCAGAAGATCCTCTACAAAGATCCTCTATAAATCATTTACCCACTTGGTGGGTAGAAGATTTATACTTTATTTTAATGTCAGCAGTTGCTGTTTATCTATGTGTGCTGCTGAAAGTTCCTTAATTATTAGAAGTGATAATCTACAATAATGGTCAACTAAGAGTTTTCTAATTATTTCAATCACTAACTGAAACTATTGACAAGAATTATTGTATTGTTCACAGAAATTCTATTTATTATATAAATGCATATTTATACACACTAACATTCAAATTTGAATTCTGCAGACATAGCTGTCAATCTTGTGAGCACCTCACAATAATTGAAAAGCCAAATAATCATAAATTTAGAATTAAATTTACAATGTTTAATCTTGCACATCCTCCACAATAACTAATCACATATATATATATATATATATATATATATATATATATAATAATCAAACTTTTACTTCATATGGGGAATAGGTTATTTTGGCAGACAATGAAAGTGGTCATCTGTCTTTTCAACCCTGGTGTGGTGGAATGAACTTCATGTCTGCAAGATTAGAAGCAGCAGGATGTAGCAGTTAATTGTGAGGAATTGATATTGGAATCTAAAGGGTCAACTTAAACCTTAACTTGCCAAAAACATCTAATACTGAATTTACACTTTTCACTGTTTCAATCAGATGTTAGGCATGAGACAGGGGTTGGAAAGGGTGGTAAGTGTCTATCTTAAAGAGGAGAAGTTTTATTAATTTATGACAAATTGGGGATATTAGAAGAAAACACAAATTTTTAACTTAAGTTTAAAATTAAAGAAGAAATTCAAAACAAACTGAAAAATAAATTTAAAAAATATATATATAAAGAAACATAAGGGATTTATGGAAAGAGAGGGAGATACTCTAAGTAGAGGAAAGCTTATAAATTATAATTAATATAGTATAAAAGTTTTTAGAGGGGGAGGGGAACCACTTAGGGTAGATAAATAAGGCAAAATTCTACTATGGGAATTAGAATTAGTTTCTGGTTTATAATGTTGATATTTGAAGAATTAGAGGAGATGAGAGTTGGGGAGTGATTTTGGGTTGCTAATTAAGGCAAAGCTATCTTATGGAAATTTGAATACTTAATTATAGCCATAATACTGGACGTCAAAATAAACATAACACTATTAACTTATACTATTGTAACCAAATGCATAATAATTACAAACACAATGAAACAACACTCAAAAACATAATAGGTAGAAATGTTAAACCCATTAATAATAATAAGCAAGTTAACCTCATTATATATTATAAAAATTTTAAAGCAATTGACCTCATAGTCTCCAATAACCCTACAACCACACAATGTAGTGTATCAATTTACATGGCTATTCAGAGATTCTATATCTGATACTACATATATTGGTTTTACTACAACCACACTCTCCTATACATTTAGCTGTCACATTTCTGATCTCAGTTCCATTAAACAACATTTCTTAGAAAAACATAGCCATATACATAATATTATTCAGATATTAGTTGATAATACAATAATACTCACACATACACACAGTAAAAAGAACCTTAAAATATTGAAGGCCAACTACATTAAAACAAAGCAACTCACACTCAACAAAATTACATTACAAACTAGTCACAACATATTACAATACATCTAACCAAGTTGGCCAAGTTGTCTGCTGTTGCTGGTTACTGTGCCTTTATGACTTCATTGGAATAAATTTGTTATGTTGGTGCAACCATACATGCACACAAACCAGGGATGCTGGGAATTTAACATTTTCTTTTTAATTTAGCTGATTTTATTTAGATTCTTTTTTTCTTTTCTTTCTATCAATTTTGTTAGTAGGTATCGCATACTGTAATAATAGAAGTTCTGCCAAGAATAGTGAAACATAAGAATTTGAGCACAAATTTACTGTAGATGACCATGTGATCAAGGCACTCTCCAGACATTTTTGCTGTAGTGAATTGTTTTCTCTTTTGATCAGAGTAGCATTTTTTATGTCAAAATTGTGGTCAGTCTCATTATAGTGGGCATCCAATGCATTTGATGTAGTTTTGTACAAGGTAACCAAAAAAGTTCTGTCCATTTTTAAAGGAAAAAAAGAAAATACTTCACAGTATGTGTAACTTATATTTAGTCTTTGAAGTAATCGCCATCAGGATCCAGCACCTTCTGCCAACGTGTCTCCAGCTGTTCAATGCCTTTGCGGTAGAACACTGGGGGGGGGGGTGATGCAAAGAAGTCCATGAGGGTTTTGCGCAAGTCTGCTTCATTGGTGAAGGATTTCCCATGAAGATGATTATCCAGGGAGTGGAAAAGGTGGTAATCGGATGGCGCAAGATCAGGTGAATAAGGTGGATGGCACAAAGTCTCCCACCCAAGTTGCTGTATGGTATCCCTGACCACTTGCGTGACATGCGGCCTGGCGTTGTCATGGAGGAAAAGCACACGATTCACCAGTACTGGCTCCTTCTGGCGCAATGTTTGTTGCACACATTTCAATTGCTGCGAATATAGGTCTCCAGTGACCATTTGGCCCATTGGTAGCAGTTCATAATGAACCACTTGACGACCTGTCCATCAGACACAAAGTATAATCTTGCGTGGGTGCATAGGCGGTCTTGCGGTGTGAGAGACAGCATCCTGAGGAGACAACCAATGTCTGGAACGCTTGGGAATTTCGTACAGAACCCACTTTTCATCACTGGTAAGCACTCGATTGAATAAGGATGCGGTACGGTGGCGAGAAAGCAGTGATATGCAGGCTGCCACTCGTCGTCCCTTGTGGACCTCCAACAGCATTTGCGGAACCCACTTGCTCAGTTTGTATGTTTTACCTAGGCGGTGCAGGTGAAGTCAGAAACGTTGAACTGTCTTGCAAGTTCACCACACGTTAGACTACTGTCTTCAATGGCTGTCTTCAGGACTCCGTTATTCAAGACCTGTGGTCATCCACTCCAAGTCTCATCATGGAGAGACAAATCTCCCAACTTGAATTTTCGAAACCAACGCCTTGCAGTACGTTCATCCACAGCACTATCCCCAAATGCTTGACATATGTGGTGACTTGATGCAGCTGCTGATAAGCCCACTTTGAAGTCGTAAATCAAACAGCCCTGAATGAGATCTCTAGACACTTTCATCCTTCTCACAGCTGTCCGGCTTATAATTGATGGCCAGGCATGGTGCACGTGTTTTTTATAACGTCTGATGTTCCTACTTCTGGCTGTCCAAATTTGAAAACAATTGCTACACGCATTTCGTATATATTTCAACTTCATTCAATGATTAATCAAAAAAGGGACAGAACTTTTTTGGTAACCTTGTGAAATGTCTCTTTTGTGTTCATATAATCTTTTATTTATATTACTTGAGGTTCCTCCTATGTATTCTCTGTGACAATTCCGTCTTCAAGTTTTAGCTTATTGTTTTGTTTAGTATTGACTAAGTCTTTTATTATTTTAGATATAGTAGTAACAGATTTTATGTTGAATTTAGATAGATTCTTTCCAATTGTAGATGTGATAGTTGTTAGGACAATATATTTTTTGATTCATTGGGTTTTCTACAAAATGAGACAAAATTACTGATATTCAAAACTACCAAATATCAATCAAATATCATCTTATATAATAAATGAGAAAATGTCTGTTAGACTTTTTCAATTAAAGGGAAATAACTCTCTAACTTTAATTATCTCACCTTCTTTATCTATCTTCTATATAATAAATGTGAAGATGTATCTGTGTATGTCACACTTTTTCAAGTAAAGTGATACAACTCTTTGAAAAATTCTTACATCTGTAGCTATGTTCAAAGACTCACCTTGAAAACAAACATGAGAGTTATAATCAGGTGACCTTGAAGCAGGAAGATTTGCTGCTTTGCTGTTGCAGCTTGACAATGGAACCATTAAAATGGAGAGATTTCACTCCCAAATGGTTGTGGAATTTCAGTCTCAAGTATCAAAGACTTGATTAAACATGTTTACCCAAACATTAAACACCATTTCATGGATTCAAACTTGTTTTGTGATATCACCATATTAGCTACCAAGAATCAAACTTGAAACTTCCCTAAGAAATCCCAAAAGAAAGCATGAAGTACTTTTCCATTGATACTGTGGTCAAACAAGAACAGGCAGTGAATTATCCAGTAGAGTTCCTAAACTTATTGAGTTCTCCTGGAATGCTATCATGCAACCTGGAACTAAAAGAAAACATGCTAGTTATGCTATTGAAAAATCTGTATCCGCCAAAGATTTGTAATGAAAAAAAGGTTAATTGTCAAGAAGATGCTTACTCATCTCTTGATAGCAGTGATCCTTACTAGTCCAGGAAGGGAAGAAAGAATTTTAATTCTAAGAATCCTCTTAATTCCTCCAGATCTTCATTTTGAGTTCAAAAGACTTCAGTTTCCAGTGAGAGTGAGCTATGCAATGTCAATCAATAAGTCCTAAGGATAATCATTGAAATTAACTGAACTTCACCTGATGGAACCCTGCTTTTCTCAAGACCAGCTCTATGTTGGTTTTTCAAGGGTTGGGAATGAAAACAAGATATTTGTACTGACTCCAAATGGGAAAACCAAAAACGTTGTTTATCATGCAGCTTTATAATAAATTACAAATAGACAAATTATATCATTGTTTTGATGAATACTGTTAATTGTTTGAAAAATATTGTTCAAAGTTTGTACTCAATGCATGAAGTGTCATTGTTGGCTGAAGGCCCATTCAAGAGCCCTCCACAGGAACTAGCTTAAATGTCACCCAATAGGGCTGCTTTTAATCTAGTCTTAATAATATATCTACTTAATAATAACTTAAGCATATATTATCTACTTATGTTAAATTATATTATTGAATTACATCAAAAATGTTGTTGAGAGTCCCAGTGAGTGATTGAAAAATTATGAAACTTGATCTTCAATAAGTATTGAATGCTATTACTTTTAATTTAGTAATAATATATATATGTACATATATACGTAGTTATGGACAGAATTATTTGCCCCCACTGAATATTTGTATATTTTCTAAGGTAATGCAAATATTTGAAAGTACATACTGAATTTACCATAAATACTTGATTCAATATTTTGTTTTGAATAATTCTTGAAATTTTTAGAATTTTCAATGCATTATATTCATAGTTATAGATTTTTCTAAAAATTGGTGCAGTACAAAATTATTCGCACCCCCCACTTATGGAAATTACAAAATAATATTGCCCTATGGCAATTGTAATGTTTTTTTTCTTCTTAATTTGACATGTAATACAAACACCTTTTAAAACTTACTTGTTCTGCAACCATGGCAAAGATGGCTGAACTTGACAAGAAGCTCTGAATGAAGATAGTTCATATGTACAAACAAGGTGATGGATATACAACACTTCCAAAGCATTTAAATGTTCCTAGATCAACAATTAATAGTATTATCAAGAAGTACAAGATTCATTCTGTTTAGAATAAATTATTAAATGGCAGAAAATGGTTAATTTCTGAGAGAATGGGGAGGGAAATTCTTAGAGATGACTCAAAGAATCCTCACTTAATGACAAAGGTCATTGTCAATGATGTAAAGACATTAGGGTTGAATGTATTAATGAAGACAATCACTATATGCTTTCATCAAACAGAACTTCAAGTTGGCATTAAAGAAAAACTTCCTTGCTTACGGCTAAGCACCTAAAATGCAGATTAGCTTATAGAAGAAGCCATCTAGAACATTTTATACACAGACAGGTGCAAACACACACACACACACACACACACACACACACACACATATATATATATATAATATCATATTTGGGCAGCATGTAAATTGGTGATACCCTCTGAAGAGTGGAAGGACAGGTCCACCTATGAAACTCTGAATTCAGGTTACTGAAGGTAACCTCAATCAGCTAAGTGACAAATCGTTCTATTAATGTTCTATCTTTCATATTGAACACATTATTCCAAAGAAAATGTCTTTTCTCTTAATATCCCATTCACTATCAGCATTTTTGGCTTCATACTATTTTGACATCATTATATATATATATATATATATATATATATACACACATATGAATGTATCTATCTTCAGCCTGTATCACTAATAGAAACATTTAATTATACAGTCTTCCTTGCATCATCTATTATATTGCTGCTTTGCTTTGGGCTGTGTTGTTATGCAGCTCCTTGTAATTTTGTAAGTTACATAAAGAGAATAAGAGACTTTCACAATTGTATGTTGTCTAGCTACAGAATTATACATGCAGATTTATATATTAGATGTTCATTCTCTAACTACTTTTTGATTTGTTTTGTATTGGTATACAAGCTAAATTAGGTGGATTCACCCATATCTATCCCCGTTCACACTCACACACACGCATATATATGTGCGTGTGTGTGCACATATTATACACTTGTCTACATGCATCTTTTTATGCCCAGATATTTTTTCAATCTATCTGTACTCCTGTATATACACACACATAAGTGGGGTAAAAATTTCTCAGCCTAGTCAAGACACTTATTTGTTCAGATATATATATATATATATATGTGTGTGTATACATACATACACACACATTTATATATATATATATATATATATATATATATATGTCTGTGTGTGTGTGTCTGTATGTATGTATGTATATATATGTGTGTGTGTATATATTTATATATAGTGTATTATAAGGATCAGATTTTAACAGAATAAGATATGCGTATGTAAATTTCTTTCTATGTATCATATATATATATATATATATATATATATATGTGTGTGTGTGTGTGTGTGTGTGTGTGTGTGTGTGTGTGTGTGTATGTTTTACTGTAATAGGATCCAATTTTATAAATGGGTCCATGCATACTTACAAATGTCTTTTTCTCATCAGAAGCCAGAAAAATTAAGAAGCATTTTTTTACCTTTCTTTAATACTCTAAAGATGTGAACTTAAATGCATGTTCATCTAATGTCATTCTCTTCTTCATGACAACTCACAGATGTTAAAATTCCATGATGGATATCTATAATTTATGAATAGGGCACAAAGTAATTGATATATTCTCATCAGATAGAAAAGAAAGATGTCGTCTTATGTATACTTTTAAATTGTAACTTATTTATTTGTGACAATTCACTTGACAAAAATACCTCTTCTTTTATGTAACATATTCCTTCATGATGTGGGTAATCATAACTCTCCACATCATCCTATTCTTTCTAACACTAATATATGTCTCCATACTATTCTTCCGAGTCCATGTTCTGCCATCCATTTACGTAAGTTTTTTTTTAGATAGGTTAACCTCTGCCCTTTCATGTTCTTCAAGCCCACTTTCCTTATGATTTGTCACTGACATTTCTACTGTTTCTTCTTGATTCTAGGTATTAATATCATTTTCATTTCCATTTTTCTTAAGACTTCCTTGTTGCTTACATACTCTGTCCATGATATTCTCAGCATCCTTTTGTAACATCACATCCCTGTTGCCTCAAGTGTCCTCTTCTTCTGTGTAGAAATTGTCCACCATTCAATGTCATAGAAGGGGACTGATATTACATTGCAATTCAGAACTCTTTCAAGTAACTATAAAGAGAATATTTTTATTTCTCTGAAACTCACCTTTGTTTGTTTTTTACTTGTGTTCACCCAAAACAAGGCCCAAGAGCCATTCTAGGCTGAGGGTTACTAAAGGAATTTGTTGCATCTGCAGAAAAAGCAGGGATTTAAGTGAGCAGTTTATGAGGATATGTTAGAAAGATAATGGTTAAACTCAAACTTGAACAGGTTAAGATTTTAGTGGTTGGGAAAGTATTCTATTGAGAGATTGTTCCATAATGTAGCGCTTTGTGAGAAGAACCTGTAATTGAGTGGAACTTATTTTTCACAAACAGAATATGAAGGGAAGGAAGGTGTTTTTTTACAGTGTAGATGGCATACCAAGACTTAGCCATAAAGGTTGAAACTGGTGGAGCTAAGAAATGTAGTTTGTTTGAACTTTTTTCATGGAAATAGAGTAAGTGAGAGGCATCCATCATTTCATCTGTTAGGTAGAAAATAAGGTTGCTTAAATGCTTTTGGGCTCTATCAAGAGTGGGAAATGAAAACTCAGTAGCTCCAACCCACACATGACAGCAGTACACCATTTTCAGCTTGATCTGGCTCTTGTAAATGTAGTAGATAACAGGAGTCAGGTACTTAGAGGGGTACAGAGAACAGACCATTTTTCCAGCATCTTAAGTGATGGGTTTTATATACAAGTCCCACTTGAAGTTTTGGTGTAATCTTGAGGTACAGTAGGCATTGAAGTCAAGGAGCCTCATTGAGAGAACATCTGGTCATTGTAGGAAATGAAAATTCAGGATCTTCTCAGTGATGATTAGAAAGCTATGTTTGAGTGTCTGTGGGTAGTAAATTTATGTTGTTATTTATTATGACTAGCTTTGTTTGACACAATGTCATATTTAGAGAGCACCCAGTCAGGATTAAAGTCACCATTTCTCTGCACTAAGCATCAGCTAGACTAGAACAATAGGCATTACTCATGCTGAAGAACCTTGCATATTATACCATTCTTTCATGTGGGGAGGGCCACAACATTTCAACATTTGAAATCTTCATATTTTTTTTAATGAGCTTCAAATCTAAATTGCAAATATGCAACTACTACAGCATCAAAACAGACCAAAATGACAGTATTCTGTTATTTCTGATGTTCCCTTTTTGCTTGACTGTACTGCTTATTTTAATGCTTTTTTTGTTCATTTATATTTTGGCTGTGGAAAATGGAACATCATTTTGTCTCTGTAACACATTGAGTCATTCATTCCAGTTGCATTAACTTCATTGTTTTTTTTAATGTTTCACTCACTCCACTTTCTGACTCTCATCAGGTGTTTTTGTACATTTGGTAAACTTTCAAGAATGCCATATTGAATAATTTTTTAATCCATAATGGAATTGTGGATGAATCAATACATTGTGTTTTCTAGCATTTTTTTTTTGTTTGTTAAAATACTAGTATTCTTCTGTGTATTTAGTTTGTTGTCAATAAAAGTGTATGCTGGAAACTTTTGCATATAAGTAATACAAACATTTCAAAGTTTACATCAACATCACATTGAAACATCAATTCCCATATGATCACCAAAGTTAAGCCTGGTCAGTACCTAGATGGGTGATCACTTGGAAATACTTTTGACTTGTGATTGGGGTATAATGAATAATGGCTTTGAATTGTTAATCAGAGAGATGATTTCCAATTCCAGTTGAGTTTGCTATTATAATAAAGTATTATTCACATACATGCAAATAACCTTGGGAAAGTTATGAAAGCACTTTTTCTCCCAACCCACCTTGGAATAATTAGTAAGATTTGTATCAATAAATCATTATTATCTATAAAAATAAGAATAAAATTGCATATTAAATATTTAGATTTCACCATTAAATAACACAAAGAGGTTGATATGCCACTAAACAGAAACAAACAACCAAAAACTTACCATATCAGAAATTCCTATTTTTTCCATTATTACAGAATCATACAAGAATATATTTTCTGTAGAAATGCTGAAAAGTGTTATGCAAAGTATTGATGTATAGTTAAGTATGAAAACTTGGAAAGAAGAATTGTAACAATTGGAAAAAAAGGAAAATGGGTGTGAAAAGAGTTATACACTTTGAACATGAAGATATGTTCATATGTACAAACATGTACGTTTTTATTTTTGTCCAGATCATAAAAATCCAGAATCAAATTTATCTACCATCTTTGGTATCCACATGTACACACATTTATATTTTTATCTAAGTCATGAGCTGCAATAGATAAGGATTTTAGAAATCATTTTAGTAATAATTTGTAAAATTTAATCATTACTGGATACGTCATAAATGTTGGCCTTGTGTCATACTTTGTCTAAGTAAATTAATAATTAGACACATGCACCTAAAATGCATACATAATACTACATATGAAGTAAATATATATGATATTATGCCTGAATTTTAGGAATTGGGAAGTGTTTTAACAGAGGATGGCAAATGCGACACCACTATCCAAACGTATTGGACTCGCAAAAGTTACATTCCAAAATCTAAGTCAAGTATTAAGAAACTGGAAAATTTCATTAGAAACAGAGAAAAGAGTGCTGAATTGTTATGTGATAACAATCCTCTTTTATGGCAGTGAATGCATGACAAGATTTCACAGATGAAAAAAAAACTGGAGGCAGCAGAAATATAGTTCTACAGATTGATGCTGACAATTCCATGAACAGAGTGCATAAGCAATGAAGAAGTTTTAAGGAAAGTGGAAACAAAACGGTCACTTATACTCAAAATCAGAAAGCAACAGCTGAAATTTCTTGGACACATAATGTAGAAGGAAGCTTGAGAAATTTAACTTGATATTCCCTTGTCAGAGCATTGAGGGCAAAAGAAATAGGGGAAGGCAGCAAGCCACCTACTTGATGAGCTTGTCTGTATGGATGGCGGAATGGGGAAAGGACAACAGACTTGGCAAAAGGAGAAACACTGCTAAGGGCCAAAAGGGATAATAAGTTGTGGAGAGCCATGATCGCCAACATTCTTGAAAGGATAAAGCATAAAGATGAAAACTGACAAGAAATATTTTTCTGAATACTTGGTTTCCACCATCTCTTTCAAAGTAGATCTTTTGGACAGTTAAAGAATAGAATGGCATGTGCTGTTCATTTGACTCAAACATTTGTTTAGTATTTTGTTTCTATATTTGCTTTGTATTCTAGTAGGTTATTAAAATTGTAGCTTCATGAAACTGAAAACAAAGGAATTAAAAATCAAAATAGACTGACAAGTGACTTTTCTCTGGGGACAATTGCTATTGAAGTGTTAATGATTGTATACAATCCTTGTAATTTCCACGCATATAAAATAACTGGAAATTCCACTATTGCATCTTTAAATATTTGAACCTAACAACATTAACCAAACAATAACGATCGTAATTATGAATGTAGATTATTTAAAGAGGTAAGATGGTACAAATACAATGATTATGAATTGACAAGCTTTTACTTTATATTCACATATGTTTTTAACACTTTATTCCAAATAACAAATATTTTATTCCAAAAGTTCGACTTTCACAACATAAATCTTTAATATGCATAGACAGATAAAGTAAAACAAAATATACATACATTCTACCATTATCTGATATCATTAAATTAACATATATTTACATAGAATATCCTTAGCAATATTTCTCCCTCTTCTCTTTTGTTTGTTGCCAATACTTTAACTCTCGCATAATATAATTTGTGAGCACTTCTTTCTTTTTTTCTTTTTCTTTCTTTCTTTCATTGTTTCTCTTTCTTTCTCTTTCATCCTCTTTTTTTTTTTGTTCTCTTTCTTTTTTGTTCTCACTCTTTTTCATTCTTTTTCTTTTTTCGTTCTCTTTCTTTTTTCTCTTTCTTTTTACTTTTATTAACTTTCCATTTTCTTTTTATTTCCTTTCTTTTTAACAGATGTCTGAACAAGAAACATGCATAATTATAAAATGGTTACTCATAAAGAAACCTAAGTAAAAATCATAAATTAAAATGATAAAGATTTGTGAGAATCTTTCTGTTACTTATCGGCAGAAAATGGTTCCAGTAAATGTCTTAGGAAAGAATGAATCAATTTGGCTAAGATTCTTAGCCTGAATTGTGGCTTATATTTAAATTTATAAAGAGAAATAATTTTAAGATACTTTTGTGTTTCACCAAAAGCAGGAATGTGTCAGTATGTCATTACAAATATATCAAACAGTATGTTTCTATTGATCTTATCTATTTATTTTTCTTACAGCCATATATTGTTGAGTCTACTTCTTCATGGAAAATTGACTGGGATGAATTGGAAAAAAACCGAAAGAATTTCCAGGCTTTATGCCATTTGCTCTTACAAGAGGTAATATTATTTTGTCAACCCATACAACAAATTCTTCTTTGACTCAAGTGTTTGATTAATCAGTTACCCATTTTACAAAAGTTTGGGGTAATGTTTATTGAGGCTACTCTGGTTGACTATTGCAGTTGAGTAATAAATTTAATCCTCAGGGACTGCACCATACAAAATTCAACATTAAACCTGACAAGGATTGACATATTAAATCAATCAGCCGACAGACATTTTTAAAAGGGTCAAACTTTACCTTAACTAAACCTTTAAAATTTACCATGTATAGATTGTATATGATATTCTATGCTTTCATCACCTGTATACCTGGCTTTCTCCTTCCAAAATTTCACCAGAGTACAACCTAGAAGATATTGTACTTTTTTTTTTTTTAATTGTTTCACCCCAAGCAAGTTGATAATGCCACTAAGACATAGGGGGTTACAGGAAGTGAAAGAGAAAGAGAAGTGAGGAAAGGATAAAGGAACAGGGTTCAGGTAGACAGAAGATGGCGATTGATGTTGCATTTAAATTTTTTAAGGTAGTACATAGCAGGGAAGCAAGAAATTGGAAGGGAGTTCCATAGGTGAGAAGTACAAGAAAAGAAACTGTCAGAAGTGGCAGTTGCATTTAGGTAGTTCAATAGTAAAATGATGATACCGAGTTGCAAATCCAGTAGCAGGCTTAAATTTAAATCATCAAGGTACTAAGGAAAGAAGCTCAACAGAACAGTTACCATGAAAAGATTTGTATAAAATGCAAAGGGAAGCCACGTGATGTCAGTGAGAAAGTGACTGAAGTCAAGATGCTCGGTCAGGATTGACCCTTCTTTGAATTGTGCCTTAGATACCTGGAAATATATTTCTTTGATGCATTCACTTTCACTTTTTCACCTTTCAGTATTCTTCTATTGCTTCCATTTACAGGTATTAAACATTGCAACTTAAAATAGGCCAAAGTATATATCAGCCATAAAAATTAAAAAGAAAACAAAGAGGAGGATATTAGTGCAGATAATGAAATAATATTTTTGAAATTATCACTTCATAAGAGGGTTGACTGAAAAGTTCATAGGCTGATCAAGATACTCTTACAGAATGGGACAAAATGAGGTTTATTTTTTAACAGTTCCCTTTATCAGTTTACCTAGAAAGAAACAATGGTGTTATTAATAAGAAGAGTTGAAATTAATACATGCAGCACTAGCATCACTCCTTCATAGTCAGCCTATGAACTTTTCAGCCTACCTTCGTATCTTATTATCACTGAATAGCAGAGATAAAATATATCATTGTTAATCTTTTTTTAGATCTTTAATTGCTTTTTATTGCTGCTACTCAGTTTGTATTCATTGGTAAACAGTACAGATTGGAAATGAAAAGAATGAAAAAATCTCTAGGAAAGAATTGAGTTTGCATGTCTTTTACCCTGGGAAGCTCAATTTTGTGTTTTATTACATGAGCTAGATGAGCAGAAAATCCAATTTAACCATTTAAATTTACTTTCTATTCTTCACCAGTCACATAGCACTATATTTAATGTTAGTGTTTTTATGTAGTATTAGTGTATTATTAGCACAGAAGTGGAATTGACATGCCAAGTTCAAATTCCAAACTTTGTTGTGTTCACTTTTGCACAAATATCCTTGTCAAAAGTATGAATCAATCTCTTCTAACTCCACAATTAAATATAAGAGAAAACTGAGCTCTCTAGCCTTGATTGGCAACTAGTCTAGGGGAAGGACAACTCTAAATTTAAAGTCACTTGGGAAGGAGGCAGACAACTCCATCTGTAAAAACCTACTTGCTACAGAAACCACAGCAGCAACACCTAGTGTAACAAGGTGGTGGCCCTAATGTCCACTGGTGAGTCTAATGGTATGAAGGAGACTAAGAAGAATTCAAGATAATATTAATGTTAAAGATAAGGATGCTAGTTCAGATCATAGAGGAAATAATATTTGTTTGAACTTATTGCTTCAGATCTTATTGAACACATGACACAATATTACCATTGCTATTAGCAGATCTGTAGGTTATAATGAATTCTGTGACTGTAGATTGATACACTGGTTTTCATACAATCTCCAAAGTTAAGAAATGTTAAACCTGGTCAGTAACTAGACAAGTGACCACTTAGGAATACCAGGTGCTGTAAGATTGAATATGCAGATGGTGCAATGGATAACAGCTCAGAATTTTAAATTGGAGATCTGAGTTGCAATTCCAGACATGTTTGTTACATTCACTTACAAACAAATACCCTTGCGAAAGGTTTCAATTCACTTCTTCTCCCCATCTATGGGTTCATAAATAGGATTTGTATCAATAAATCATTATTTCCAAAAAAATCTTACAATCTAAAAAATATTTTCTACTTTTAAATAACCTGCAATAGGTTGATAAGACCCCCCCCCAAAAAAAAAACAAATCAATCTAGAATCTGTGACTGTAGAATCAGTATTCTTACAGGCTTTAGAAAGCACTGTGTATAATATATGTATGTTGGTTGCAAGCTTACATGTATAAATCATTTTAATTTAGTTAACATTTTGTTTTAGCTGTTTTATTTTTTTATTTGTTCATACCATGTTTTGTCTGACTCCACAGGTGTGATCATGTTTAAAATGCACCTATTTTTCCTGAAGAAATTTCTTTGCACTTATTTAATATTGCCTATTTCATCTTCATTTGGTATGAAACTAAGAATCTTATTTGATGTATAATATTTTAACATGACTAATATAGGTAAAGAAAAGCAGACAGAGTTCCATAAATTTATATATATATATATATATATATATATATATATATATATATATATATATATATATATATATTTATTTTAGCTGGTATATAAAGCATAAAAAAAGTGTTCAGAGAGTAATAGAGATGCACTCAAATAGTAATTGCTGGATATTTTGCACATCTCTTTCAAATTATGCATCAGTTGAGCTGAGGTATAAATATGCAGCTTGTTGATAGACTTGTCAGTTCAAACAAGATTATGTATGATTCCTTAAATGCACAGGATAGCATAAAATTCACAAGTAAAATTCACACTCCCTATTTCCATCTGTTTTGATTGGCTTCGTTTTTGGTATAAGTATCACTAACTTAACACCTATCAGATTTTCATGGCACCTTTGTTTATGCCTTAAGCTTAATTCCTTAAGAACCTATATCTATCTATCTATCTATATATATATATATATATATATATATATATATATATATATATATATATAGTGGCAAGCGAAAGAAATGAGCTGCATAGGTAAAAATTCAGTTTGTTTAATTTTCACTATGAAGCTCTAAGTATTTGACGATATCCTTTCAAGAGTATCTGTGGTCATTCAAGACTGTAATATAAGCTGTTGTATTCATGGGGACACAGTACAAGGGGAGATTCATACCTGAACACACTGTGATGCTAAAAATAAAGCATGCAAAAGTTATGAGCAACTTTACACCTCTAGATTAACATCATCCCAGATTAAGATAATTAAGCAATCTCATCTTAAACAATCAAAAACAGATTGCATAAAGTCTGGCGCCTTTGACTTGTCATTTTTAGTGTAGTTGATTTAAGTTTCAATATCAATATGGGAAAAGTAGGTTAAGAAAAGCAGATAAAAATGATTGAAACAAAGTTATAAGCCAATATTAAAGAGCTTGGAATATCAAGGCATGTTGCCAAAGTCTCCCAGAAGAAGCATACCAATGCTGGAATATTTTTGGATATGAAAAATACTGATAGGCCTTTGAAATTAGACAAAAGGGATCAAAAAAGCTAGTGAGGTTATCAGTAGCCAACCCAAAATTAAGAGTTCATCAAGTAATGGATGAAAGCAGCATTACTACCCAAGTCTTGTTTCATAAAATAAGAAGGACACTGCATAAAAGGATACATTGTAAAAAAAGAGCCACCATTAATAAAAAAAAAAATCAAAGAAGGTAATAACTGAGCCAAAAAACATCTACTATGGGATAATGAAAAATGGGCAAAAGTGATATATAATGATGACTTCCAATTAAAAAATATGACAACAACCAGCTGATGTAGTTGAAAATATACAACAAAAGGGCAAAATTTGGTTAGAGGGGTTTTAATGGTTTGGAACTTCATTAAAAGCAATGCTACAAGAAAATTGATAAAAATCAATAGAAGCCTGAAAAGTGAAAATATATTATTTTGCAAAGTCCTATCAATTATCAGATATAGCAGAAGGTGAAATATTCTGACATCATATATCACATTGCAATACACTGATGAAAACAGGCTCATAGCCCTTATTTTAACATAAACCTCTATGGAGAGTTGAAAAATTGGGTAGATAACTTGGATGTATTAGGTGTAGAAGTCCAATGAACTTGCAAGAGTTTTAGATTTATTGTCAAGAGTATTGGTAGAACATTTCTCTTGATAAAACAAATATCCTATACCAATATAAAGTTGTAATTTGTGCAAATGCATGCCATATTAAATACTCATTAATTTTAATGTCCCTAAATATATAAATAAATTTACTTTGTGCAGCTTTAGTTTTCCTTCTATAAATAAAAGCAGTTAATTCACTGTTTCCTCTAGTGCTTCATCATTTATGCATGCCATATTTTGAATATAATGATACATTCGGATCGTGGCACAATTCAATCAATCTGTTGTTTTATTAAATGTTTTTTGGATAAGGTAGACAATAGTAGGCTTTGGAGAAGCTGGACAAACAATTTTCTTGTTTTAACATACTTTTTACCATAAAGCTTCTTGATTGTGATGTGTAGCATTCAAAAAACATCTTGTCTAAGAATTTACAATAATTCTCTGCATTTATAAGGAGACTATAATCAATTTTGAAGGGACCTATAATTTTATTACCTATTATATTATCCTTAAGCACTATTCCACCTCACCATTTAAATCATTGGTTGACTATTTCCATGAAGAACTTACCTATGATCCAACCATAAGGTTCATCTCATGTAGTTCTACATTTATGACTAAAAATTACTGTTGAGAAATCAGTTTTCATGTACTTCTTTTCCTAACTTTTTTTTTTTTTTATGTACCATGTCTTTCAGGATATATGTGATCATGGCTCTCCATTTCCCCATATCCCTTGTAGCTCTCAATAAGTTTTGTGCCTCTGCCAATCCCCCCCAAACCACGTTTTGCCATCCATTTGCTTAAGCCCACCAGGTATGTCATGTGTTGCTTTCCCTTGTCACTTTTTCCCTTTATTAAACTTGTGGGTATCAGATTCTCCAGGCCCTCCTTTCTCATTACATGATTTTAATGTTTAGTTAAAAGATGTTTGTTAGGCTGCTTTCATAACTATTAACTAATCTTTATAATCTTTTTTTGTTTGTTTGCATTCTAAATACATAACTCATGACTTAGGGTTTTTTTGTTTTTTTTTGCTGGCAATCATTTTATCTTCTTAGAGTTAAGGATAAGTCCTTTCTTCTTGGTTTTGTTAACTATATTGTTTAGTAGTTCTTTCAGTTTTTCTTCTGAACCTGCCTTCAAAGTATTGTCTGTGTAGCATATTTTCTTAGTGTTATAGGCATTGATAATGAGTTTTAACTCAATGCAAGTCCTCAAGGGAAAAAGAAAAACAGTGTTAGTAAAATTTTGTCTTTGTATAAATTAGAATGGTAGATGTTAAAATTCTTCTACTAGTTCAACTTTAAATTAATGACATTTTAATAGAGGTGGGAAAGTGCTAGTGTCTCTCTGGTCTAGTCATGTGATCTCTTTTCTGCTTTAGATAGAGAAGCTGCCATTTGCTTACTGACTATTTTGTGGGCATTTATTATTATTAGACTGTAAGATGCTCTTAACATCTATAAATTAATTTTCCTTTTTCATCATGGCATAGTATAAAAATATTTTATTCAAATAAATTCATATTTATACAAAGTGCTATCCAATGTTAGGAGAATTTGACCATAAATAATTCTGACTTATACTAACTACTATTTTTCATCATCTTAAAAGTAGTCCCTTATCTGATGTTTGTACACTGGCTCAAAAAGAATATCACTCAAATCTGTAGTACATTTTTTGTGTGAATTGTTCAAATTCTTTAAATTTTGTGGTGGTACTTTGTATTGAACTAATTCTTTATTTTTTATTTTACATTTGTCGTTTCACTTGGAGAGTAAACATGAACAGTTGTACATTTCTTATAAAGGCTTCTATCAGTTCAGTGAAAGAAAGACATGTTTTCATATATCTTCCATATTTCTTTCAGGGTAAGAAAGTGCAAATTAAAATATTATATAGTAACATTTCAATCTGTAGGTTACAACTGAATTTTGAGTTATTAGAAGAAAAAAATAGGTGGTGGAGAGTAAAATATAATTTACCTTATTTTGTCAAATGTTTACTTAATGTTGAAAAAATATGTATTTTTGTTGAAACAGAAATTATGATAATTTGCTTTTGTTTCTATTCAGAGGATGTGAATTGTTTTCCGCCAGCTGCTAGGTTAGCTCTGAATATTAAAGCAGCTGCTTGCACTTAATATCATTGTCTTTATTTTTATACAGTTTGGGTGGTTTTTTATGCTTCATCTTCTTGCACAAGGCTGATAGAAATTTCTGAAGATAGTATTTTGGAAAATACATTTACTAATCACTCTTTATCCCTTATTCTCTTCCCTAGATGCTCTGTTGAAAGTTCTCCCCACCACTACATATTCATTTTTGAAAGGGATCAATAAATCATTAAAAATTATAAATTTATCCATGATGAAATCTACATTTATTTATTGATTTGTGTTATTTAAAGCCAGAAAACATTTCTTTTAGATTGTAAAATTTTTTATTAGCAATAATTATTTACTGATACACATCCTACTAATTAACACATAGCTGGGGGGAGAAGGAGTGGATTTATTGCTTTCCCAATGGTATTTGTGCATAAGTGAATAACATTTTAAGTAATAAAAATGTCAGACTAAAAAAGTAAAATCCATCAATTCTTTAGAAAAATACCATATGCATAGGAATATGTTGGCATATCTTCCAGTTCACACATTTCCCTATTTTATCATGTCTGTATGTCAATTCATAATTCATTATTATTATTTTATGTATTTGTATGTCCTTACTAGATAACTAGGAGTTAATCCTGTGGATTCAATGATAGGAAATCTCTTAAAATCTTTAGCACCTTCCTCAGTATCATCATAGATACATGCACTACCATATTTTTTCCAATACATCCATTCTTGATTCACTAAAAACTGTGAGCATGACCCTGATCTTCATGTTCCACAATTTTCTTGAGAGAGAACTTATTCTGTTGCCATTTTCTTCTTTCTTTCAACTGCTGTCTGCTGACGCAGCAAAACTGGAATTTGACAGGTCTTCTTTTCTTTTTTTTATAACTGTCATGTTCCATCTTCTTGTTTTGGTGGTATGGTCAAATAATCAAATCCCAGTATATCTTATTCATCTTATTTTTTTAAGTATTGATTTCTATTGATACCATTTGTTTGCATGGTCAATGCCCATTTTTTGAGTATCTCTATTGTGTATTTTTGTCTTCCTTTTAGGCCATCTTTTTACATTCATTTATGTGGTTTATCAATGCTTTTGTTTCACCTCAGTGGTGACATTTACTCTTTTCTCAGTACTATCTTTCTTCAATAATTCTGATAAGCAATGTAATTTGTTCTTTTAGGTATCTTTTGTATAATCCTAGTTTCTAGAATGTTTTATTTTCACATTGTGTTGCATTCTACACTATATTTATTATTTTTATTTATCTTTTTTATCTCTTGTTGTCCTGTTTCAAATAGCTTTCATTATTATTATTTGATTCACCTTTAGAAGCATCCCCTGTATACTTCACTATTGATATTGTCTGTGTGTCTATTGCTTGTATCAGTTTTTAGCTCTTTAGTTTGATTTCTAATATATTTTATATTATTTTTCTAATTATATTTTCTTTTTTTCTGATTTAGAAAAATGTTCTTATTGGATGCCTGGAACCACAAGACACGGAAGCATCAATAACTCCTTTAAGAAAAACAGGTGTAAAGTATTCAAAGCTGGAAGAACCACAGGGATATTTTGTTTTGATGCCTTCTCAAAATGGTACACTCCTTATAAAATCTCTTGCTTGTAAAGAACTAATGTTGCATTATAATCAAGACTCTCCTTCTGAACCTCCATCAGCCAGTAGCTTGCAATCAGTTGAAGCTTCACTCAGTAAGGTAATCATATTTAATTTATAAATATTATTTGCTCTGTATGTGTGAATGTGAATATTTATTACTGCTAATTCCTTGTTGAAAGATGTTAATTCTCACTCCTAAATTTAATGTATCATGCTTAGCTACTGAGATCCATTCCTAAGACAGGATCTCACCACTGTATTAATAGAATCAGATGAAAATATTTCTTGATATATGAACTGCAACTCATTCAGAAATGGCTAAACTATCATCTATATACAACTGTTTTTAGACAATTAATTTGAAATGGCTTACAGGCATTTATGAATACAATCTGTCATCACTCTATAGACTGACACTACAAAATCATAAACAAAGTGCTTGACTAAATAATAAAAACTGCATCATTTGAATAATTCCAAATCTAACAACAACAACAACAAACATTAGTAGCACATATAAGTAGAGAGTAAAATAATGATATAATCAAGGTGTTGGTTTTTTCACACTACCTTAAGCAAATGGTTAGGAAAGAAACCCCCACATCAATATTAGAAAGAGTAATAACAATAGAGTTTTATTTTCTTGAAATACTTTTTTAAAAAATGGATTTCATAAATTTCAACCAACAGTAGCATTAACTGTTGGGTTAATTCATTGCTGAATGCAGGGCCAGAGTGTACTACCCCCAAACCCTCCAATGGTTTGATGGAGGGGAGGCTCAAGCCCAACTTGGGGGCCCAGGTAGTGCTTTGTTACCATCACTATCTTATCAGCATTTGCCTTTTTCTAAATTTGTTTATATACATTACTAATTAAATAACTGATTATTAAAGGATAAAAAATTTTGCAGATTTTGATGTTATTCTAGGGTCTTTTTTTTTCTGACCAAATCCATGAATTTTTTTTTGCTCATACCTCGACCTTGACAAAACACGGAATATAAAATTCACTTTTTTTTATCCATAATGATGAATATGTTAAAATTATTCAACTTTTTAAGAAGAAAAATCTCAAGTTGATATTGAAAATTGCTGCAAAACATTGTTGATTTATTTTTTTTTAGTTAAATTTTTCACTTATATTGCATATGATCCATTTTTTATATGAATACTACCTTATGAAAATGTAGTAGAGTGGGGGTTCCCCATATCATAGATTTAGAGGGAGGCACAAGATACTTGCACCAGACCTGGCTGAATGCTCCCTGTATGGAAATGGCTAATTTCACCATTTCACCAGGATGACATGGGAATTTTTCAAGGAATCTGTTTTTTTCAAGATGTGCTTAAATATAAGCTCATCTTACAATGGTTAAGATCAATTGAGCAAAGCCTATGGGGTCTTGGTGAGGAGCATCCTTCTTTGAACATTGTGGTCATGCACTACAGAATCACAATAATCAGTATCAGATAACAAACAACTAAAATGGATAAGCACATGTAACTCAAAGAGAGAATTATGACATAATTAAGATGCTGACATTTCACAATATCTTAAATAAAAGACAAGGAAGTAAGCCCCAGTCAATTACTGAACTTGAGAAACCTATTTTCCTGAAGAATCTTTTAGAAAGATTTCAACCAACATCAGTACTGGCTGCTCAGTCAGTTAATACTAAATATTTCCTAATAAGGAAATGGTTAATATAGAAAGTGAACCCCTGACTAAATCATTTTAGTTTTCTGTTACTTTTGAGAGTTTAATATTACTTTTTTTTGGTTCCTCAGTGAGTATCTGTTCTTCAGTAAGGATGAGGTGATAAAATATATTGTTTCTCTTTTAGTGCCTTACATTTTTACTTACCATGTACCTGCCCTATTAGATATGTATTTTGGTAAAAAGAAGAAATTCATTAGAAAAAAAAACAAGTAATTAGGAATGTTTATGTTTTCACTTTGAGTGATTATAATTTCTGGGTTTTTCTTTCAATATTTTTGAATAGACAAAGTTTCTCAAGAATTTCAGAATTTCCTTCATCATTAAACACACATTATTTGAGCACATTTTTTGGAATCTCTGCAATTCTTTTTCCAATATTTAAAGCAAGAACAAAAAGTGGTTCATTTCTGTCCTAATATTTTTGTTTTTGACAAAACCTTTTACAAAATTCACTTGCTTTTCAGAATATACATATGCCTTTCACCAAAAAGTGAAAGTCACTTTTTTGATCTCATGATTATTTTTAGTAAAATCTTATATTATCTAAATATCAGAGCTTGTCTTGTAAGCCGCCTTGAAAGCAATTCCTTGCCATCATGTTTTGTTCTACATTTTTTTAATGCAAACCTGCAAGTTCTCCTAATATCATTCAAGTCAAAAAACAAAATATTTATCTGATCTGTAGCTATCAAAGTGAATAAAGTGTATTAATATGAAAAATGCTGAAAAATTTGAAAAATCTGTGTTTGTACATTGTAACACTGCAGATAAAAATCCTATTTTCTAGTTCCTGCTTTTGTCAACGTATAATATCAATGTATGGATATGTAATTAAGAATTGAGCAAAAGTTATAACCTAACAATAAGACCATAAGAAATTTTATTTAAAAAATCAAAATGGCTCCTATTAAAATGAATTCCTTCATGAAATTTCAGGAACATAGCATTATTCTAAGCTTTTAGTAAGAAAAGGAAGTCTTACAAAATTGATGTATTTTGCCAGTTTAGTGAAAAAGATATAAATCAAAAAATAAAATATTTTAATTTAGCACTCAATTCATCTCAAAACAAGGACTTATTGTAATGAAATAGCTTTATTAATTAATTAAGGAACTTTTTTTAATCAAAGACACATTGAAAATTTTTATGTAATCTGAGTTAAATGCTTGGCAAAGAATGAATTTAATAAGAAAGTCTTCAGTAAACGATATTCATAATATTAATTTTTGATGATTTAATGAATTAATAAGCATTGTCAATTTACAAGAGATATATTTTTAATGGTAGTTAAACTGATGCTAGAAATTTTTGTCTACTTCCTCTTAGCTAAAAAAAGGATGATGAACTATGGCATTTCCTGATGTCTGATATTTTAAATGCCTACCTAATAAATTAGGAATTGCTTATGAAAAAAATGAAAAAAGGTAGTATGCCACTTAAATTACTCAGATGACATGTAAGAGTAACTACTTGCAGATCAGTTAATTGTGTTGAGGTAGAGATCTGTAAGATTTACAATAAATAGTGCCATGAGCAAAATTGTAGTAAGATTGAAATATATTTTCACAGACATTGTGATGTCTTCTGTAAATTTATGATATTTCTGTTGCAGAAATAAAAATTTAAAAAGCAGGTAAAAAAATGTAAGATAAAACAAGAGAGGAATATTGCCTCCAATTAATTTTGTCTTCTGTAATTATTCCATATATTTCTTTGATGATTGTTTTCTTCATTTTATAGTAAAACAATGTTTTTGTTAATATATTCTTTGAAGTTGATTGTGTTTTCTGAAGTTCTAAAGTATTTTCATTATTCCATATATGTTTTTAACTATTGTTTTTCAGCTTTGTTGCTTTTAATATAATGTTTCAGCTTCTTCCTTTTCTTTTAAGTTCCATGTCACTTCTGGACATAGGGGGTCATGACTCTCCATAAATTCTTATTCTTAAAGCAATGTCTGCACCTCCCAGAATCTTTGTTTTTTTACAGGAGCTAGTTATGTAGGTTACTTTGTGTCTTCAATATATCTCTGTGTATCAAATTCTCTAAGCTCTCTTTCCTCATTATGTCCCAAAAAATCCATCTCTTTCTGATTCTAAAAACAAATGTCCTTTTAATTACCATTTTCCTGAAAACTTCCTTGTTGCTCACATGTTTTGTTTATGTTATTCTCAGCATCCTTCTATAGAAATACATTTCTATTGCCTCAAGTTTCCTCTACATCTGTGAGCAAATTGCCCAGCATTCAATGACATATAAAAGGATTGATATTACATAGCCATTCATCACTTTTTTTATTTCTAACAACAATTTCCTGTTTCTTAATATTTTGCTTAGCCTTTGAACATCATCTTTTGTTATTCTAATGTGACTTCAGCTTCAAAGATTAAGTATTTTCTTTATCCAAACACAGAGAGAGAGAGAGAGAGAGAGAGAGAAATAGAACTGAAATAAATTAAATGTTGCAGGTATATATAACATGATCTCATCAAAATCATAGTCTACAGAAAAACAGGATTTCCCTAAGAGTCCAGTTTGGCATTGTTGGGAAATAGAAGTGGATTATTTCCCTTTAGTGGAAATTAGTAGTCACGTGGCTCATGTGATGGCCACTGAGTGATGTCATTCTGCACAATTGGAGTTTTTTTTTATAGCAGCCAAGATAAAAGTTTGCTTTCTATAGCCCAGGCCCCCAATGGCCCAGACAGGGGCTAAATCTGCCTCCTCCAGCAGCTTACAAGTCCATGGTGCCATTTCCCTTAGGGAATATATTTTTCATAGATATAGAATGAAACTCCAGTTGGAAGTCCTCAATTTGGGAAATCCCAAAACTTGCTGTTTTTTGTTCATGGAATAAGACATCACTTGGAACATAGTAGATGAATCTGGCCCATTTGAATCTGGAGACCTAAACATAGCTTCTCCAGGTACAGGAATACCTTCATATTATATGTAAGCCTCTTCCTTTTTTGTTTCTTGTTACACATGTTTTCTGTGTAGATATATAAGATATATTGTTTTCCATGTGGGACACATGTATATATGCATATGTAGTTTTGTATATGTCTTAGTAGTCTAAAACTCTCTCCAAGAAAAAGCGCATTTGTCATTTCCTTTTCCTTTTAGCCATTCTGTTCCATCCATGAAGTATAATGTTATTCTATAACAGATATAATAATACCCATAACAAGTGAAATGTAAATGCAAGAATAAATCTTTCTACCATAACTTCTTCCTATTTAAACATTATATATACACTATAAATCAAAATTTTACTGTCAAACCAATGCACTCATTTCTCCTTTAATAATTAATTTCCAGTGATGAAGTTCAGATTCATTAAAAGCAGATAAAAAGAAAAAATCAGAAAAGTATTATTCTTCTATATGCCATGCCCTTTCATGTCTCTCCACAATTTCCTGTCTTTTGTAGCTCTTAATAAATTTTGACTTTTTTTTTTATCTTTCCTAAACCCTATTCCTCCATTCATTTACTCAAGGTCACTAGGTAGGTTATACATTGTTTTCCTGTATCCCTCTTGCTTTTAATTTGTCCTATGAGTATCAAATTTTTCAAACTATCTTTGCCCTATAAATTTCAACTATCTTTTCCTGATGTTAAGTATGAGTCCTTTTTGTTTCCATTTGTTTTTTTTGTTTTTTTTGTTTTTCATTCTCTCTAAAACTTTGTTGTTGCTCACATGTTTGATTCATGGTATTCTCTGTAGAATCACATTTCTTTTACCTTAAGTGCCTTCTTTATCTGTGAGGAGATTGTCCAGCATTCACTGTCATATAGCGGGACTGATATTATATAACAGTTTTGTACACTTTTTTTTTCTTGTGAAATTTTCCTGTTTCTTAATACTTTGCTTAGCTTTTGGAAGGCATCTTTCTATACTCCAGTTCACCTTTGGACTTCAGTGTCACATTATCTGTCCTTTGTTAACACACTTCCCAGATACTTAAATTATTGTATTTGTTTGATTTCAGTATATCCAATTTGTAATTGGTACGTTGGGCTCTTCTTTTTGCCAGGACCATGTATTCTGTTTCTTGCAACTTATGTTTAGTCCTTTCTTCTCACTTTCCTTCACTACCTTCAGAATGAATTCATTTTCATAAAGTATATTCTATTTTTGGGTTTCTGTAACCTCAATAACTTGTTTGCATTGTAAAGTGTTGACGTCTTGATAATATCGGCCTGATGAGACAATTCCAGTCTGTGGTAAAATTGGGAAGTGCCTGTAAACCATACACAGGTTGACCCAAACATTGTGAGTTAAATTGAGCAGACAAAACTGTTCAGAAGCCATCAATAGTTGTGCTAGCATAAAGTTACAAGTCATCATGATTGAGGATGTGAGTGTATGGCATTTATTCAATGACTGATCACACAAGTTTGTGTGCTTTCTCTCTCTCTCTCTTTCTCTCTCTCTCAAATATTGTAAATAAGGTCCACTGAGGATTGTTGCAGTATGAAGCAAAGTTGACTCTGCGGATGTTAAAGAAACACAAATGTACTCTAGCAGGTGTCTGTAACAACCACCTTAGGAAGTAGGCTAATCTGAAAACGAGTAGCCAACCATTATTATTATTATTATTATTATATATCAGGTCTTCTACATTTTTTACTTAGGTAATTAATAATTGTTTCATTTTGTATATCCA
>CAHIKZ030000217.1:807500-875000 GCA_903632075.3 Acanthosepion pharaonis | reverse complement strand
AATTGCTGGTTATTGGAATTCATTCCATATATACCAATTATATACTTGGGTATATATATATATATATATATATATATATATATATATATATATATATATATATATATATATATATATCAGGTCATCCCATAAGTTCTGTCCGAATTTTAACTTTTTGTTAAAATGAATGAAATTAAAGAGTATTTTATAATGTCTAATGAGACTGAAGATTATTTTTATGTTTAGATGCATTTAAACTGTTCAAATTTTATTTCAGAGAACAATAAAATTAAATTTTGTTTGATTAAAACCCTGCTAACATGGAAGTACCCAAGAATCATTTGAGGCACATAATGCTTTATGAGTTCAGGAAAGGAAACTCAGCAGCCGAAGCGGCTAGAAACATTCACTCAGTTTATGGAGAGGAATGTGTGAATGAAAGAACTTGCAGAAGATGGTTTGCAAAATTCAGAGGTGGAGATTTCACCCTTGAAGATGAAGATCGGACTGGACATCCAGTTGAGTTTGATGAAAAGTTTCTTGAAGCGGCCCTTGAAGAAAATCCTGCTTTATCAGTTGAGGAATTGGCAGTGGTTCTCAGTTCAAACCATACAACTGTTCATTGTCATCTTCAACAACTTGGAAAAGTTCCTAAACTTGGAAAATGGGTGCCTCATAAATTGTCAGAAAACAACATCAAATCCTGAGTTGACATCTGCTCTTCTCTCCATTCTCGCCAACTTGTTTCACCTTTTTCGGATAGATTGACAAAGAAAAATGGATCTTTTATCAAAATGTTAAGCATCGTAGACAGTGGCTTGGTAAAGGGGAAAGACTCCAGCTACAGCCAAGAATGGAACTTCATGGGCAAAAGGTTCTTCTTTCAATCTGGTGGGGTCGCCAAGGGATAATCCACTTTGAATTCTTACCACCTAATGCAACAATTAATGCTCAAATATACTGTCAGCAATTAGAGCATTTGAACCAAGCTTTGAGGAAAAAAAGACCTGCTCTAGTGAATCGAAAAGAGGTGATGTTTCATCAGGACAATGTGCGACCCCACACAGCAAGAATCATGTCACAAAAGATCAAAGAACTTGGTTGGGAGAAAATTCCTCATCCACCTTATTCTCCCGATCTTGCTCCTTCAGATTACCATTTGTTTTGTAGCTTACAGAATCATTTGGAAGAAACAGCTTTTGTAATACAGGAAGAGGTTAAAACTGACATTTGTGAGTTCTTCGAATCAAAGCCAAAAGAATTTTACAGTAATGGAATTAGTAAGCTTGTTGATAGATGGAAGAAAGTCATAGATAATCAGGGAAAATACATTGTTGATTGAATCTGTAATTAAATGTAACATTTGGTCACTTGTTTTCTTTATTCAAAATTCGGACAGAACTTATGGGATGACCTGATATATATATATATATATATATATATATATATATATATATATATATATATATATATATATTTTTTATTATGTCAGTTAATGTTTTCACAAAATTAGTATTAACCAACTAATGCTGGTAAAATTTTCAAAATATATTTATATTCATTTAATAAATATACTATATGAATTTTAGGTTATCATATTTGATGTTATTAGAATGTTTGTTGATTATTGCCAATCTTGTCAAAAGTAGGTTCAAGGACACCAAATTAATGCAATGGCTTCACCCTCTCCAAATATTAATCCAATAGAAAACTTGTGGTTCACCATTAAGAGATATGGATATGAGAATGGATAACAGTCTTCAAAGTAGGAATTCTAATTATTCTACAAAGCAATAAAATTGCTGTCAGGAATATTAAGAAAGTTAACCAATTCATTCAATGAAAGGATATCATTTATTAACAAGTAAAATATTAATTTATCTAAGTATATGGGATATTGTGTCAATCAAATATGTACTTTTATGGACTGTATCTTTCAGAAGTATGTATAAAGAAGAATTTATACAGGGTGCAATGGATAAATTGTTGTCTAAATTATGCAAAAATGAAAATAACACTAACATCTCATTTTAACAGATATATTTACCAAAATTATGCCAAAATATCTTGAAATACTGAAAAGTAAATTTATTCAATAAAATCATCATTGGCTTCAATCATGGCCCCCAAACGACATCTTTTGCATCTCTTCTGGACGGTCTCCTTGTTTATGTTGGTGAATGCTGCCATAATCTTTGCCTTCAGTTCATCTTTGGTGTTACAAGAAGTTTTGTTGGTCTTTCACTCAACTGCATCCCACACATAATAATCAAGGAGGTGGCAGTCTGGGGAGTTAATTGGCCAGATGTAAGGGGTTATGTGGTCATAGAAACTGTCTGACAGCCATGACTTGGTTCTCCAGCTTGTATGGCATGGTTTAGAGTCCTGTTACCAGACATAGGGTCTTCCAGCAACCACCCTCTTGACCCAGGGCAGCACTACCTCTTCAAGTTAATTGATGTAGGCCTTCATGTTGAGTCTGAGGTGCTGTGGGAAGATGAATGGAGGCATAATTTCACCATCACTAGTAATCACTCAAAACACCTTCATAATCACCATTAGACTCATTCAACTTTTTCCAAATCCTCTGCACTGTCACCCAAACCATTGACACCATTAACACCCAAACACTCTGGAATGTTTGCATTGGAGCTTCTGGCACGAATGCCAAGCAGTATAACATACCATTTCCAAATTTCTGGCAGAGTGGATTGTGTCATGGTGCTCTTTTCCTCATAGACAGTGCCCAACTGACTCTACTATACTGTGCAGTCAACAAAATCAAAAACAAAGTACATGTGCAAAATTAAGAATATAAAATGACAAAAATTTACCCATCTCACTCTTTATTCTACCTAAAGTCTATTATTAAGTAAGTGTTGTTAACTTCTGTTTCTTGGGCTAACTGCAGGTAACTTAAACTAAGTGAAACTATCAGTAGAGAAGAACAACTATATAGACTTTTATAGAATCATATTTTTTTTATTTCTAGTTGTCTATTTACATTGATGAATTTTAGAGGGAATGATCTTTGTAGAATCTTTGCAATATTCATATAAATAAATCTTACTTTAAAAATAAAATGATCACATATAGTAAGTGGCTTTGCTGAGTGTTAGGAAAAGGTTAAATATGAACAAGAATATTTTTCAGACTAAAATCTTCATTTTTCTTATATTTTGAATCATATAATATTTTATTGGTCAATATAGGTTTTGAACTCTTAACTTAAACTGCAAACTCAGAACAAAAAGCAAAAATTCCTATATAGCAAAACCCATACCATGTCATTTAAGCCACCAACTGCTGAGTCACATTCTCATTGACATATTCAAATAAACACAATTCAAATTTAATGTAAAGGTCCAAAGAATGTATCCGTTATAAAAATATGATGTAAAGCCAAAGAAGATGACAATACTGATCTAAAAATGTTTTGTGTCAATTCTTCATCTTATAAAAATTTCAGATAAAATTTTAAAAAAATGTTATTTCAATTGACAGCATTCAAAACACTTGATACAATAGTGAAAAATTACCTTGTTATCTGACATTAAAAAAAAACAAAAAAGCATTTAATAGCAGAAGATCATCCAATGTTTTGTATTAATAATCAATGGCAAATGTGTTTCATTGTTCCAGTATTTTTTCTGACTGTTTGCAAGTAAAGATGAATAACAAAAGAGAGAATTTTAAATAAAGAAAATAGTTCTTTGCTGTTTATTAAGAGAATTTCTTATAGATTGAAGAATGGTATTTTTATTGAGACATCGCACTGAACAGTACATTAAAAGACTGTCATATTTATATGAGCAATATATTGGTTTAGTTATAAATCTGTCCTTATTAAAATTTATGAATGTAGGATGCAGTGTAATGCATAATGGCTTGGAATGTGAAGGGGAAGAACTGAGTTCAAATTCCAGTCTGGTTTGTTACATTAACTATGTTCAAATACCCTTGGGAAAGGTATGAAACCATCTCTTCTCTCTTGAATAGCAGGACAGAGTGGGTCCTATAGCCTTGGCTGGCAACCAGTCTACAGCAGAAAGAAATGACAGTTTCTTGCAGGAAATTTTCTGCCTATTCAGTCATGAATTGAAAAGAGACATGATTGACTAAGCATGTATCATGTATGCACCAGACTTTTTTTCTTCGTTCTTTTATTAAAAATATTGACTACTTGTTTTGTAGTAGTCAGGTTTCTTCTTTATAATTAATTCCAAAAGATACAGGGTATAAAAATACATATTTAATTAACACAATATATGATCCAAGAGATGCAAAGTCGGTCTTCATCATAGTTGTATGCCTGATGTAATTATTGTTCATGAATTTGTTTTTTCAAGAAACTTTACATCTCACAGATCATATCTCCATTAGGATCCATTTAAATGCTCAACCTCTATCCGCAACTTACATGTAGATAGCATCAACATAATACCTTCATCTAAATGCAGAAAATGCTTAAAATTAAGGGCAGCATTAACAATATAAAAAAAAGAAGAAACCCCCTCTCAATAATATCAGTTATATACATGGATACAATGTGCTGACTGAAGTAGAAGCTTATGAAATTTTATTTTACTAATTCATCTTTAGTGCTGAAAAACATTAATTTTATTATAGTGGATGGTTACAAACAAGAGGGGAGATGGGATGTATTTAGTTTATTACCACTGGTATAAAAAATATCTACATATTTAGACAAACAAAAAAACATCCTTGATAATTGCTAATGGATTACCTGAAAGCATTCAGATCCAAAGATCATTTGGACAATCATGCATGCAATCACACACACACACACACACACACATATATATATATATATATATATATATATATATATATAAGAAAAAATTTGGAAAAAACAACAAAAATCCTTACATGCAATTATGTTGTTTAAAATGAATGAAATGTTGACGTCTGACGTTTCGGTTTAATAAACTCTCTTCAGGACAATATTCATTAAAATACAATTCAGTTCAATTTGACAAAGACGATGGACATAAAAACAAGTCTTATCCAAAACAGATAACTGAAAATTTTTAAAATGATCAGCTTTCCGTTTAGCATGTTCACGTTGTCGTCACATGGGCGACGCTTTTGAAACGTATTCCTAAAAATTTTTTATTATTTTGAATGAAAAAGAAAAAGAAAAAGAAAATGAAAAGAATTCTATTATGATCTAAAATTTTTATGTGTATGCTTGTCGAGCATCAATCTCGCCAAAAAAGGGGAAATACCAAAGAAACCAGGTCCAGCACTCACTGTGCGTGAGATGGACATCATACCCGCCCCACAAATCCTCCTGAGATTTTTATTATGAAAATATTTTAATACCCTCACGGAATCGAAATCGAAATCATGATCTGCTCTAGTTGTGTGCACAACTAAAGCACTGTTAAAATCTCCGAGGCGAATATTTTGTCTATGTTCGAAAACACGAGACTCCACGGACCCACATGTTTCACCCACACATTTTAGGTCACAGTCCCTGCATGATACCTGATAGATGCAAGCATCGGATGCAATATGTTGTCTGCTGGTGCTATTTAACAAACTACGGATAGCTCCAGCAGGCAATACTGCAGTTCTAACTTTCAACGCATTTAGACCATTGGAGACACGTTCGGTCAAATGGTCATCCGGTAGAAAGATGCGGCCAAAAGAAATATTATCAGAGGCAACTGAAAGTGTACCTCCCATTGATGTAGTTGTAGTGGCCTTCGAGGTGTCATTTTGCGCTGATGAGTGAATTTTCAACGCTTTATTTTTAGCTCTCTGTAATAACTGTCTCGGACACGAAAGACCCGAAAAGGCATCCTCAATATATGTGAATTCATCATTTAAATATCCTGATGAACAGACGCAAAGAGCCCCCAAATAGAATCCAACAACAACACCCCTCTCAGCGTTAGTATCATGGTGAGAGCAAAAATGTAAATAGTCATTTTTACATGTAGGTTCACGATACACCTCGAATTCTAATTTATTTTTATTTTTAATGAGCAGTATGTCTAAAAAAGGTAAGGAATTATTAGATTCAAGTACTCTGTTTATTAAAGAATATAATTATTTATTTTCATCTACTGGCCTGAATATTTGAGAAATCTTATTAAAGAAAAGTATGCACTCTGTCAGAATTTGAACCTGTGTTCCCCTTGGCAGGAGAAACTGTCATTAGACATACTTATACCAACTCAACTCAAATGATACTGGCAAATAATGTTTAAGTAATAAAATATGTCAGAGTAATAAACAAAACATTCATTACTTCTTGTGTGTGTGTGTGTTTGTATGTGTTCACTTCCCTTCTATCTATATTCATATCTACATCCATTTGAAGGGATCCATATATATATTACTCTCATTTCTGAACATTCAATTCATTAATCAATTGATCCTTCATTTTCTCTTTGTTATTACTGCTTGAGGCAGAAAAGGCTTCCAATTTCTAATTGGATGAACATTTATAATCAAATACTCTTGATAACAAAAAAACGCACTCAGCTGATGTTCAAGTGAGAAAAATAAATTTCCTTGGTTTATGACTAACAGCTTTGGCTTAATTTTCAGCTGTTTCAGATTTTTAAGCATCCAAGGGATAAATTGCTTAAAGCAGCTTAAACTGCTATTAAGTTTTTCAACATGATAATTCAATCAAATTGATGTTTAATGATTTCAGGGTTGAAATAAGATGGTGTTGTTATTAAGTGGGGTTTGGTAAAGCAAGGAAGTAGAAATATAACATTCATCAACATTAGGATCACATAACCGTGTTATTATCAATTAAGGCTGAGAATGATTATATGCATTTCTCATTAATTCCCTCAAGAAAGGTATGAATCCGTTTTTCTCAGTACTCTCTCCCATTATGTTGTGTTGGAAACCTACCACCCCTCTTGAAGATGAACTTGTCTGCGAACAAAGACTTTAAATAGTGGAATGTCAGTTGACATGGAAAAAGACAGATAGACAGAGAAGTTCTTAGCTGAGCTAGTTATTGACTACTCAGGCGATTTCTGTACCTTTTTACCAACCTATTAAAACCCTTTTTATTGTTACGTGATATTTGGCGTTTGTCTCTACTAATCCCAAATCAACATCATAACACATTACTAGATAATCAGGACAAAATATTTTGTCACTGACATACTACAAAGGTTGACAGAGATTAGCTGTGATCACTTAAACACTTTACCATAACTACCTTATATGTTTTATATATATATATATATATATATATATAAAGTCAAGATTCAGAGCTTTGCTTATACTACTGTGGGTTTCCCAGTGACTAGAGTAGGCAGCAGGTTAATGTGGCCAAGTCTGCACTCCTACACCTCACTCCCAATGCAATCTTTCCATGTCTTCTCAGGTCTATCCTGACCTCTGTGACCAGGAATCCTGATCTCTAAGACAGTCCTGATGCAAGACGAAGAATGTTGGACATGACCAAACCATCTAAGATGACAAGTGCACAGCAATGATGTTATACTCACAATACCAAGCCTTGATAACAATTCAGATGATGGGGTTTCATACTGAGGCTTGGTGCTGCATATCCAGTGTATCATCAAGTGATCATTGTGGCAGAACTGCCGCAAGACCAACACATTTGGTGCCCAAGTCTCTGTACTGTGGTGCAGTGCAGATCATATATATGCAGAAAACAATTTGCCAAAAGTTCTCAACGATATGTGTTTGAATGTGAGAATGGGTTGGAGCTTTTTAAATTTCTATCAAGCCACAGAGCACTTGGTTATAATGGTGAGCTCACAACCTCCACTTGTGCAGAGTATATCCCCAAGATAACAGAAACATAGGTCAATATCAATTTATGAACTGACTAAAATAACTTTGGTAGTGGGCCTGCCATAAATAGGGTGCACTTTGCCATGGCATCTAAGGCAGATGTAATCTCGTATTTCTGTTAGCCTACAGGTGATGTCACTGAATTTCTTGTGCACCCAGGTGTTGCAGTTGGAGAACAAGATCATACCCACTGCAGCAGACAGCATAGGGAAATGTGCAAGATTCCTGCAACTTGTCCAGGTCAAAAGCAGAAATCATAAACTTGGTCTTTTTCATGTTGACACAGAGCCTCCCTACTCTCCATTCCCACCTTCTACGTTTTCAGCTTGGCAACATGTTCATCCAACATGTCAATGATTAACACAAGGTTGTCAGCATATAGAAATTCCTATAGTACACCAGTGCAAAACTCCCAAGAGAGTACCTCCAACACAAGAATAAACATCAGTGAACTCAAGACTGAGCTTTGATGAACACAATTGCCAACACTGAACTCCCTGCTATTGGCCATTAACTGTAACTTGATTCCAGGCATTGTAGCACATATCCGGAACAACACGAATAGCACAGTCCTCAAATTCAAGGTTTCTCGTGGTCCAACAGATCACATTTCTTGAAATATGATCAAATGCCTTCTCTAAATCCACAAAGGCAAGAAAAGAGGTTTCACAGCAGTGAATTTCTCCTGCAGCTGACACACAATGAAAATTGTGTCAGTGGTGCCTCTCCCTGGCACAAAACCATACTGCATTTCATTGATGTTTACTATTTGTTGGATGCAGGAGTCAAGCACACGTTCCAGTAGTTTTATCACTTGATCAGTGAGCTTGAGGCCTCTGTAGTTGCCTCTGTCCAAGGTGTCACTCTTTCTCTTGTAGAGCTTGAGATTGAAGCTCTCCTCCCACTCACTTGGGATAACGCCCCTACTGAAAACTAATTCTGTAAGTAACCTAAGCATTTCAATGCCTTTATCGCCAGATGCTTTCAGTATTTCTGCAATGACATCAGTTGGGCAAGCTGCCTTTCCACACTTCTTCTTCTTGACCGTTTTGCCAATCAATGCTGATGTTACTAATGGAAATGGAGGAGAACCTGCAACTGGTGCAACCTGAAGGAGCATATCACTAGACCAATCAAACTCAACATTTAGCAACCTGCAATAATGTTCAAACCAAGCTTTCAATTTTTGATCATTGCTGAGTGATAGTTCTCCAGGATCATTCCATGCATACTTCTCACCAATGTCATCCTGGTTGGTCCTATCCATTTGATTTGCAAGATGGAAGACTTCAGTGTCATAAAGTGATAAATCGGCAAAAGTCTTCTTTTCAGCCTGTGACTTAGCAAGCCATACAACTCATTTAGCTGTACACTTGGACTAGCTCTTGGGTGCCTTCACTTTGGTTGCTTTAGCAACAAAACCTTGCCTTTTCTCAGAGATAGCAACATCCCTTCCACCACCAGGTCTCTGGTTTACACTAATGTTTCTGGGAGGTACCACATACCTCATTGGCCATCTTGAGCAAAGGTGTCTTCAGCTTAGAACAGATCTATTCCACATTTGGTACAACATTAATGTCAGTCTGCAATGCATCCAATTTAGCATTGTAGGCTGTTTAGAACTCACTTGCAATTGACCGATCATGAAGCCTTCAAGTTTGAAGGTGTGGTTTCAACTTAGGTTTCCTTGTATTACCATTACTAGCAATACCTATCGTTGATTTTGTAAGAGAACTAGCCATATTATTGGTTTCAAATTTTTAATTTACTTTACACACACACACATATATATGTTTATGTATATATCCATATATATGTTTATGCATATATCCATATATATATATATATATAGTATAAAAAAAGTATACTCAAAAGTGCTTGGAATTATAGAACATTTGAACAGTTTCTACACAATCTGTGTCCAAAAAAACACTTGTTCAAACACAAGAAAAATTAAATAAAAAGCTTAATCGTAGTACCTTGTCTGTCGTCTTTAATGAAACATATATATATATATATATATATATATATATATATATATATATATTATATTATATATAAAATATTATTCCAATGCTACATAAGAGTTCTCATGTTTCAAAACAAGAGCCGAAAACTTCAATATAATTATTTGAATTAAATTTACTTAATGAGTTCTTTCCTATTTTCTATATATTTTTACACACACACACACATATATATATATATATATGTTTATACATGCGGGTATATATATATATATATATATGTGTGTGTGTGTATATATATATATATATATATATATATATATACACACACACACATGCCAATGTTTCTCCTCTGATAGAATTTCCAAGAGAAATACATTGCTAAAGTCCATCTAGAGATGAAAGGCAGTGGCTAAGACAAGTTTTCCTTTTGTCTTTATTCACACTGTCCTTTTGCCGCTCTATTTTTAGTTATATGTGAAGTTTTATACACACACACACACACTCACACACACATATATATAGGCAGCATATTTTAATTCAAACAGGTTGAGTTAAATACTTTAGACATATATTGATTAATTTTCTTTGTGATCCATTCAATTTCATGGATTAATTTTTTGATAGAAAAATACCAAAAATTTTCTTTCAAATAGTTCTTATTTTCCAAAGTACTTTCAATCTTACTTGAGAAAATCTTCAAGGGGTTAAGTTGTCTGCATGTATGTATGTGTTTCTGTGAATTTAAAACATTTCAACTCTTTTTCTTTTTTTTACTGCTTATGCCACGTTCTAGATTTTAATGTTCAAAGTTCACATGTTTTTTCCAGTATAAGGGAAGTAACTTTTTTTTATTTTACTCCTACATATATATTTTTTTTTTCATAAGGACTTTGTTGCTATACTGACAGTTGACTTTATTTATTTTGGGCTTTAACTTTCTTATACAAAGGGCTTCAAGGTTTTTTTAGTAGTTTTTGCTTGTTATTTTTTTATGTAATTTAGATGTATTTTCAACTGATATCCATCTGATCTGTGAGTATGGGTATTAGTGTTCCTTTAAGTGCTATGTTCAACCAAATGAAATGTAAGACTTTTGTTACCATTGTCATAGTAGAACCAATGTACATATTGACATTGTTATCAGAGATACAATCTCCTAAAGAACATTTAAATTGACATATAATGTTGGCCTTTTTAAAGATTCTAGTTGGCAGAGAAGAGTTTTTTTGGACAACTAGGTTGTATTAAATTTAGTATATAATTAATTTTATTTTTTTTACTTGGATCGGTGGGAGATGTATTAGTGTTTATGAGTGTTTTAGAATTTTTTTTCTCCTATTTATAGTTGAAATGCATTTGATTGGATATAGTAATTTGATATGTTTAGAGTTATTTGATGATGTATTGTATTCATTTTTAATTATGTTAACATTTCTAATAGCTTGTTTAATTTGTTCATCAACAATGTAATGAGGGTAGTCATTATTAATGAGGGTTTGTTTAATATTTTTTAATTCACTGTAGAAAATTTTTTTCGTTGAAGAATTTGAATTTGCACAGTTTATTAAGTTTTGTATAATAGCTATTTTGTAATAGTTAAGACATTCACTTTTAAAGTTGAGAGTACATGTGTGTATATAAGTTGATTTTTATGAGGAGAGCTAGTAAATATATATATATATATATATATATATATAGAGAGAGAGAGAGAGAGAGAGAGAGTTAAGAAAAAAAATTTGTTAAAAAGATTCTGTACAAAATCTTATTGTATAGACTAAAATGAGGATTGGAAAAAAAGACACCTAATATTTAATATAGTGATATTTTGTTGTAGAAAATATATATATATTTTTTTTTATTTTAACCAGTTTTGCTTAGCAAAGTTTTTAACTATTTCTGTCTCCACGTGTTGATTTCTTATATTTTGTACCTATGAAAAGATTCAACCAAATTCCCCTTACCCTAAGCGACATATATAGCCAGTTATGCCCCTTGTTTTTCATTTTTTTTCTTAAGCACAAGACATAAGCATCAGCATGTGGAGACAGCAACAGTTAAAAACTTTTTGAAAAGCTAAGCAAAACCGGGTAAATTAAAAAGTTTAAGAAAAAAAATTATTTTTCTAAGAAAAAAACTGAAAATCCAATTGTAAGTAACAAAATTTAAATACCTCTCTGTAAAAATACGTATATAAGCAACAAAATGCCATTTTTGTATTCAACTTTGACATTGTCCAATCTTAAGTAAGTGAATAGTATTTGAATTAAATTTTGCAAGTTGGTTTACTTATATTTATCAAAAAGTTATTTTTATTTGGAGAATAAAATGAATATCTGACTTTGTGGAATAATAATTAGTGTTATTTCTTTCTCCCATAAAACAAGTTCAGTATTTCCTTACTGTGCACAGTGGCCCCAAAGATTGTACATGTCAACCTTCTTTCTCTGTTACTGAAGGAAAAGTAAAGACACCTTTTTATAATAAGAATAAAATTTCAGTAATATTAATTCTGTTGGTGCCAAATATTATGTAAGGCATTTTGCTAATTATTGATTAATTATATAAGACATTTTGTTAATTATATAAGGCATCTTGCTAAAGGAATAACCATTTTGTAAAAGTTGGCAGATTCTGTGTCTGTTTTTGTGATCTTTCTAATAGATCTTAATAATCAACTATCTGCTTCTATTAGACTGATTTGTCAATGTCTAAAGTTTCTTGCTATATCCTTCTTGTCCATGTCTAAAATTTTGGGAAGTATCTTTTCATTTTTCCACACAATTTTCACTTGTATTTTTATCTTTATCAGTTTTAACCAAACATCATTCAGCTGTTTTCATAAATTTCAGCCAATGTGTCCCTCAGTCTTACTGCATGTATTTGTCTTAGTGATTTTTTTTAATCATTTCACCCAAAGCAAGGTGATAAAGCAACTAAGGTTCAAAGTGTTACTAAGAATGAAAGACACAGAACAATCAAAGAACAGGATTCCAAAAGATGGATTATGATTGACATTGCATTTGAATTTTTGAAGATTGTAATAACTACATATATTTACAACTAGCAATTTTAAAAGTGAAAAATGAAACCTAGCTACCAACCTAGTACCACACCGAAATTAGTGATCTCAGGGTATCAAAGAGGAAAGCTCATCAGAACAATTACTATGAAAATATTTTAGGAAATCTACGTTATGGCAGTGGGAAAGTGACTGAAGCTTGGATGACAAGTCAGAACTGATAACATTGCAGATTTTTTTAATAATCTCTTAGCAGAATCACCCTACCAAATGCGGCAGTAATATTCAAAATGGTAGACTTATAAATGTGCAAAAAAATTGTGTAGCATGACATAATGTTCTTAATACTAATTTTCTAAAGACAATCAGATGCACCATACTCCTAACAAAGGCTGACAGACATATCAGTTGAAATGTGTTAAAAGAAAGTAAAAGGAAGAGATATACAATAACCATCTTTCAATATATTCTTAGTCACTTAAGCTTTTCTGATATAAGGAAATATGAAATCAACTTAACTCCTCTTTTAATAACTTTTTAACTTTATTTTCCACAAAAATTCATGTTGCTTAACATAAAGTAATATGTTTTTTTAATCTTAAAAGATATAAAAAAAATATACAGTAAAGAAAAAGAAAAATATATCTGTGACATTATTTCTAAGTTCAAATGTCAGATATAGTAATCAATATTTCTGTCATTTTTAATGAAGCCCACTGCTGGCTCCAATCACTGTGTCATTATGTGTCTTGTTCCTGGTGAGTTTGAATGGATAATGAAATGAATGCTTGCTTTTATAAAATCTTACTGCCTAATCCAAAAGGTAAAACTTGTTTTTGAAAAATAAACCATTCCATATTTTTTAAGTGAGTATAAAAATTGATGTCTCCCCCACCTCCTTTACATTCCAAATTTTGTCAAATGGAAGTTATTTTCTCCCATACTGTGTTGCTTTTGCTAAATGCTGCATTGCTCAGTAGGCTACTTGAAATAAAAAAAGAAATCATTTGTTGTACACTGATTTAAATTTATAAACCAAACATTGTATGCCAGAAGTTTTCATATGAGAAATTATCATTATTATATTCAGACTAGTTTCCTAATTTTGGTTATTATATTTGCAATGTTTCACTCATTGAACCCTCCAGTCTTATTTCATTATTTAGACTGGAATTTTTGAGATGAGGAATTATCATCCTTATATTTCTTTCCATTTGGGCTAATATCCTCATCTTGGTTGTTATATACAAATTTTTGGCCCTTTATCCTTCTGGTTCTATTTTATTATTTCAGCTTTGTCAGATCAAAACTTTCATGTGGATGTCATGCATGGCACCAAACTCATTCAGAAACTGTCAGTTCTATACAACTGCTTTCTATGATTAGTGGTTAAAAATGTCTATGGGTTTTGGTGAAAACCACACTTCTTCAAGCCTTGTGAACAGGCACTACAGAATCACAAAGAACTGTTCCAAATAACAAAAATCACTTCACTTGAGAACTTTCAACAGCTGCAACAGCTAAAATGGATATCACATATAACTTCAAGAGAAAATAATGACATTATCAAAATTCTGACAATCCATAAATTTTAAATAAAAAATTAGGAAGAAAACCTAAATCAGTACTGAAAAAAGCAATAACAGCCACTGGACCTATTTTCCAGAAAAATTGTTTTAAGAGAAAAATTTAAGAAATTTTAACTGAGAGGAGTACTGGCTGGTTGGTCAATGAAAGTTAAATATTTTCTTGCAAGGAAACAGCTAATGTTACTGTCAGAAGTTTTGAGATGAGGAATTATATACCTCATTATCTAAATGAGAATGCTCATCTTGGTTGTTATACTCATGTTTTGGCCATTGTAACCTTTGGTCTTCTTCAGACATAAAAGTTTAAGGATCCGAAATTATACCACTAGATTTTTCAAGAGACCTAGTGAATTAAAATGTTTATTAAGACATATCAGGCTCCCTGGAAGTTGAGAGGTCAGTCTTAAAAGTAAAAGAACTGCGGTTTAGTAAAAGAAATGAACAAAATACATGAAAGTGAATGAAACTGAAATAACTCCCAAGCATGGAAAGTGGAATGGGAACAATCTATCCCCATGAATTGAATAAAGGGTTCTGTTTAAAATTTCAAGAAGTTTACAGAGTTCAATGATAGATGTCTGAAAGTTACAATGGCTGAAATATGTGTATAACAGCCATGATGCAAGGTATATAAATGAAGTACATTTGAAAAAAAAACAACATCCAATCAGTTCATTACTAAATAGGCATATTTCTAGTTGTCTTAAAATCATTTCATGATAACAGAATAAAGAACTTTTCCAGTTACCTCCATAATCTACTTGAAGAAAGAATCAGTATTGACGAATTTGACATAGATTGTTTTCATTGTTGTTTGAAATTCTCGGATAAAGTATTTTTATTATTCCTTATATATTCAGACTTATTTTTATTTACATTTAACAATATTTTGGTTAATATATTCATCAAACTTACTAGATTTTCAAATTCTGTGATCAAATTTATATTCATTAGTCGTCATTTTTTTTTTACTATTGTCTTTGTTGTTTTTAACAATATTTCAGGTAATATATTTACCAGTTATTGTCAGATATATAATGAATCTGATAGTACATTACTGTAATCCTTTGTGTATAGATCACTAGAGTATAAAAAGCAGTTAAAAAACAGAAATTTCAGAGGAGAAAAAAATATTTTCATGTATAAAACACACCTGATTTTTAAGCAAAGAAAATGACCAAAACTTGTGAAAAAGGAAGAGAAAAATGGAAAAAAATGGGACATTTTATTTACTTTTGTGATCTCTAAACATTATGAAAACAGTAAAGATTCTTGGAATACTAGACCACTAAATCTCCAATATGCATTGAGAAAATAAATTGAATGAAACATTAACTATAATGTTTGTTTGTTTGATTTTAATTTTCTTCTGACAATCTAAGTTATTTTTTTTCAAAATTATTTGTGTAGTCCTGAAAAGGATTGTTTGTAAGGAATCCAGGTAATTTTTTCTACATATGGGCAGAGGAAGGTTGTCCTGGTTGAAGCCTTTGTCATCAGACCCATAGGACATATCTATGTACTAGGAACCATATGGGACTAAGAGAAACATTCTGAAAGATTTATTTCCCTGTGCCATTAGATAAATATCTCTTTGGTAAACAATTAAATCATAGTGAGGAATTGTCTTGCCCTATCTTCCTTGCCCTAAATATGCCCTGTCAGGATTAAGTTTTCCAATCCCTCTTTTCTTATTTATGTGTTTCATTAAGGCTTCTATTTGCTTACTATCTCTATCCATGGAATTCTCAGTATCCTTCTGATAACAAACACATTTCAGTAAACTTCAGTTTTCACCTCACCTATGGAGAGAATGTCACTGTTGTTTCAAAGGATAGCTACCACATAGCAATTCAGTATTCTTTTCTTTGTTTCTAATTAAATTTTTCTGCTTTTGAGTACTTTACTTAGATTTTGAAAGGCTTCTTTCATCTGACAGTTTTTCATTGATTACAAATTTGAAAATTTTTTCATCTTTAAACATTTTATACAAACATTAAGAAAAGAAGTGCATTCAGTAGAGAAAATATCAAAAATCAAGAAAAATTTAAATTTACAGATTTTCATGTTTTCTTTCTACAATCACTAGAGTATATTCATAATTAGTGTAGCAGGAAAATATTGTGCCACATGTATATTATCTATTTAGCTTTGCACACTTTAATGTGCAAAGCTAAATACTGGTCTATGCAAGTATACCTCCACCATGTCCAGTTATTATATACTACCCTTCTCATTCTGGGGAAGTCTTTTAGTTGAATGTCTTGAGGTGATCATAATAATGTTGCTTTCCTTTCTTTTCTTTCTTTCTCTTTGCTGGGTGGTCACTAGTTAATTCGTTCAGAGGTAAAATGAGAACTTCACCAAAAGGGATTTTTAAACTTATCTATTTTATTAAACACATCAACATGTACATTTTTAACTAGCCAGTGTGGTTGTTATCCCACCCCACTGGGGAGCAGTTTTCACACACGAAATTAACATGTCTGCATTCTTCGACTCGTAAAACTTAACTCCCTGAAAACACTTTCTAACTCTAACATTCCCACGGTCAGCTCAGCTAATCAAAATCAACATCACTATTTTGTCTACCTTAAGGACAGCCTCAGAAGTTTTTCCTATGTGTGTATATTAAGTTAATTTGTGCATGGATAAATTAAGAAAGTGTCATAAGTATCATTACTTTAATTCTCCCATGGCTGAAGTTCTCCTAAATGCTTTAGCTGTAACAGTCAGCCAGTTATGTGCCATGCGTGATACATGCTTAGGCAATCATGTATCTTTCGATACATGACTGACGAGTCAGATTTTTTCCTGCAGTAGGTTAACTGTACCAAAGTTACATAAAGAGGCAAAAATTGTTAAGGGATACTAAAGAAGTAATAATCATTTTTTTTATTGTGAAGTACCACACTTTTCAAACTGAGTTCAAAACTGAGACTAAGAGGATTAACCAGCATACATAAAAAGAAAAATGTCTTTTTAAACAGTAATATCTCTTCAAAAGTCCAAATACTATATAGGAACATCAGGTGGTATAATTTCACTATCTTGTTAGGATTATACCAACTAAAATAAAGGAACTAATTTGTAGAGATTAATATATAATAAAAATGATTCCTCGTCTCAGAAATTCAAACTGAAATATATTCTGCTCTCAATTTTTCATGATTTACACAAGTGTCTTTTTTGTCAAATAAGTGAAGACAAACCAAGAAATTCTTCATTTTACTTTTGGATTTTCTTACTACCTGTCTTTGAAGTTAAAAAACTATCTGGCATTTTATCCTGGCCCTGGATTATTATTAGAATGGCAATTGGCATCACTCTCAGAAGACTGTCTTTAGTTTGAATAAAAAGCAGACAGTGCCTTGTCATTCATTTTAGGTAAATAAAAAGAACAAACAAAAAAGCTTTACTGATTGTTCTACTTTTAGATTTCTTAAAAAAGGAAAAGGTAGAGGAAAATTAATTAGGATATGCACACACACAAAATCATATATACATATATATTCATACACGTATATGAACATATGCATACATATATGTACACAAATATTCACACATAGATTCTTGTACATATATGCATATACCTATATTCTAATAAATATATGTACATAAACCCAGCTAAAAATGCACATATATATATATATATATATATATATATATATATATATATATATATATCATCATCCTCTTGTCAGAATATCTTCTCATCATTGATCATTGCACAACAATTGGCATGTATATGACTCTTCAGCCCATCCTCAGTCTTGCATGATCCTTTACATTTGTCACACTTGAAATGGTCATCTTTTACAGTCACCAACTAAAATAAATCTTTGTGTATTTTAGAATATAAGGATATTAGAATAATCCAGAACCTATATGGTCTTCTGGTTGTCTTTAGATGGATAGAAAATGAATTCAATAAATATGCAAAAATAGAAAGGAGTGTAATACAAGGATGTGTCTTCTCACCAGACATATTCAACTTAGGCAGTAAGGCAATTCTGAGAGATTTAGAAGTCCTACAAGGATTCATTATTGCTAGCAACATTCTTAAAGCATAAGATATGTAGATGACACAATGTTGATATCAGACATATAAAGGAAGCTACAAGAACTCCTGCAGAAGGTAGTAAAGGAAAGCAAGAAGAAAGAACTAAACATCAGTTGCAAGAACACAGAATGCATGGTTCTTAACAAAAGGATGAGCCAAAAATGCAAATTACAAATTGGAGATGCCAAAATCAAACAAGTACAACAATTTAGATATCTGAGAAGTGTTTTAACAGAGGATGGAAAGTGTAACACTGAAATCCAAAGGCATATTGGGATAGCAAAAGATGTCTTCCAAAAGCAAGAAACAGAAAAATTTCATTAGAAACAAAGTCCTCCTTTATAGCAGTGAATGCTAGACAGTCTTTACACATGAAAAATAAACTTGAAGCAACAGAAATCTAGTTCTATAAAAGGATGCTGAGAATACCATGAATGGGAAATGTGAGCAATGATAAAGTTTTAGAGAAAATGGAAACAAAAAGGACACTTATACTTAACATGAGGAACAGATAGAGATGAGGAAAGTGAGCTTTCAAAATTTGATACTAACAAAACATATTCAAGGTAAGAGGGACAGAGGAAAACAATATGTTTTTTCATATTTGGTCCTAGTTTCATCTTCATCCTTCATTTAGTTTTAATGCTGCTTTTGGCTGTCCTCATATTGTTCATATCCCTTGATTGTGTCAGTGATATAATCCTTAGTGCTGTCTGATTCTCTTTCTAAATAATTTTCTTTAACATATTGCTAGTTTTGTGGCCCAGATTTTTTACTTTTTCTTTTGTCCAGCTTAAGATGGGTTCAGAGTACCTCAAATGGAAAACTGCCTAATTAACCTTTTAATAAAGTTTCCAGTGCTGAGTTAGGGTTTGAATAGTTTTCTTTATTTTTTTTTTTTCTTAATCTCCTTCTGTTTGATGTTATCTGCTTCCAAAATACTCTGGTACAATTAACTTTCCTACAGTTTTCAGGTTGGATCATTGTATTACTTTTGTTGTTTTTCTTTGTTCCATACCAAAATTGGACATTTCTAAACATCAAATTCCATTCCTCTTATCTTGGCTCATGATTTTTTAGTATTTTTTTGACTATTTGTATAAGGTTTTCCAATTTTGTTTTGGTTCTGTCAGATACTTTAGGTCATCTATGTACATGAGTTGGTAGTTATCACTAATTATTATCATTATTATTATTATTAATTTTTAAAATTCTTATTGTTCCTTAATTAGTCTGTATGCCAATACTTCATAAATAATAGACTATTCAGATTTGACTGCAAGGAAAGATGGAAAAGTCATATCAGAAGTCCTGTTTGCTTTCAGTGGGAAAAAGAAAAAGAAGTTGCAGCAGGCAATAACATTCTCATATTTAATACCTATTCAGTGAAATGGAAGACATTGTCAATTTTGAATCTTTTCATTTGTACCCTCTTCTTTAAATAATGATCTTCATTCATATGTATGATTGTTATTGTAATATTTTGTTACAGATTTTAAGCTCATATATTTGAATATTTAATGATATAATAGGGGAATTGCCACAAGTACTTCATAGTCTTAGAACTCATCATGAGCTTATTTAATAATTAGCTTAAGAATTATGATTCATCAGAAAATTAAAATTAGAAAACCATGAAATTGTCATGAGTACTACTACTACAAGTTATTATTATTATATATTTACATTGTCTTGATCCTTAAAATCCATAGCAACTTACTGCAATCAGTGTTCATACCACTAGTAACTAGGTAACTAGTGGCTTACCCTAGAAATGACTCCTCTATATTCTAACACACTTCTAAGTATTCTAGCTGTTATTGGCAATGTAGTCATCTGGATGATCATAACTCATCCCATTTTTTAGAACCCTTCCAACTTTTTCCCATGCATTCTTCAAAATTGTTCTCAAAACTCCAATAACAACAGGCATGGCTGTCATCTTCATGTTTCACAATTTTCTCAGCTCTCCAGCAAGGTCAAGATAGCAATTACTATTTCTATTCTTCTTCTTCTTATTATTATTATTATCTGAGTTTACATCATCTCAATCCTTTAAATCCATAGCAACTTATTAAGGCCACTCGTTGCATCTGAGTTTTATTTAAGAAGCAGTGCAAAAAGATTTCATTTGGAAAAGTGTTGCATTATTTATCAATCAATTATTGTTGGGATAAAAAAATTTTAAATTCAGAAAGTGGATGAATTTAAAAATAAATTGCTTGGTAATAAGTTGTCTTTACCAGATGTTAAGAATGATCCCAAATTTTAACTGCATTTTTTAACCCAACTTGAAAATGTCCAATTTAAAATGAATACAAATGAATATGCTTTCTTTCAAAATGTAATTAAGGATGCTAACAAATAAATATTTTTGCTACAGAGACAAAAAGCATTCTTTCTTTGATATATATAAGACTTTTTCATATATTGACTTGTACATATATTGAACATATTTATTTCTCTCTACATTCACTAGTATGAATTAAATAAGGAAAACAATATTAATTGCTACTGAAGTTAGAACTGTTTGATTGTCATCATAACAATGTTTCATATAAATTAAAAAACAAAGGCAATAAGGAGGAGGAGGAGGATTAGAAACAGGATATGAAAATGAAGGAAAAGTTGAGAGAATATTACTGATAAAGAAATGTTGTAGCTTTGAACTTCAAACTAACAACCACATACAAGTAATAAAACTAAACTAGTTGTTGAAAATAAAAATAAGACTTTCTATCAATTGACATAGCTATTCAAGTGGACCAGAAGTTATTAAAAATGAAGGAGAGTAAAAAAAAAATGAAGAAACAGCAAAACCTTGTTTGAGAACTGATAAAATTGTTGAATATGATAGTGAAGCTTGTTTCCATCACTGAAAAGAGTTTGGAACCATCTTGTGGTCAATGTGATAGAATTAAGATTTGCTATTATGCAGTCCTCATTGTTAATCACCAAACAAAAATGGTATGGAAATGAATATAATGATAATAATAACAAAGAATATTAAACTACCATCCATTCACTAATGTCAACTATCAAATACTTTCAATGCAGCAGATGTGCAGATACAGAGATGCGTTCAATGCAGATATGCAGCATATGCCTTCAATGTATATATACAGCAGTAACCTTTGAAGGATTTTTGATTTTTGAATGATTAACTTTAACAGAGAATTGGGCCAACCCGATAAGAGACTCCAAGTTGGTTGTATATAGTGCTGTAAACACCAGGAGTCCTCTTCCACAATGAGCTGTTGAGAAAAGATCTTCTGCTTTGAGTAGGTGGCACTAAATATTTGCATATGAATGATACTGGTCAGGTATTAGCCAATAGTCAGTGAGGGTCTGGGACTGAGAGAGCTATATAACACCAGTTTTTTTTTCAGTCAGAGAACCTCTCTAAATGTGCAGATGTATGAAAAACAAGACAAGATGAACACCTTAACAAAGACAAAATGTCCTTAGACATGGACAGTGAAATGAAAACAGTCTATCCTGATAGATTGAATAAAGGATTCAGTTTGAAATTCCTTGAAGTTTACCAAGATTGACAGACACCTGAAGAAGGCCAGTTGAAGCTTTGTGATTATAACAACAAAGATGAGGATATTAGTTAAACTGTAAATAATGTAAATAAATATAAATCATCATCCCAGAAATTCAAAGTGAAATTATGAAAGTAACTACTGTACCCATAATTACTGACATGTTTAGAATGGTCTTGAAGAGGTTTAGAATGAAGATTTAAAAAACATATGAAACCATCTAGATGAGAGTGTAGCTGTCTCTAAGTGATGATATTTTATAATAGTGAAAAATAGAAATTACCCTTCCTAGAAAAGACCAAGTCTGTGATTTTTCAAGAAAACATTTCTGTTTTTTACCACCAAAATCTGTGTGATACTACAATGAGTTCCATTACTTGCTAGACAGATCAGTAGGACTTTTAATTCCCAGTACAACAGACGTGAAAGTTTGACTATTACAAAACCATAAAAAAACCCAGTCTTAAAATCTAATTACTGGTTACACAGTTTAATCCTGAAAAGAATTAGGGGCTGATACATTCAAGTAAGCTAAACAAAAAAAAATTACATAAAACAAACAAATAATCATAATACTAAAAACATTTATGTACTGTGTCACATATCACGATTTAACAGATATCAAACAAGACAGGTCTGTAAATTTATTTCCAATATATAATTACATAAAAAGGAATAAACGTCTCAACTCAATATCCTGTTGTGTTTTCTATTAAATGTTTTTACCTCACAATTCATTTTCAGCATTAACCCAGAAGATTACTCTGCTACACTTTGGAGTTAGATAAAGTTACAGTAATTTGTTATGCTTTTTCTTTTACTACTAAAACCTAAAGCCTACACTCATAGTATTACTCAGACATCCATGAGTCTACCATGCCAACCATCATAGTTCTGCATCAAAGTTGAAAGGTCATTAGGGTAGCATTCTGTGTCATAACATAGCTGTTCAATGTAGGTAGTTGCTAGGCAACCAATCCATGTTTGGTCCATGGCTAGGTGTTCAGAGCAGTAGATCACTCACAAGTTCTTGTTTTGCTCACCAGCAGGGTCCTGCAAAGTGCATTCTATATTGGCGTAAGATTGTAGAAATATCAGGGATGGGTCCATAGAGATGTGATTTAGTTGGAGGTTGTCTCCAAGACAAATTAAAAATAGCTCTTTGCATCCGAGGTTCTATCAAATTTAGACTTAAGGTTTTTAGTTAATGTCCAAGCAGTGGCATCATACATTAAAACTAACTCTACAGTGGTGTGATAGAATCTCCATTTGGGGTTGTCTGGCAGATCAGATTTTCAGAGTACATCCATTTTATTCAAGGAAGCTGAGGCTTGCTACTGAAAGATAAACATGAGTGTAATAATAGTAAACATCTCTAATTTGCTGCATTGGGGACATACACTACCAATTGATTCAAGAGTAGGTCTACTATACAGAATTTAGGAGTATTAAGCAAATATGCTGTCACTTAATTTCCATTATAAGTTACTACTAATGTGAATGCGGTCTGTGTGAAAAAAAAATGAGAGCTGATCTGGTAACATTAGTAATTCGAAATAATCTCAGAATCTAAGAGATGTTTTAATTTTGTTCCAATCGCAAATTTTACATAGCTGATGTAATTCTAAAAAAACTAAAAAAAACAAACTTTTTTCTATTAATCACCGTAAAAGATTCCCTCCTGCTAATGATAACCTCCAGGAGAGTGACTCATTGTGCCTTCTCAGGCTAACATTCTCTGCTGATATGAAGTGGAAAGATTATGTTGAATCCATTGCGAGGTCCGCTGCTAAGAAAGTTGCTTCACTGTGTTGTACAAATAATTTTTATCTCCAAAATCTATCTTGCATATTTATAAGTCTACCATTCATCCATGCTTTGAATATTGCTGACATGGTTCCTTAAAGATTCTTGATAAAATCAAGAAGAATCAGCAATATTAATGGTCTTGATATGGCACTTCAGCTTCAGTCACTTTGCCACAACTATAATGTTTCTTCCCGGTGCCTTTTCTATATAGATTTTCATGGTAATTGTTCAGATGAGCTCTTGGCTATGGTACCTAGAATTTATGAATTTAAGCTCTGTACTAGATTAACAACAAGGCCTCAATCAATTTACATTTGAATTGGCTAGTTATCACTAATTTTTATGCTAATAGTTTCTTCTTTCACATTTTCCACTTGTGAAATACTCTTCTGGCACTATGCTTTCCAGCCAACTTTGATCTTCAAAAATTTAAATGCAATGTCAATCATTTTCTACTGTCTTCCAGTGACTCTTCTATTGTTCTCACTCATTAGTAATGTTTCTGCTTTCTAATTCTTTCATACCCAGTAACCCCTCATGTTTTAGTGGCTTTACTGGCTTGCATGGGGTGAATTTAATTAAAAAATTATCTTAAAGATGAAGAGAATGCTAGTTCAAATAATTCACTCAATACTAATAATAATACTTTATCTCAAAGTTTCAGGCAATGGTGTTAATGAGTTTGAGTTTATTGTGAAGAAATAAACTTTTCTCATGAAAATTAATCCGCTTTATTAATAGCTCAACAGTTTAATATACATCTGCTGTAAAGTTGGCGTTTAAAATAATTTCAATCTGAAGACAGAGGATTTATCCAGATGTCACACTGGTATTCTTTGATTGTGTGTTTCCTTATTCTAAAAATGATCAAAAGTATGAATTAAGTTGGGCTATCCAAAGGAATGGCAGTGTCAGAATTTAATATTTCTTGTTCTCTTAATGTAATTTTGGTTGATCAGAATTCAAAGGCTGTTTTAGCAAAAGAAACAGTGAATAAATGAAAACAGAAGAAACAGATTTCAAACTGAACCAAAATCTCCTGAGATTCTTAATCAATGAACCCCACAAAAGCTGCTAGTTTCACCTTTGGGCATGAATTGATTACTTGATTACTTTCAGTCTTCTAATTACCTGTCATCAAGGTAGCAGGAATACCAGATTCCTGCAACTTTGTTATTTCATATTTGGTCTTCAATGTTTGTTTTGTACCATGTGGATTCCTTCTGAATTTGTATTTGCTAAGATTTGTTTCATATGACATGATTGAATAGAAAGATGTGTAGGTGTAGTAATGGTTAGTGGCTTGAAATGAGAGAGCAGTGCTCAAATTTCAGTTGAGTTTTGTTTTTATTTTGCACAAATACTTTTGGGAAAGCTATGAAATCATCTCTTCTTACCCAAGCTATGGTTTAAATAGTAGAGTAGATTGGGTTATTCAACTTTTGTTGGCAACCAATCTAGCAGAAGGACAACACAGATTATGCATGTGGCTAGCAACTTGTAAAAACCTACTTACTACAGAAACCACAGTAGCAACACCTAGTATATTGAGAGCTGTGGAGTCTACAAGACTTGAATGAGTCAACATAAGGCAGTAGAAATATAAAAATTGTACTAATTTTACTATTATGGAGGGCCTATTTGCATTGAAGATTAGCATAAAAAGTTCCCAGTTTTACCTAGGCGATAAATATGCCAAAGTTTTAACCACTAAGTACAAACTTAATATATATAATATTTTCTAAACTTAGTATGACATGAAACTAATTGGGAGAAATTATATTGTGCAAATTTCTAAGTAGAGGAGACCTTCTTTGAAAATCAGCATTTCATAACCTGGCTTTTACATGAATTCAAATATCAGCCACAATCCACTATCTCAGCCACGAAACAAGCTCAACTTTCATAAATTATTTCATGACAATGGAAATTAAAATACAGGGTTGAAAAAATTTCTACCTGTAATTGTAAGAGTTTTATGATTCAAAAATATTTTTTTTAATTTTGTTTTTTGTTCAGATTGATATTATGTAAGCAGTAATTTCTGATCTTGTTGATTCACCAATATTTTCATATAGAGGAATAATTTCTATCACAGTGAGCCAAAACTAGTAGTACTAAATAAGAATAAGATGAGGTATACATAGACATGGACAACAACAATCTATCTCTGTAGATTAAATAACAGGTTCAGTTTTAAATTCACTGAAGGTTACTCCAATTGACAGACACCTGAATAATGGCTGTAATGTTAGTGATAACAACAACAAAGATGAGGACATTAGCCCAAATGCAAATAATGTAAAGAAGGAATAATTGTCACCTTGTTATTTGACTGAACATCATAGTATACCAATAAGAATGACATTTGGCTCAATTCCGCAACAGTTTTGCTGTTATGAAAGATAACATGTGTTCAGTGTTTGTTGCAGTTCTGTCTTGCTACAAAATTATTTGGTAGGATGCTGTCTTAGTTTATTCCATGTTGGCAGTATGGTTCATAGATGCACATCATGCTACGAAAACAGAAAATCTCATAGTAATTTCACAAAATTTTCCTTGATTTTCCAAGCTTTAGCAATATTTGATGAGTTGAAATACAACTGTCTAGTCTTTTTGTGATACAATAATAAAAACTCAGTATTAATTGTATTAATGTTTATTTTATGCAAAATTGTCACAAACAATTTTATTAGATTTTTACCATTTTTTATAAGGATTTTAGATCAGCATGCTCATTTTGGTTGTTCTACTTGTAATGTTTGGACAAGAGACACATGGTCAAGAAGATTGGAGTGTTTTGGTAAAGCTTATCAGGTTCTATTGCATCTGTGAATTTAATCTTTTGGTCAGGCAGTGCTGAAAAGTCATATCCCCTGTTTCAATGCAAGAAACAAAGGTGAATAAGTGATTATTGACTGATACAAAACATCTAAACATAGAAAATGGAATGAGAACAATCTACCCCTGTGGATCAAATGAAGGACTTTGTTCTAAATTTCAAGAAGATTACTGGGTACAAAGACAAACACTTGAAAAAGCTGGAGAGTATAAAGGTCAAAACATTGTGAATGTAGCAATCTAGATGAGTATGCTGATCCAAACGGCAAGTCATATCATAGATATTGTCATGTTACAGCACAATATTTGATATTAATTTAGTGATTGAAATAGAAAGTTCAAATAGATATTGAACAATTGCCCTGGATAAATTATATATATATAATTTTATTTTTTGTTTGTTTGTTGCTTTAGTCTGTGATGCTTTCACCTATCCTTCATTGTGTCAAGTGTATTTTATTCTCCCTATTGCTATTAATTATCAAACTTCTTACTTCAGCCCCTCCTCCGAACTTGGTTAATTCAGAATGTGCTCATTGCTTGTCAATGCTGAGAAACTGACGCAAGAGTGAGCTAAGTTCTATTATCCCAATTTTTTTTTAGTTGGTAGTAGACATCAAAGTTTGCTCTAAGTCATTACATAATATGATTTTTTTCATATTTTATGTTTTTTTAAAAATATTAATAAGAGTGGATAGGCTCATCTATCATCCAGCCTGCATTCCTTCCTTGTCTATTGAACAGGAGTAGTAGTTCATCCCTGATCAGGATATGGCTTACTGGCTCTCTGTCATTCTTCTACCAGGACCACAATGATTTAACTGTCTCTACCTTTTTGTGATCAGACTAGCCAGTGGCTGTGGCTGTCCATTGTGAGGGTACCAGGTTCACAGTTTGCTGGCTGCTGCTTCCAACTGGTTGTTAGGGTCCCATTTCCTAGCAACTTACAGAGGCTGTTCTGATCAACAGTTGCATAATCTGGATATCTGTAATTCCATGTTGTGCATGGGTAGGTGTCCCTGCATATATTTCCAGTGGTTAACCCTGAAGCCACATTATGCTCTGCTCTCAGCCATGCACTGGCTGGTTTGTATTGCCTTATTCAGCTAATGTTTTCACCTGATATGAAGTAGAAATACTATATTGAATCCATTGCTAGGTCAGGTGCTAAAAAAGTCAGTTCACTGTTTAGTGCGAAACATTTTTTTCTCTCCAGAATCTATCTTGCATACCAATGAGCCTACCATTCCATCCTGTTATTTACCTGAGGCTCCTTGATAAAATCCAAAAAAAATCAGCAATATTATTGGTCCTGATCTGGCAGCTTGGCTTCAGTCACTTGCCCAGCACTGTAAGGTTGCCTTCTAGTTCCTTTTTTTGTAAGTACTTTCATGGTAATTGCAAGGATGAGCTACTTGCTATGGTACCTAGACTTTTTGAATTTATGTGCAATACTAGACTTTGAACTCACATCCTTGTTCCTATTTTTTTCTTTCATTACATTTTGACTGATTGATTTTTTTTTACCTTCCCTTAGGGTCATCCAAAATTCTGAACTCAATTCTGTGCATTAGCGACTTCACTTTTATTATGCAAATTTTAATTTGAACAATTCATCCAATTAAGCTGTGATTAATCCAAAAAGAATTTGGCTTGCTTGTTATAAGAAGGATAAGGAATATAGATTTTATTTCTGTGAAACAAGTAAAAACAAAAATATTACTGGCCAACTGGAAGAAAATGGTTTATAATAATTTATGTCTTTAAACAACTTGTATGTATTTCAACTCTTCTTAGTAGGTTTATTGAACAATTTCTATTGTAGAATATAAATTGATTCTGAAAATACTTTTGTCTACTCAAGATTTAATTTAAAAAAAAAAAAAGGGCAATAATTTTATTTATATTTCCATGCTTATTTTCATCATTCTCACAACATTAGTTCTGTCTGCTTACAGTATTATAAGGAAATATCAAACAATTTCTCATGAGCTGATTACAAGTGGTTAACAAGAGAAAAATATGGATATAGGTTATCAAATAAAGGCAATTTTGAGACATCCATGCACCAAAACATATTTCCAGTTGTTTGATCTTATATAATGTGCATGATAGTTTTCATTCTAGGGTTGCCATGTACTTGTTATGGTAAAAAGTTATGTGTGTTTCAGTTACTTTACATTGTTGGTAAACTCAAAATCATGATCTTTCTGATAAAAATCTTCACAATATGATTCATTATGGTGTTGACCTGGGACTATTTGGGAAAATAGTGGGGTATGGTATCAGATCACTTAGCCTTGATCAGTGAGGTGTTTTATGATGCAAAATGTTAAGAAAAAATTGCATATTATATGCCAGAAAATTGGGTAATTATATTATTTACACTATTTATATTCAGACTGTTGTCCTCATCTTTGTTGTTTTTATCATAACATTTCAGCTGTTGTATATACGTGTATATTGATCTAGATAACCTACAGGTAATTCCAAACTGTACCCTTTATTTAATCTATAGGGGTAAACTATTCTTGTTCCATTGCCCATGTTTAGTTCTTATTTTATGTAGCACAGTTCAGTTATTGTTCACCCATTTCCACTGACTGTAAGTACACACTACCCGACCTAGGAATTGAACTCACAAACCTTTGCACAAAATCCACCAAATTCATAAACCAACACTATTACCCACTAGGCCATTGTTCCCCAATTGCTGGAGTAAAGTTAGATGTTAAACATATCCCTCACTACTGATTAGGCTACTGCTGCTGCTGCCAATGTTTTGGTTATTGTTGTGGTTAATGACTTGCTGTCATTTGTCTTTCTTTCTTTATTGGTATCTTCCATATTATATTTATTTCTATGCTAGGTCTACTAAGGAGGTCCTCAAAGCCTAACATATGTGCTGATTCTTACAGATTCCTAACTCTCCAGTGTTCTTCCCTGTTCAGTAATTTCATTTCATTCCACACAGGCTGAAGATGACTCCTTTCCCTCCATACATGATCAGCCATACCTGATTTCATTGTTTCACCTCTCACTATAGCTTTTCAATGTTCCTCTAAAAGTAGGGCTGGAGGTAAATTGAAAACTCAGAAGAAATGGTCAATGTTTTTTAATTTTCTTTTCCTCACTTTATTTCTGGGAAGAGACAGTAATAGATACATTTCTTACAGAAAAGAAGAGAGAGTGGTGGTGGTGTACCTCACTAAAGAAGCTGGGAGTTGCATCTTTACCCTTTTATTTTGCAACTCTGCTGACTGTACCTCACTAAAGAAGCTGGGAGTTGCATCTTTACCCTTTTATTTTGCAACTCTGCTGACTGTTTACACATGGTGTTTTTTTTTTCTTTTATACTAAAACAAAAACAAAGACAATCCATCACTGTCAGGACACCATGCCTATTAGGGCAGCTCAGTTTTGAAATTGTTGTATTACAGTAAATTTGAAAGTTTGGGTTTGACATGATAAATACTGACACAAAAGGTTTTTTTTTTTCAAATCATTGCCATTTTTTGAGGAAACAAGTTAAAAGATTAAGTTTAGGTACAAAAGTGGAGCATTGGAATTTCATTCCAGTGATCAGTGAAAGACTTATAGTAGAGCCTTATATAATTTATAATTGAAATATATACAGTTAATCATTTTGAAATTACAAGGGATAAAACATTGCATAATCAACAACTGTATATCTTCAACATGATTCACAGAATAAAGCAACAGTCAACCCAAATACAAAATGTCACATAGGAAATTTATAGCACAATGCTTTCACCTTGTCAGATGAATTGAAAGTGAGGAAGAGACTATAAAATGCCCATTAGATAAGTAAACATTTATTCATACTTAATCAGTTAAGTCAATTTACAAAAGTAATTTCATTGATTAGATATTTTTGTAATCTTTTAGAATTTTTAGAGTTTCAACTTATCGAATACAGTAAAAAAATTACGTATTTTGATTGGGTGATTCATAATTAGAATTCTGGTTTGAATAAATTTTTCATTCACTGTATCTGATAGAAAAAGAACAAATTTCATTGGATTTATTTCTTGAAATATTAAAATTTTGACGTCAACTTGTAAGAAAAAGCCTGCAGAAATCAGCTATTTCTGTACATTTTTTCCAGACGATATTAAAGCCTAAATGCCCAAGAATTGTTAAAGCAATGAATCTAATTTTTGAAGACAGTACTTACCACATCAGACCCCAGTTTTCACACTAAGTGTGATGTTGATTTTCTAAAAAAAAAGTAACAAGTCAATGTGCTCTAATGCCCATGTTCAAACTGTCCCTGCTCAGTTTGAACTGATAGAGTTCTAACCAGTATGGTAGAGTTTGTCATTTTGAATCATCTTAAGTATTCTGTAATAGTTGTAATAATCCAAGACAGGACCATCTTGATGGCTGAAATGGTTGTATATATAATGACGAATTGAATTGATATTTTATACATTATATAATTTAGAGAAGCATCATGATCATACCAAGAATTCCCCAGACTATTGACTTTATAAAATGTATTGGCTAAAACGATGTGTTCACACCTAAAACTATAGAATTATTAGTCTGAATAAGATTTGAAATGATAATAATCCCATGTTTCAAGACAGATTTTACACATAGGGGAGGGTATAGAGTGGATGAGTTGGTCAATTACCAATAAAAGCAATAACAAATATACAATCAGTAGCTTAAACAACTCTTCAAATTTATCCTTTATGGATAAAATTATTTGATAAACAAGAATTTGGATACACACAGGAGATTAATCTTAGGTAAAATAGACAAAAAGTGTTTTTTTTTTTTTTAAATGAGCTTGACAAGTTTGAATTAAATATCCCAGCATTTAAAGGCCACCCATCCAGTACTCTAACAATTGTGCTGTCAAAGATCTCATGTGTTATTAATTGTTTCAGCTTTCTATTCACAATGAATGTGCTTGTGCATCCAATTATTGAATTTTATTTGTCACTTGATTCTTTTCTAACCAGGTGCCACAATCAGACATATTTAATCCCCTGTTTGAAACAAGTGGACTCTACACTTCCCTCAGGAAACTTGTGACCCACAACTCACAAGGTGGATTGCAAAAGAGAACAGCTAAGGTGAGTAGCTGCTGCTGCTGCAAAAAAAAATGATAATTTTGTTAAATGTTTTTTCTTTTTTCTTTACTTTTGTCAGTTTTTCTTTGGTATTGTTTCAGGACAATAACAAAAATGCATTTTTTACTGTTTTTAATAGGGTTTGTTATGTTGAAGCATAAAAAGTAACCCATATGCATACCTAGTTTATATATTTTACATCATGGAAAATACACCCACACACACATGTATATGTAGAGCAGAACATAAGTGACCTGATGTATAGTTATTAACTGTATTTGGATCTGAAAATTTCACTGTATAATGCTTAAGTTATGTGATTAATATTCATGACTAAATTAAGTGTATTGCCTAGGGGGAAAATTATATGTCTTTTGTATAAAATAACTGACTTTTTTATCATTAGATTACATACTTATTTATAATTTCTAAGGAACTGACATCTTTCATTTATATTTATAAAGACATGCATGCAAATATCTTTATCTCCCTCTTCCTCTCTCTCTCTACATATATATATATATATATATATATAAAAGGCAGGATGTGTGTGTGTGTGTGTGTGTGTGTGTGTGTGTGTGTGTGTGTGTAACAAATGCACGGCCGCAATTTTCAACGGATTTGAACCAAAATTTACATGCACATGCTCCAAGTTAGTGGAAAGGCTAAGACCAACTTTGCATTTCCCAACTCCCATCGATAGTGGAAATAATTGATGTTTTCATGTAGTTTGCAGCCATTTTGTACTGGCCAGAGTGAGAGCCTATAGCTGGCTGCCATGAATAGTCAGGAAGATTCTATTGGCCAGCGTGAGACCCAACAGCTGACTGACACAAATGTTAACTAGCATGCTAGCATTCAAAAAAAATCGATAGCTGCATTTGTCACAAGTGGGAAAAATTTAAATCTGCATGGCACTTTACTCCAATTGGCTCATTCGCTTGCTTAAACTCAACGTTGATTCTGATTCCACAGAACTGGGTTGGGTGGGAAAAAATATTTGTCATTAACATTCTTTTTTCATTCGGTTTTTCCAGTTACATGTCCCTTTTTAAAGCTGATCGTTTTGTGTTCATTTTGTTTAGTTCTTTTTTTGTAACAGATGTAATGTTTATTATAGAGCTTAGAAAAAATTTGCAGTGTGAGATAGGCAAGAAGTAAGGCATGTAGCAATATCAGCATGACAAAGGGCACTCCTTTAAAGGCAAGGAAGGGCAAAAATATTTTAAGTCAAGTGATAGCGATTGCTGTATGAGTTGTATGATTTTTGAAAGCAAGCAAAAGGGCAATGCTGGGCCATCCTGCTAGTATATACATATATATATATATATATATATATATATATATATATATATATATATATATATATATATATATATATATATACATATAGCATAATGAGAAGCCACGTATACTTTCTTAATATGTATATATAGAAAAAGTTTCAAATTGAAAATTATAATGTTTTATTTTATGAAAGTATTTATTTATTTATATATATATTTGATATTTCAAATTGTCCTCAATTTTTCATCAGAAATAACTGTTTGTTACAAATAAATTAAAATTACTGTTTGTTAGCAAGTAGCGTCCTTCGCGAGACGCGGACATCACATGATATGCAACGTCACTGTTCGGATATTCCTAACTTAAATCTAACTGTCATAAATATTTAAAACAATTTTTTACTATATCTGAAAAAAAAAAAAAATTGCTTTATTATGTCGATTGCTAAGAAAATTGGTTCACAATAATGCCAGACTTTTTTTCAACTGAATCTATCTTGTAACTATAGATGTCTACCATTTATCTATGTATTGAATATTGTAACTGGTTTGATGCTTCTGTTATATATCTTGAGATAATTCACAAAATCCAAAGAAGGATCTGCAATATTATTAGTCCTGACATAGCATCTCAACTTCAGTCATTTTCTTCTCACCTTAATGTAACATCCCTATGCTTTTTTTATAAATATTTTTTTGGCGATTTTCTGATGAACTTTCCTCTTTGTAACCTCAACTTCATGGGTAAAATTATTTGATAAACAAGAATTTGGATACACACAGGAGATTAATCTTGGGTAAAATAGACAAAAATATTTTTTCCATGAGCTTGACAACTTAAGATTAAATATCCCAGCATTCAAAGGCCACCCATAGCACTAGATTGTCAGGTAGGTATGATCAATTTTCTGTTTAAATTGCTAGATGTAAATCATAAATTTTCTTCTAATAGTTTCTTTTCTCACAATTACCATTTGTGGATCTCTCTTCCAGCTTCTTAATTTCCTGTCAACTATGATCTTCAAAAATTTAAATGCAATATTGGTTGTCATCTTCTGATGTTTTGAATCCTCTTCTTTATTTTCTCAGTTTCTCACTCTCATTAACCCTTTGCATCTTAGTAGTTTTAGTGCCTTGCTTGGAGTGAAATGATTAGAAAAATGTTATGAATTATAAGTAATCTGAAGATGATTTAAAATATAGAGTATTGATGCAGTAGAGATGTTGGGTATTTAGTCCTCCTCCAATACCAAGTAACAAATAAGATTTATTCTTGAGTTAAAATCTGTTTGATATCATTCAATACAAAATGATCTTTCTTTCCTTCCCCTCCTCTCTCTCTCTCTCTCTCTCTCTCTCTCTCTCTCTCACACATCTGATCTCTTTCTGTATTTCTTTTTCTTTTCTAATCTGATGTTGTTTATTTCCACATATGACCTTGCTAATCTTTGGGGATAGAAGTAGAATTAGATTATTACAGGATGTGCAATGTGATGTAATGCATAATGGCTTAGAATGAGAATTCAGAAAGCAGAGTTTAAATTCCAGTCAGGTTCGTTACATTTACTTATGCGCAAGTACCCTTTGGAAAGGTATGAATCCATCTCTCCTCCCCCCAGCTATGAGTTGAATAGCATGACAGACTGAGTCCTATAGCCTTTCTTGACAACCAGTCTACCATAAAAAGAATTGGCACCCTATTTTGGAAAATCTCCTAGTCAGTTATGAATAGAATGCAACCTGTTTGCACAAGTGTCTATCATGATGGTCACTTGACTGACAGATTATTACAAGATAAATATCAATTTCTTTTTTTGTGTCAAAATAACTGGTAATGGCCTAGATCATGATTAGACTTGGATTTATATCTTTAATTTTAAACCAGTAACAATTGGAACTAATATAATATCAATAAATGGTAAGATGCTATTTATTTTCATTTAAATAGACTAAAACACCTTGGGGAAGAAATCCCCTTAGGTAGGCTGCTACTCCAAAATACTAAATGCTATATCCTTACTAATATATCCACACAGTACAAAATATTAAATTTAATAAATAAACTAAACAAAATAAAATTTAATTCATATATAAAAAAAAGAAACAAATGACATATTATCTTTTCTTGACATTAATATCCTTCTGAGAAGCATTTAATTAAATAACTTTACACTCATGCACAGTAACCTAGTTTTTAAACTGTTTGCCTCACTTCTGTCTTTGAAGGGACATAGCATTGAAATAAACCCACTAGCATTCAGCACACTCAAACCCATCCTGTAAATATCAACTCTCAAAGACTGGTTGCATATTTTCCCACATTATTTGCAATGATATTGCCGTGTTATGATAGTGTATACATGGTGGGCTGAATAAAGAAAGTTGATATTCATGGACAGGTAATGAAAGGTTAAGGTTTTTGAAATTTATATTAAATAATTTCAACATATATATATATATATATATAAAGGGGATATGTCAGACTCTGTTATTGGATCCTAAATAAAGTTAGCTAATTTTTGGGAGGAGGGATTCTTTGAGTGCAAATTCTTTCGTTAAGTGATTTCTTACACGTAATTTTATTTAGCCATGGAAATTTGATTAGACGCTTCCAAGTATTTGGCAGTTCCATATTTAGCTGTGAAAGTTTCTTTATTTTTATTGCAGCTCATGGCATATAATCTATCTTTTTGTCTTTTACATTTCCTCTTTCACCTGTTCTTTTTTTTGGACAAAACAGATTTGCTCTTGATTCAAAATTGTGAACTAGTGTTGTCTTATTATTAGACATTTTTTTCTTTAATTTGTGTCTTTATTTGGCTTTCTCTTTTATCACATGTTCAGCCAATCTGTTCTTTGGCTATTAAAGTCAGATAATTTGGAAGGATGATGTAAATTCAGACAAGACGGAAAAAGCCTCCCAATACATTGAAAGATCATTATTCATAAAAGATACTTTAGTCAAAACCTATTCAGCTATAGTAATTATAAATAAAGCAGTGTTTTCATGTATGTGAGTTGATTTTTGGTAGATGAGCCTGTTGACATTTTTATTTGTCTTTTATTTCATTTCTATCCTTCTATATGGTGCATCAGAAATACCCCCCACATAATGGTAAAACATTAGCTAGATGAAAACACCATTGTTGTCACTAATTTCTTACTAACATGGGGACTATATTTCTGCTACACCCAGTATCTAGATATCTATCAAAGTATGTTCATATCCATCTCTCTGTCTATAGTAGAACATCTTTTTTTTTTCTGGTTTCATTCCACAAAATATTGTTAAATATCTTATTGCAAAAGTCATAATAATATGTTTTGAAATTCAGAAATGGTGTATTTTCATTATTACACATTTTTTATTTTTGTTTCAATTTATTTCTCAACATGTTTTGTCAATCCTTTCTTCTCTAATAATAAAATACTTAACCCCTGAAAAACTTAAATGTTTTACAGCAACTATTGCTAGAATGTCAACAATACATGATAGAGTGAAGTCTGAAAAAAAATTGTCAATTATAGGAAGGTTAGGAATAAGATGATTGACCTATCATAATAGAAAAATTGTTATGGGAACATCATATTAAAGAATGAGCTCTCAATGTTAAGATATGAATTCAAGTCTTAGCTGAATCTCTAGATTTATTTCAAAATCTTGTTGTTCAATTTAACAGCTGAAGAAGAATATATCAATTAAAAACTGTTGTAGCATGTTTCCCTATTCTCATAAATACAGTAGTGAATACTCTGTGTGGTCTCCAGTTGGAGATTCATTGTGGAATTCACTTGACTCACTTCTAGTAGTTGACTACTTCTTCTACACACCACTAGCTAATCTTATGTGTCGTTCTTGTCCTAAGTATTATTGTTCATTACCAACTTTCATTTGATTATTGTTCAATAATCTTCCCTAGGTTAAAACATTCAAATTCCAATTGGGTTCGTTATATTCATTTATGCACAAAATACCTTGCATCCTATATCAAACCTACTACAGAAAAATCTTCCACCTAATTCATGAATTGAAACAAACATGATCACCCAAGCATGCATCGTGTATAGCACTTAGCTGACTGATATAAAAATAAATACATCAAATATTGATTCCATTTCCTTGCACTCTTCATTTACATGTAATTATATTATTTCCACTGATTTTGGTCTAACTAGGAGAGCCTACATTAAACTCTTTGATAATGGCTTATGAAAGTTGAACATTTTCAGAAGACATTGGACAGTTATGTCCAAATTTTCCTTGCAAACCAGAAGAATGGTTCAAACAATACACGCACACACACACACACACACACACAGATATATATATATTATATTATTGCTGTTGGTTTTTAAAAAATATATAATCATATATAATAATCACAACACTGATATTTCCATGTTTAAAAAAATGAAACTTCAATTTACATTCAATCATATAAATTAAACTTAAAATACAAATTTCCATTCCATTATCAATCGATGATAAGAATAACTTTTTAAAAATTGATTCACTTAATTTATAAGTTCAGACAAAGTTGATATTTTGAGATGTTGGGGTTAAGGAAAAATCCATTTTTTATTTTAGAGGGTGATTTAACTTATTTAGAAAACTAAATATTATGCTCTACCTGTTGTATCAAGCACTGTTTTTTTTAAAAATAAATGCTAAGAACTCTGGATTATAAATATCATTGTTCTTTCCTATTATTTTAATATATATATATATATATATATATATATATATATATTGTTCTGATGAGCTTTCCTCTTTGGTACCTGAACTTAATTTGAATTTAAGCATAGTACTACATTGGCTGGGAGGTCTCATCATTTTACAGTTGTAATTGCTAGATGTAGCCATATGTTCTATGCCAAAAGTTCTTCCCTCATACTTCTCACTTGTGGAACTCTTTTGGCTACTTGCTTTCCAGCCAATTTTGATCTTCAAAAATTTAAATGCAATGCCAATCATCATATTCTGTTCTTTTATTGTTTTGAATAATGATATTTCTCATATTCTTTCACACTCAATAATCTCTTGGGTCTTAGTGGCTTTATAATCTTGCTTGTTAGTGAAATGATTAAAATAAAATATATATATATATATGTATCTCGCTATAGATAAATTATATATATATGAAGAAGCCTACAGGAGTGGCCAAAAACTCTGTAACTTCTGAAAGCTTTACTTTGCTCCCATATGTCAACTAAATAAAAAACATAAAAAATATACAAAGAATAACTTAGTCATCACTTTACACACACACACATGCACACATATATGGTCACTACAAGAATAACCAACTCTCTATAATAACTACCTCTGACTGCTATTGGTGTGAAACTAGAAATAGCAAACAATATCAAATGAATGATGCCTATGCAGATGTTTACAGTTAGATGTAGTTTTCACTGAAGTTCTCTCCATTACAACTCTGTGTATGTAATAATTATGAGGGTTCTATATATAATCAATAAATGCATAGATGAATTTTGTTCTAACCTTTGAATGTATTAAATTTATGCAATAAATTTGTAAAATACTGTGCAGTTTATGAGATTCAGTAAATTAGTAAAAGTAAATTAACAAATAGAAAATGATGCTTTTACTATGTATCTTGAGATTTGGGGACAAAATCCAAAGAATTTGCAATATTATCAGTCCCAAAATAGCATCTCAGCTTCATTCATCTTCCCTGTGCCTTTTCTACAAATCTTTTCATGGCAGTTGTTCTGATGAACTTTCTTCTTTGGTACCACAACTTCATAAATTAATGCATAGTGCTAAACTGGCAATTGAATCTTATCATTTTACTGATGAAATTGTTAAATGTAACCGTAATATTCTTTACTCCTCTTTGGTTCTTGCTATCCTGTCACCCAATCCTGTCAATCAGCTTCTTGCTAATCAATCTTGCTATCCCATCAGTTCTTGCTATCCTAAACTTCTTGCTATCCCATCAATTGTCCTGTCAGCTTCTTGTTATCCTGTCAGCTTCTTGTTATCCTGTCAGCTTCTTGCTATCCTGTCAGCTTCTTGTTATCCTGTCAGCTTCTTGCTATCCTGTCAGCTTCTTGCTATCCTGTCAGCTTCTTGTTATCCTGTCAGCTTCTTGCTATCCTATCACTGTCAGCTTCTTGCCATCCTGTCAGCTTCTTGTTATCCTGTCAGTTTCTTGCTATCCTATCAGCTTCTTGCTATCCTATCAGCTTCTTGCTATCCTGTCAGCTTTATCCTGTCAGCTTCTTGCTTTCTTGCTATCCTATCAGCTTCTTGCTATCCTATCAGCCATCAGCTTCTTGCTATCCTGTCAGTTTCTTGCTATCCTATCATTCTTGCTATCCTCTTTGTCCTATCCTTCTTGCTATCCTGTCAGCTTCTTGCTATCCTATCAGCTTCTTGTATCCTGTCAGCTTCTTGCTATCCTGTCCTGTCAGTTTCTTGCTATCCTATCAGCTTCTTGCTATCCTGTCTTTTTTGCTATCCTATCCTGTCCTGTCAGTTTCTTGCTATCCTATCAGCTTCTTGCTATCCTGTCAGCTTCTTGCTATCCTATCAGCTTCTTGCTATCCTGTCAGCTTCTTGCTATCCTGTCAGCTTCTTGCTATCCTGTCAGCTTCTTGCTATCCTATCAGCTTCTTGCTATCCTGTCAGTTTCTTGCTATCCTATCAGCTTCTTGCTATCCTGTCAGCTTCTTGCTATCCTGTCAGCTTCTTGCTTATCCTGTCATCCTGTCAGCTTCTTCAGCTTCTATCCTGTCATCCTGTCATCCTGTCATCCTGTCAGCTTCTTGCTATCCTAGTCAGTTTCTTGCTCCTATCAGCTTCTTGCTATCCTGTCAGTTTCTTGTTATCCTGTCAGTTTCTTGCTATCCTTTCTTGCTATCCTATCAGCTTCTTGTTATCCTGTCAGTTTCTTGTTATCCTGTCAGCTTCTTGCTATCCTGTCAGCTTCTTGCTATCCTGTCAGCTTCTTGTTATCCTGTCAGTTTATCCTTCAACTTCTTGCTATCCTGTTATCCTGTCAGTTCATCCTGTCATTTCCCTGTCACTTCTTGCTATCCTATCAGCTTCTTGTTTAAATTCTTTGCAACATCAATCATCCTGTCATCATCTGCTTTGTCAGCTTCTTGCTATCCTTCAGCTTCTTGTTATCCTGTCTTGTTATCCTGTCATCCTGTTCTTTTTTATTGTCATTGTTCTTGCTATCCTGTCAGGTTTTCTATCCTGTCAGTTTCCTGTTTCATTTTTCTTGTTATTTTCATATCTCTTCATCTGTTTCCTTGAATCCTGTTCTTTTATTGTCATTTTTTTCATTTTATTTTCATATCTCACAGTTTCATTCACTCTATTCTCTTTCATCCCCACTAACCAATTGCTTCTTAGTGGTTTTATTGCTTTGCGTGGTGTGAAATGATTAAAAAAAAATGTGTATTTGAGTTTTGATGTTTGTTTGATGAACAAGCTTATTCACTAAATGTTTACTTGCACCTGCCCTATATAGATATTAATATGGTGTCATAGATCCTCATCTGGTATTAATATTGTGATGGGGGACACAACCAACACCAGGCTAAGATCCATGTATTCCGCACAATGATTCGTTTATATCTTCTATTCCCCGAATAACCTTCCATTATGGGATCACTGAATAAATATTAGGGGGATTTCCCTTACATCATTAAATCATCAGCAGATAATATAAAAAGAAAAGAAAGTAAGTGAAGTCCAACTCAATTATGATTTAATTGAATTAGGCTTCCCCGGGTTCTTGGAATAACATATTAACCGACCGCTGACCATAAATGAACGAAACTGCATTGTGAACAATATAATATTTAATTAACAAGAACATGTAATTGGCAACGACAATAAAGATATTATATCATGTAAGCTATAACATATATTTAGTTGGGATACGACAAATATTAATGAATGCAATGTTTCACACATATACAGAGGTATAGTCTCAATTATCTAGTATTATGATTATGGAAAGGTGTGTGCAAGAACATAATATTATTGGGTGTTTGTGAATCATAGTCATACTAGGGGTTTTTGGGGTATAAACTTATCTGAGATATGCATTTATCGACCAAAAGCAATAATAGTCTCTTTTCTTGTATTCTTGGTTCAGCGACTGGAGCTTTAGGTTTTCAACTGGGATCACATTCACTGTCTTATATTTATATTCAGGATTTCTTCTTAAGGCGATGATCTCCAAGGGGTTCAGGTCAACTGTGTCTGGACTATCTTCACATTCTTGGCATTTGAGTGGCTGGTCTGCATCTCTGCCTCTGGGAATGTGTCGTCTCAGCATGTTGCCTGGAACATTGACGTTGGCGTGACTTTCCGTCCGCTGGCCTCTCCAATAAAGCTGCTTTTTTTCTTCTCCACATGCACGTCTCCTTTTTGGCACCTAATTTTTTTGACTGCTGATTGGCTGCTTTTGACCAATCGCGTTGTTTCTTTTATGTGCTATATCTGGGTCTGAATCTATTTTTAGACTTTCTATGCGTGTCTGCTTTGGGTTCTGTTGTGGGAGTGGGGAATAACGTATATGTGTGGGCTTGCATTCGTCACAGTGGTTAAATCCAAATAAAATTCCATCCAGACAATTGGGTTTTTCTTGTAACTTGTCCTTTTCCTTGCCTCTTTAGCAGGACCATGTATCTGGTGACAAGAATGACATTGTTGTCTTTGTTGTTTTTTGTGCCATCATCATATTGTTAGAGTTAATGCTCTGAAATACAAGAAGAAAAATCAATATGCAAATGTTTTTCCACATCTCTTGTTGCTGATTATTCTTAACAGCTTAAAGCAAGCATTTTCATTGGCAAATGTTTACCTGAATTATTCACTGTGTGGCCCAACCTAAAAATGAAAAAAAAATCTGCTTTTTTATCTCACATTACAAATGCAGTCAGTGCAAACTGGATGATTTATGAAAAGGTAAAAAGAATACTTCTACTCTGAATCAGAAAGAGACAGTTGAAGTTAAAATGGACAGATAATGAGGAAGGAGGGCTTGGAGAATTTGACCTTCACAGAGCATATCAAGGATGAGAGAGAGAAAAAGGGGAAATTAATTTCATTTGTTTCATGGTAAGACTGGAATGACCTATCCAGGGCACAAGCCTGACTGAGGGTACATGGAGGTTGAGCACTTTCCAGACCACATGCCCCCACCCACTTTCAGCTGTATGGTAAGATCCAAAAAATACAGGGTATTACATTTGGGACTGTCCTGGCTGCAGGAGTAGCTAGGGGGTTGTCTGTGTTGACTTCTGAGCCCCACTCTGGATTTTCTGTATGGATTTATTTTCATAGCCTTTTCTGTGTTTGAATATGGTCACAAAGCAGTGGAGACTTAAAATCAGGATTTTCCTTCCCCTAGATGTACAGTCTGCTCAGGCTGATGTGTTCCATCAAACAGAAGCAGCTACTTATGAGGCACCAGTGGTCTATCAGTTTGGAGCTGAACTTAGTTGACAGAAGGTATATGACATGCATACCTGTCCCCACTACCACCTGGACTATTACATCTTTGGAATATATCTAGTGTAAATATATAGACATTAAATACATTATGGGTTTTAGAAATTCCAAAAAAATGAACTTTTGAAAGAATAATAATCAATACATATATACAGGGTGCGATGAATAAATTGTTGTCTAAATTATGCAGAAAGGAAAATAACACTGACATCTCATTTTAACAGATATATTTACCAAAACTACACAAAAATATCTTGAAATACTAAAGAGTAAATTTAGTCAATAAAATCACCATTGACTTCAACGACAGCCTCCAGACGACTCCAGAATCTCCTGCAAATCTTCTGGACAGTCTTCTTGTTTAAGTTGGTGAATGCTGCCATAATCCTTGCCTTCAGTTCATCTTTGGTGTTACAAGGAGTTTTGTTGGTCTCACACTCAACTGTGCCCCACATGCAATAATCAAGGGGGTTGCAGTCTGGGAAGTTAGGTGACCAGATGTAAGGGGTGATGTGGTTGCAGAAATTGTCTCACAGCCATGACTGGGTTCTTGTTTGGCATGGTGCAAAGTCATATTAGCAGACATAGGATCTTCTAGCAGCAACCGTTCTGACCTAGGACAGCACTACCTCCTCAAGGCACTTGATGTAGAGCTCCATGTTGAGTCTAAAGCCTTCACCAACAAATTCAGTAGTTCTTTTCTTCTCAGAATGATCAGAATTAGTTTTCCGTGCTGTTGTACCTTCATAATCACTATTAGATTCATCCAACTCTTTCTGAATCTTCTGAACTGTCCTCAGATTGACACCCAAATACTCTGAAATGTATGTATTGTAGCTTCCAGCACAAATACTAAGCAGTATACATCATGCCATTTCCAAATGTCTGGCAGAGTGATTTGTGCCATGGTGCTCTTTTTCTCATAGATGGTGCCCCACTGACTTTACTATACTTGTGCACTTGACAAAATCAAAAACAAAGTGCATGCATGAAATTAAAAATATAAAATAGCGACAATTTACCCATCGCACATACAAATAAATTACAATCATCATAATATACAATAAACAAAACTAAAGAAATAAAAATCACAAATTATATTAAATTTTTATATTACTTTTAAGCAATATTTATATTTTTCCAGTTAGACTTAAAATTTGTTAATTTTTTGGACCTTCAGATTAATGTGTCATCTCTCTTTTAATTCAGAATGCCTAGTCCTACTATTTTCTTATTTTCTACATGAGTTAAGAAAACAAGGTCTTAAATAACTTTACCAAACCTATGAGTTCTGTTTCATATACTGGTGATTCTTGCAAAAAATAATGACCGCTGGACTGATAAAATACAAAGGAATGCACACTTTATAACAAATACCTAAAAGAAAACTTCAAGGAAAACTGTTTGACACTTATGCACTTAGCAGTAATAAAAGATTCCCTTTTCTTGATACTTTAGTAAACAGAAATCATCACAATTTTACTACTTCACTACATAAGAAACCCAATGCTGTTTATGAATTCTGATGTCTTTTGGAAGATTGTCTTCATTACCAATAATAAAAGGCATTAAATTCTTACACTGGTCACATATATATCACATTCTCTCTTAGGTTCAATTGTCACTTGCCTAAAGCAATCTCAGATGATGCACATATTGAGAATTATATAAAAATCAAGCAAAATACAATTACTAAGATAATATAGATTTAAGTAGATAATAGCAAAATACTATACAGTACTCATTCCTAGAAAAGACTCAAAATTTTAAAAGTTGCTATTATACAAATGAAACAATTGTCAAATTTGCCTTTTAGTATTTTAAAGTGTATATAAAGTACTTAATATTTGTATAAAATAATTCAAATACACAAAATCTTATTACATATTCATTCTGGTGTTGTCAAGCACTGTGAAACCATTCTATACATGTACCATTCAAAAAATACCAGCAATCTTTGTCTATGTTACTGATGATATTCAGTTCCTGATAATCACCAAATGTACTTGAAAAAAACATGAATTTTGGAATGTTTATCCCCAATTTTTATTTGATGTACAATAAATAATTTGGAAATTAGAAAAATAAAATAAAAATGAAATAGACTTTTCAGTTGAATTTAATACTGCTTGTTGAAATGATTTCTTACTACCTAAATAAATACTACATATATGCGTATATATATATATATATATATATATATATATATATATATATATATATATATTTAAAAAACAGCAGATATTTTTATATATAGTGCTCAATATTAGAAATATTCAAATAGCATGAAAATAGAGCATTAATAATATCATATGAAAAGATTACTTAACTTTTAAATATGAATTTTATCTTGACTTCAAAGAACAGAATTGAAAACATTGAAAATACCATTTAAGACCACAACCCCTGAAGACTGGAAATTTTACCAGGAAACTTCAAAGTTGGGGTAAAATTGATATTTAAAAGTTAAGTAATCTTTTTATATATATATATATATATATATATATATATATTCTCAGATGGAGAAAAGACAATGAATGAAAAAACAATAGGAAAACTATGCTTAGTTTAGCTGACATGTTTCATCATTCAATGGATTTTATCAATAAATTCCATATTCCCTGCTACGATTTATTGAGATATTAGCAATATCAAAGGTTTTCTTTGTTATATGTGCTTCTTAAGAGAAACATTTCTGAATTGGCTATATTAACCTGTAGTATAATTTTATTAATTTTCAATACACCAAGACATTTCAGTGTTTGTGGCTACTATGCTTGCACAGAAAACTTGCTTATTATATACAAAGGCAGGCTTCGTTTATTTGCAGAAATATATACATGAATAGTACTTTTTATTCCCTCTTGGCTTATAACCATTTGAGATTACCAGGTACTGTAAGCTTGGATGTGCAGGTGGTGTAATGAATAATGACTTAGAATTGTTAATCAGAGAGCCAAGTTCCAATTTCAGTTGGGTTTGTCATAGTCGCTTACACACAAATATTCTTTCAAAATGTATGAATCCAGCTCTTCTCTCCCATCTATGAGTAAATTAGTAAGACTTGCATCATTATATCCCCACCAAAATTCCTACAATCTAAAAATATTTTCTATTTTTAAATAATCTGCAATAGGTTGATAAGCTATAGATGTAGAAAACAAATCAATAATACCATTTCCTGATAAAGATCAATAGTCTATATATATCAGTATCTGTCTATTTTTCTGAGATGTACATTATTTACATTATTCGGACTATTGTCCTCATCTTTGTTGCCATATTTATTACAATGATGTGGCCTGGAATGTCGAACTGAACCCTTTATTTCGCTCACTGGGGTAGACTGTTTCTAGTTTAATGGACGTCAGTTATTAGTTATCTCCTGTTAATTTCCCTCTGAAAGTTCTCCACTGCTTTACCCAGGTATTGAACTCACATCTTTGGGTCCTGTCATTGGATCTAACTAACGCCTTTGTCTTGAGGACATCTGGGTATGAATTTCTGGGTATTATAAACCTAATGTCTTCAGCAACCATTTTTACCAGTGCTCATATTGCAATTTTTGCTGTTATCATTGCATGTTTTTACCAGAGTTCATATTGCATTTTTTTTTTGTTATTATCGCTTTTCTCTGACACTCCTTATTACCATGTATTCATTTCTATGCTTTGTCGGCTCAGGAGATTTTTGTGGCCTAGCATATGTGCTGATTCCTTAAGTTTACAAATTTTCCAATGGCGTTCTTTGTCTATGATCTCAACTTGATCCCACAGAGGGCGGTGATTTCCCTTCTCTCTCCATATGTGGTCAGACACGCATGATTTTTCCACGTCCCCTTGTGTTACAGCTTTCTGGTGTTCTTGAAGACTTACCTTAAGGGTGCGGCATGTCTCCCCTTTCTTTCCACAGCTGCACGGGATAGCATACACACAGTCTTTAGTCATGTTCTCCTCTATGTGGGGTCTTACTCGGGAGAGATATCTGCGAAATGTCATCAAGCTTCTGAAGGTTGTTATATGGACCGCATGTCCTTTGTATTTTCTCTGATAACCCCTTCCCAGTTTTTTGGGGCTGCTGCCATGTACCCAGAATAGTTGTTGCGTTGTAGAGTACTACTTATACTGACCAATAATGGTAAAAACATGCAATGATAACAGCAAAAATTGCAATATGAGCACTGGTAAAAAATGGTTGCTGAAGACATTAGGTTTATAATACCCAGAAATTCATACACAGATGTCCTCAAGGACACATGGCACAGTGGATAAAGGCATTAGTTAGATCCAGTGACAGGACCCAAAGAGTGTGAGTTCAATAATGGAGAACTTTCAGAGGGAAATTAACATGAGATAACTGATAACTGACATCCATTAAACATGGCACGTGGAACTAGAAACAGTCTACCCCAGTGAGCAAAATGAAGGGTTCAGTTTGACATTCCAACCACCTGAAGAAGGCTGGAGCATACAACAGCCAAAACGTTGTAATAAATATGCCGACAAAGATGAGGACAATAGTCCAAATATCGTAAATAATGTCTATATATATATATATATATATATATATATATATATATTAATAAATAATGCAGCTTAATTAATATTGTAAAATAGTCATTCAAAGAATAAATCAATAAAGTTAATGTAATTAATGACGAATTCACTTCGCTAGCAGATTAAGAAGACATTAACTTATTGACCTCTTGTTGAACAACACAGAATCCTTGTTTTTATTAACTGTACAGTGGATTAGATATTTGGTCCATATTGTTTGCAAGCACTTTCAGTGAAAATATTCACCATCTTCAGAAATAACCTGAAATTGATAAAAAATAACATCTATTCAATTCAATTTTCAAAGAACAATACATATTTTAAATTTAAACATTGATCTTTACTTTAAAATGTTATGCCTCAAGTCACAAATTGGTTTTGGATTAAAAGCAACTTTATGAATTAATCATTCCAAAAGAAAAGTTATGAACAAGCAGGTAAATTAAAATGAGAACAATCTTTTTCCCATTGATTGAATAAAGGGTTTGGTTTAGAAAATTTACTGAGGATGGCAGACTCTTGAAGAAGACCAGAGGGTGCAACAGCCAAAATGTTATGAATATAACAACCAAGATGAGGATACTAGTTTAAATGGAAAAACATAATACAATAATTAGTTGTATTTTCATCCTGACAGTTTTTCAATGTGTTCTTTCTGAACTTCTTCAGATTGCAGTGAATAAATATTCTGCAATGAATCATTATCATAAATCCTTCCATCCTTCACACTAATATTCTCATTCTTGTTACTTTTATCCCTTTCAGCCGATATGTTTTAGTCTTTTATAAGTTTATGCTTTTAGTCTTTTATAAGTTATATAATTCATGATTTTCCCCTCTTTACTGATAACTGTAGTCTGAAATTGCTAATCCAAGTAAATTGTAGATTTGCCACAATAAAATTAGCTGTTGAACGACATTGGTTTAGATGGCCCATATTAATTATGAATTAAGATTTGATAAAAAAAAGTCAGATTTAGAAGTTGTAGTACATTCTTTTTATGACTGATGTTCAGAGTTTCTAAAATTTTCTCTGTTTTTCTTTGATTTTGCCTTTTGGAAGACTTACCACTTTTTCAGGTAGCTTGACAGTGAAAGCTAATTAAAATCAGTATAGGAAGTAAAATTTCTATGAATAAAATTCATGCTCATCAAGTATTTGTTGTAAATATTTTCATGTTTATATCATCATCAGAAAAGTTAATGTTGATAGGTGTGAATGGTATTTCCAAATATCTTCACCTGATTCCCTTTGCTTCAAATATAACAGGAGGTACTGTTCAAATGATGGATTCCCATTTAGTTATCTGTTATTCTGCAATTCTTATCCAAATCCATCAAGATTGTCGGTGATAAGATTTGAGTGAATACCAAACAGTGCAAGATAGGTGAAGTTCATTAACTCAAAAGATTTTCTTTGTAATTTTTCCAGGAAAATAATAACATATTAAAACCATAAGAATTTTGTCCATCTATACTAGATATGACAGCAATAATAATAAGTGCACACACTTGTAAACACATGCTATTTTATTTCTATTTATTACTTGATTAGTGTAAAGAATATATTGTTCCTCATTAGTGTGCTAAACAGAAGGCAGTATATAAAAATGTGAACATGAACAGAATGATTAATTCACAGCAATGTAAGAAGCTCCCTGATGTCTCAATGGAAACGTTTGATAATTGGTATGATTTTATGCACACGCACACACACACACACACACACACACATAAACACACACACATATATATATATATATATATATATATATATATATATATATGGTTTGCGGCAAAGCCTGATTAGGGTCCTGGACAGTCCTTTGTCATCCTTGCCATCTTACAACTGACTATCAAAGGATAAAAAATTTTCATGGATTTTGATGTCATTTCGTGAATTTGTTTTGTTCATACTAAATCTCAAAAAACACAGAATATAAAATTCACTATTTTTCATACATAATGTTGAATGTGTTAAAATTATTCAACTTTTTAGCAAGAAAAATCTCATGTTGATGTTCAAAATTGCCACAAAACATTGTTGATTTACTTAAGCTGGAATGATCTAGTATAACATGTGCATAATTTGTATTTAGATACATTGTATTTATTTTCAATTTTTCTAGTTAAATTGTTCACTTATATTGCATATGATCTATTATCGTACATAATTACGTTACAATAAAATTTGTATTTCATATGAATACTACCTTATGGCAATTGAGATGTAGTAAAGTGGAGGGGACTCTTATCATAGTTTTGGGGAGGCAACAGACCATTGCACTAGCCTTGTCCATATAAAATTAAACATGAAAAAATCAACATAATATCCACATAAAAATCCACATAATAATCAAAAACGTTTGTGGCTTTTCTCTCTTTTTCTTCTCTCAAATATATATATTTTCTTTCAAATACATACATACATACACATATATATATATATATATATATCAGATGAATACTTCTAACCATTGCTCTTCAACTATTTCTATCATCCTTAGCTCTATCCAGTTCTACTATTCTGATTCTGATGTCTATGAATTCATTGATGAAGGTTCTTGCTGGTCTACTGAGGGGTCAGTGTACTCGTGTTCCAACCATGAGACTCTGTTCAAATCTCTTTATAAAAAAATTGGACACCATGCACTAATGGGTTAAATAATTTCAGCTTCTCAGCTTAGTAGAAGTTAAGATATGAAACTTGCTAATTATTAAATTATTTACAGAGAGGTCCCCAAACTTTTGGCCTCTAGTATATGTTTCTTGAAGTGTTGTATTTAGTGGATATATGTGTTTGAAGTTGACATCCCTGTTTTTAAACAGTGTAAATCTATGGCCTGTGCTTTTGAGAGTCTTAATAAAGAAAATATGCCTTCCTGTAGGGTGTGAACCTGGGTCTCCCTACTAGGGGAAACCACCAAATAGTTTGGAATTCTTTTAAACCACTCAGCCACAGAAGACTTTCACAGTCAAGCAAAGTTCAGTTACCTTGTTTAAGAAGTGCATATCTCTTGTTCAGCTCTATCAAAACCATATCTGCTAACTTTTATTTCCATATCCACATATAAACATAATATATAATTTCTAAGGAAGTAATGGATTTTATTTACTATACTGGTGCTCTGTTTTATTACTCTAAATGTTATATTTATTGGATACATATCCTTGAGTAGACATCCCTTTTTTAAACAGTGTAAATCTGTCTACCTACTTGAAGCACACACGCACACACACACACACACACATATGTATATATTTATTTATTTCTAAAAATAATCTTGGTGAACAATTACTGACCAAAACAAAAAGTTTAATATGTTTTTATGCAATCACTGGGTAGTTGGCAACTGGTATTTGTAAAAATGGGTACTTTATACCCACTTAGCAAGTTCAAGATGTTCCAACAAAGGTAGCTGGTGCATACATACATGCACACATTAACTAAACTCACCACATGGCTAAGATGCAAATGCCAAAGAATCACCATTACTTGGAGAAAGAAAAAAACAAACACCAGAAAAAAATTAAAAGCATGCCTAGAAAGTGCTTCATAGCATGGGAAACAGTAGGGCCTCAGCAAAGGAGCATAATGTTAAAAGCAATAGCACTCAATAATGCTAGGCCCTCAAAGTCCTCTGTATCATGTACTTTATTTAAATTATATAAGAACATAAACTGATATGTTAAGTTGTGATACATGAAAAAAACAAACAGTATAACACCCACCAATGCAGGAAGACATGCCATTTGAAAACTTCCCCCAAAAATGTAATGGATACATAGAGTGACAACCCAAATCAACAAAATTACAACTCTTTGCACTCAGAAGCAACTAGACAATGTATGTTCAATTTTTTCCTGGAAATAAAAGAAAATGATCCAAATTGTAGATAAATTAAATAAATGGAAAAGTTTTAAACAAAGAAATTTCATTAGTCTTCAACCAGACTTTCATAAATTAAACATTTCTGCCCAAATACCTCCAATATAATACTATTTCTATGCATATATGCCCCTTTCAATGTGTTTTCTACATGTTTATTCATCCAGCAGTTTCCCAATTAAAAGTTTGCAATTTCTCATCATTTCTTACAAGTCAACAGTTCCTTCCCCTCTGAATTCCACGCATAAAAAGATTCAAATTATTTCCAATAGATTCCAGCTCACTTTTGTTACAGAGTCTGATCAGAAAGACAGATACCCATAATTTTTCAGAAATCTCTATAATTAATGAATGCAATTCTGTCCTGAAGTCTCTTACAATGTCATGAGAGATGACAATTAAGAATATCAAGTAAAATGTTAGAGGTCTAGACATTCAAATTAATGGTTTATAAAAATGTATTCAATGACCGATAGGATTTGTCCTATATGTATGTGGTATGTGTATATTTGTATTAGATCTGTCCTGAAACTATCCGGCCATTTTGAATATCCTGAGAACCAGTTGCACAGCCTTGCTATAACTTGGCAATCACTCAGAGAAGACTTTACTGTGTATTAACACACATTATGCCATAAAGTTACTCAATATTCAAAAATCAACATTAAATTATATTGGCCGCACAAGTACCACACTCTCACATAGGTTAACATGTTGTTTATCAAAAATTAGTGCAATTTCCATATGTATTGATTGTTACATCCCAATTAAAATACAACTATAAGCATAAGACAAATATAAGCAGATTAGAAATACCTGTAAAAATTTCATAGTTTTCCTATTCAAATTTTCTGATTGTTAGTTTCAATCCATAGTAGGAGATGACTTCAAATGCTTTCCCCTCCTTTTTAATAGGCAGAAGCACACAAATGCATGCTGGGATTTTTTCCTAGCCAATAAAATAGGCTGGTTCTCATGTTCACCTGATGCAGTCCCGGTCTGTCATGTCTTGAAGTCAGAATACTACATCCACTTGTCCAAACTTGCTTTTGTATATCAATGCCAATTCTTAGTTTGTGAATTTTTTGTCTTATTACTGTTGATTTGTCTACTGTTTGATTGCTTTATATTATTTTTATCCTGTTCCTTTCTTTTCAGTTTCTTGTCATTGCTTATTGCAAACTTTAATTCTTAAGTTAATGATTGAATATGCTCATGGTGATTTCTACAACAATAAAATGTCCATTGAAATTCTCCAATTGTATTGTTAAGCTTAATAACTGTAACAAAATATTGCAATAACAATCATAATTATAAATGCATGTCATTATTTTAAGAAGTAAGAGAGTACAAATGAAAATATTTGAAATTGACAACTTTTTTCATTTCACTGAAACAGACATTAAACACTTCTAATTTTCCATTTTTTTTCTTTCTTTCTTTTTCTCATTGAAACCATGTAGCATCTCTATGTCTTTTGCATCTTTCCATGCAATCAAAATGGTAGTGCTATGGGAGTGACAAGCAGAATTATAATAATACCAAAATATTATCTTGGACAAGGAAAGATTCAAAGTACTCAAATCTATTATTAGCTAAAAGATTCAACACACAGTGGTATTTTTATTTTCCATTGCTATTAAACATCATAAAACCACTCTCAACATGATATCACTTATACAATGTTGATATATTTGAATTCTAATTGTAGCATTCCAAAAAATGCCAGTATTTAAAACCAACAAATATTATTTACCATACTGACAACGATCCAGTCCTTGATAATAACAGAATAAAACCTGGACTTTGGACATCTATCTGCAGTTTTGAATTGGATGTACAACTTGTTCAAAAATTAACAAAATATAATAAAAAATTAAACTGACAGACTTTATTAAGACTTAAGAATAATAATGTTAAAAGTAAGCACAACTGAAAACTGAATGGGATAGGTTAAGTATTACATCTAATTACATCGGATGTCAAAATTTAAATTTAAATAATGACTATCTCTGTATTTTTAATGTTTCGATAAAAAGTGAGTGAAATTAGGTAAACAGAATTATCTGGTAGCTGTCGAATGTTGTGCTAGCATGAAGTCACAAGTCATTGTGACCAAGGGTTTGAGCATACAGGCCTTATTCAAACTGTTGATCATGCCAGATAATGCACTCTTTCCCAGAAACTGTAACTAAGGTCAGCTCAGCATAGTTGCAGTATAAACTACAGGTGGGCTCAGTGGGTGTTGAATAAACACAAGTGTGTCTGAGCAGGCATCTACAACAGGGGTTTTGGCTAGCCACCATAGTATACAAGCATACTCTGATATGAGTGACCAGCCATTATATATTTTTTATTGTGTGTGTGTCTAAAATTAATGTAACACTTCTGCTGTTAATAATGCATTCTTAGTAAATTAAAAAGGTGAAACAGGTTAGGAACAAAGACAGAGATTAAATAATTCTGCTTAACCCTGGGGAATTTGTAGTCAACCTGATAAAGCATTTCTAGTTAAGATTGAAAGATCTTCTACAAAAAGATATCTGTTTGAATATTGACAAATACTATGTCAAATTTACCATAATTGGATTTTTTATTTAATATGTAGTTATTTTATGCAGATACTTATTACACTTAGTCTAGCACATGAACGAATGAAGTAGGAAGAGACTAAAGCTTGACAGACTGCATTGTACCATTCTTTGAAGTGATGGGGTCCTGCTGGCTTTAAATAACTGCTTTTTATTTTTAGTACCAGTTTTTTACTGGGCTCGAATACTGACCCCTGGCTGTGTTTAGTAGAGACAATCACTAATATTCAGATAGATACGAGGAATTCCTGAAATGTTCTCAGCTTGGCCCATTTCTCCAAATCTGACCAAGCACCCAAATTTTTTTAGTCCCTTCTTGATTGGATTGAGAACTTTTTAGCACCTTTTAGATTGACAGATACTAAACCAAGCCAAACTTAGATTGGCACAAGACTACAATTTTTTGTCACAGGAGTCCTGACTCCAATTTACATTTGTAAGCAAAAGTTTAGAAATACCTCCATAGGTTCATCATTGTCACTAGACATCATGTTTGCACTGTGGGCACCTCTTTTTGAAGTTTTAGTGAGAAATTCCCTTTTTTTTTTCACAAAGGAAAACTGTCAGCCACTATTTTAAATTATCACTGTTGTTAGTGAAAAAGAAGAAAAAGATTAGTTTGAATTTATGTTTTCATATTTGGCAAAGACATGTTTCCACATGGAAGAAGTTAGCTTTTCCTCACTCATGCAAATTTGGACCAAATTTGGAAGTGGGTGTGTAACAAGCTGTGTAGGTTGAGGATTGAATCATAATAAGGAGGGGAAAGACTTTACGGATGTCTATTTCCTTTGAAGGAGTAAAAAGTTTATTTTTCTGTCTTTATCTAGAGAAGTTGCTTTTACTCTATTCTAACTCTGGTCACCAAACTATTGTTATCAAGTTAGGGGTCATGTGTTGAACAAAAACTAACTGCCATGTTGCTTGAGAAAATGCATAAACAAAAGAGTGAAAGAAAATGAGATAGAAATATTTATTCTATCACAAACATTTTTTTTTGTGTAAGGAAGATTTCAAGGAATGTTCTTAAGAGTCTTTGTAAATATTGAAGTTTGAACTTATTCTACTGGTGAAGTAAGTATTGTCTACACCATTAATGCTTTAACATCTGCTACAAATACTATAACTAACCAATTTTGTAAATTACAAAGGAAGTCTCATATGACCTATTTACAGACTGGTCTGTTGATTTTGTAACACCATTTCTAATTGTTATACCAGCATCTTGCTAAATTAGAACTTATATTTTTTATTTTTCATTTCCAACTTTCTTTTCAATCTTAAATGTTGTTCTGTGCCAAACTTAAAATTCAAAACCAACATTTTTATGTGTTTATTTGCATATTTATCTGTCCCTATATAAGACTCTTATTCCGTTTTATTTTTATTTTATTTTTTATTAATTAAGACACTTCTAATTCAAGTAAAAATCAAAAATGATGCAGAAAATTTACTAAAAATCAAGCAAATAAACAAGAAAGAAAACCTTATCCCAACCAACTCCTTATTTCATCTAAAAGAGTAATAAAATGCCCAGAACTGTCACTCTGCTCACCAGAAGAAATTAAAAATGATGACACCCTAAAAAGGTAAGGAGTAATAGGCATCGAAAGAATTCAAATAAAAAGAAATGACATATCAATAAACACAAACACTTACATTTTGACATTCAACAAACCTACTCAACCAAAAAAAAATAAAGATAGGTTACTGAATAGCCAAGGTAGAGCCATACATTCCTAATCCCCATAGATGTCACAAATGTCAGAAATTTGGTCATCTGCAAAATCTTTGTACAAGAGAATCAGTCTGTCGAAGATGTAGGGAGCTTGAGTTGGATCATGAAGAGTCACCCTGTGAAAGGCCTATTTTATGTCCAAACTGTAAAAAGAAAACACTCAACAGACTCTAAAGAGTGTTACATCTGGAAAAAGGAAAAGGAAATAAGAATAAAATACATGCAAAACATCCCATTCCAAGAAGCCAGAAAACAGGTTGAATCTTATTCACTTCCAACATTATATGCAAATATCACTAAAATACCAAATCACCAAAATGACATCCAAGTGAACAATACAATAAGCAGCCAAGACCTTACAAGTCTAATAAATCAATTAAAAAGTCTAATAGAATTATTAAAATGTAGTATATCACACATAAACCAAACTCCTATAGTCGAAACAAATCTTATCCTGTCAACCTCAAACAAAAAAGAATGTATAAGTACAAAACAATTAACTCAAAAAATCCCAATCCAAAGTAAAAAAAATCCTTCAAGAAATAGAACCCTCTAAATTTTCCCAAAAGAATCAAAAGGTGCATAAAAAAAATAACACAACCCAGTACATCATTGAAGAACTAAGAGAAATGGCCATAGATGAACAAAACTCTGTCCCATCTCAAACAAGAGTTAGACAAAGATCATCAAAAGAACCTAATGGAAAAACTAAAGAAACAAGAAGAAACAAAAGTCCTTCAAAGAACAAAACATGACAAGAAACAAACCACTAATACACCTGACAGCATAGAAATTATAACTATTTCACTCACTAAACATATACCAGACAAGTAAAAACTCATAACACCCTAATACATAAACATGATGCAAAATATTATTCAATGGAATTGTTGAAGCAAAATTCAAACATAAATGAACTACTTCTATTCATAACTAACCAACTTCCTGCTATCATTTGCCTTCAAGAAACTTTCCTGAAACCTAATGAAAAAATAAGAATAAAAAGCTAAATTTTACTAAATACCCTAAAATTAATTCTAACTTATCCCATTACATGGAAGAAATCCATAATGTTCTACAAGCTCACCCAAATTATAATCATATATACACTGATGGCTCTAAAATCTTGGACAGTGTTGGATGCTCTGCTATCCTTAACAACATAATGCAGAAAAGATTGCCTGACAAAGCCCCAATCTTCAGTGCAGAAGCCACAGCCATACACTTGGCTTTAGATATTATAGAATCCAGTGGGTCAGATAGATTTATCATCTTCTCAGATTCACTATCTGTACTCACGGCTCTGAAGAATAAGAACCTGGGAAACTCCTTAATAAATAAATTATTAAATAGGATTGACTCCATTTTTTCCAGGAAAAAGATGCTGTAATAGTATTATGGTGGATACCAAGCCATATTGGTATACAACGAGATGGAAAAGATGGCAAAATGACAAAGGAATCGCTGAACATGGCCCTCTCAAATGTAAAGATGCCACACACCAACTTCTGACCCAGTATAAAGAGGACCATTAAAGAAAAATGGCAGCAATTACAGAACAACTATATAAACAATAAACTTCTCAACATCCAACCAATCATCAATGAAAGACTGTCAAGTTACAGAAAGATAAGAAGAGACTAAGTGGTACTAGCCAGAGTCTGTATAGGACACACATACATATCCCATCAACATCTACTAAAAAATGAGGAACTGCCAATATGTGTCCCATGCCAGGAACTATATACTGTTAAGCATATTCTACTAAATTGCTGTAACTTCCAGCAAACCCGAAACAAACTTTACAAATTGGATAACTTAAAGGATCTATTTGAAAATACCAATCCAAGCAACATCATAAATTGTGCTTTACAGGAAAATATAAAAAAAAACAAACTCTTTACCAAACCTGTTTACCTACACTGTTTTGCAACCAAAAAATTCCCCTTTACAAAATATATAAATGAAACCTGATCTACAAAATGATTCTTTACAAAGAATACATACACTGTTCATACGAACTTATCCAAAAATTGTTGTCGGCATTAACTAACCCTTTTGAGGTTGATATGCAATTAAACTAGATAAACCCAATTAAACCTTTTGACCCTGGGCAGCACTACCTCTTCAAGGTACTTGATGTAAACCTCCATGTTGAGTTTGAGAGAGTTCTTTTCTTATCAGACTAATCAGAGTGAGTTTTGCGAGTTGCCATACCTTCATAACCACTATTAGACTCATCCAACTCTTTACAAACCCTCTCCACAGTATTCAGATTGACACCCAAATACTCTGAAATGTTGGATCTTCTAGTGTGAATGCAAAGCAATGCATTATGCCATTTCCAAATTTATGGCAGAGTGAATTGCATTATGGTGCTCTTTTTCTTGCAGATGGTGCCCAACTGACCCTACTATACTGTGCAGTTGACAAAATCAAAAGCAAACAATGTGCATGCACAAAATTAAAAAACATAAAATGGCGACAATTTACCAATCGCACCCCGTGTGTGTGTGTGTGTGTGTGTGTGTGTGTGTGTGATCATTCTCCTGACTCATTCCTTCCAACCATCTCTATCAGACATTGCTGCTGGCAGGTCCTCTAGATAGCATCCAGAGTCATCTACAAGTTGGTCTCTGTAGATGTGATGAGGTCATCCAACCAATCTTTTGCTGAGCAATGTGTTCCATAGGAGGGCATTACTCAAGTTCTGACAATTTTCCAGGAGTGATCCTAGCCAAAGCCTTCTCTCTCTCTCTCAGTGAAACTGAAGAGGAAGGTATCTATACAGGTGTTTCTTTGTTGGGTGTTTCTTCCAGCTGATATCCAATGCAACTTGTAACATCCTCGTGTATGTTCTGTTAAGTGATGCTTCTTGCTGTTTCATCAGTGTCCATGTTGAGCCGTAAAGCAAGACAGATACTACCATGACCTTAAAAAAGTCCCTCTTAAGATTGTCAGAGAGGGAGAACTTCTAGACAGTGCTCCAACCATCAAAGACACCCAAGGCCTTGCCTTTGCGGATTTTGATGTCTCTCTCCATTGACTGGAAGTTGCTGCGGAGGTAAACAAATTCCTGGACGGGTTTGATGTTGTTGCTGTTTTTCAACTTAATTTCTCCTTCTTGGTTGTAGCTGATAAATTCTGTTTTGCCAGCATTATTGTAGAGACCAAGCTCACTGGCCACTTCTTTGATGAGATGGAGAAGTTTGGTAGCCTTATCAATTGTGTCTGACAACAAGGCAAGTTCATTTGCGTAGTGTACATCTGCTATTGTTTTTGCTTGGAGACATGAACTTAAGGGTGAACTCCAGATCTTCACAGGGTGTAATCTAGACACAGAATGAAAAGGAAAAGGAGAAAGCATATCTCACAGCAAGACTACTGTAACAATGTTGAAAAACTCTAAAAATCTCCATCAAGATGATTGGACCATTGAGCGAGGGTTCTTATACAACATCAGGATGGCTGACTGTCTCTTGAGGGACCATATATGCTAACACAATCTCTTCGAGTTTGCAAAAATTGATGGTGTTGAAGGCTTTGGAGAATTATATGGTCAATGGTTAGAATTTGGCCAACTGTTGATCTGTTTTGTTTGAAACCGTTTTGGTTTTTACAGAGGATTTTGTCCAGCTCAGGGTAGATGCAATTCAATCAGAGCAGGTTGTAGATTTTGGAGGCTGTTATGGTGAGTATTATCCTTCGATAGCTTGTTGTTTGACCAAGGTATCCTTTCTTTGGAAAGGGGAGTATACAACTGTCTCTCCTGCGCTCAATGGGGTCTGATTGATAAACTTGATTACAAAATGTGAGTAAATCATTGTCAAAGGCATCTGTCAACCAGACCTCGGCGGGGATGTTATCAAGTTCCCACTTTATTTGCTTCTTTGCAGCTGTCAGTTCATCCATGTTGAAAATTCCTTTCTTGATGTCGAGTTCTTGTTCGATTATTCTTTGAGTGGGTTTCTCTGTAACTGGGGAAGACTTGCCAAGCAGGTCTTCAAAATGTTTTTCCATTTGTTAATCCTCTCATTTTGATCAACAGCCTTTCACTTGGCTTTGCTACACCTTTATTAGCCACTGATTTCATTGACTGTTTTCCATACAGTCTCTGTTTGCTTGTTTACAGATGCATTTGTGATAATATTGATTTTGGCTTACATGAATGCTGTTTGTTCTAAGTCATATGTTTCTTTGAGAGCAACTTGAACAGTTTGATAGAGATATCTATTTTCTCTCATTGGGTTTGCGTTTTTGTTCTGTGCAGCTTTTTTCAAATCTGTTCATTTCTTGATTACCTCTTCAATTTTCCATAGTGTTAGGCTTTTGACTTTACTGGGATTATTTTATCTGCTGCCTGTGCACAAGCTTGTTCAAAGTTTTTATATATTGAATTTGCAGAGTTTTCAGTGTTCTCATCCTGAAGAGTGTTGAAATAGTTTGTAAGAGAAATCTTGAAGTGATTGAAGATGTCACTGTTGCAAAATACAGACCAGTCATATTGGGGTTTTTGCTATTTTGGGCTTGTTGGCTCTGAGACTAAGATGACTGGTGGCAGTGACAAGGCAATAGTCTGAACTCACAATAATGAAGGAGTTGAAATGTTCACAATTTACCACACTGCTGATCCAATGTGCAGTGTTATTGATTCAATGTTAAAAAACTCATTTAAACTGATTTATCTGACAATTTTTGTTTGCTGGATGCCTCTGGAAGTCAGTTTTCCATAGGAACCCTACTTTTACAATCTGGTCTGTAAATTATCATGAATATTTCAAAATCCCCAACGCAGATGAGTGGGGACTTATAGATTCTGAAATAGAATATCATACTTGTTGCAAAGAGACTGTTATATCCCAGGTTGTTGGGATGAACAAAAAAATGAAAATTAAAGACAAGTGTATTTTAATACAATAAAACAACTTTATTTCATTTACTGCCTGAGAACAGCAGGGATTAGTTTGTATTTAACCTATAAATTCCACTGTAAGTCAGCATGTCACTATGTTGAAATCAGAAGTGTCCACTCCAACTATTCGACAAGGGAAGTAACTCAGTTATATTTTGAGTTATTGTCTTTTATAATGGGAGTAAGTTAGCATCCCCCTAACACCTCCCCTTTTTATTCTTGTGCACGTATGACTTTTGTTGCAGATTTAATTGCAGTGAGTATGGCTTACTTCATAGTAAGTGGGATTTGCTTGATGCACTTTTTCCTGGAGTCCTAGGTTTCTTCCTTGGAATTACTTCAGAACTTTGTTGAGTCAGTTTGAAGGTGTCCAATAGAATTTCCCATGGTAAAATGGAGTTTAATTTGTTGTCTGGAAGTTTTTATGGTCATAATTGGTTTGCATGTAGAACCCAGACTGAAGACTGTATATCCATATCATATCTAACATTTCCAGAATGACATATAATGCATCCCTGGATTTATTTTTCTTTACTGTTGTGCTAATCTTTTGCAAATTCTGTTTGTCCTGATACATATTTGTGTTTTACTGCTCCATGAAGATGGTTAAATTGTTCTTCCATCACTGTGTTCCTTTTTAGGGAACAGTTTGTAGTTGGATGGATGACATCTATATGTAAACAAACTTTATGGTTTATCAGTGCTTCTGCTGGTGAATCTCCATTAGGTGCATTTAGATTGGATGTAGCTCCGTAACTTCCAATGAATTTTTCTAATATTTCTTGTGTGCTTCCCTCCCCTTCAAGTTTGAGGAGTGCCCTCTAAAAGGTATATACAAACCGTTCCAAGTTGTTCATTTGATTGCAGGTAAAAAGGTGGTGTCTTAATGTGCTGAATACCATTCTGTGCACAGAAAGTTGAAAATGCAGCTGAAGTGAAAGCAGTGCCATTATCATAAACTAGTGTCTGTATGACCTCTAAATCAATTGAAGATTTGATTTAACTTAAGAATGGTTTCATCTGAGGTGATGCAATTCATCTAAAACATTTCTGGCCATTTGCTGTAGGCATTAATAGGGATAAAATAATACTACCTCTTGATGGGTCCAGCAAAATCAGTGTATCCAGGGGTAGGCCAGGAACTCACTGTGGATTTCCTGGGAGATTTTGCTACCAGTTGGTAATTGGAACATGTGCATACCAATTCCTCCAACTGCTTGTCCATGTTTGGCCAATAAACATAGCTGCCTGCTAGGGATTTCATACGGCTAATACCTTGATGACCATAATGGAATTGCTTTATTACTCTTTCATGTCATGAAGATGGGGTAATCACAGATTCTGCAAAAAGAAAATATCCATTGACTTCTGACAATGAAGATTGATGCAGAAAAAATGGCTGAATTCTTTTGTCAGGCCATTTAGTACAATGGAAGCATATTTTTTGTAACATTGGATCAGAAGCTGTGGCTTTATGGATCTTTGTAGAAGGGAGTGATAATGCTCTTATGGTGGATGTAAGCACTGAAGTGACTTCTAACTCTAGAAATAATACTGCAATGACTGAGTCTTCTGGTACATTGTTTCATAATTCATTTGTATTTTGAGTTATTGTCTTTTATAGGGGGATTAAGTTAGCATCCCTCTCGCAAAGAAGAAAATATTTAGTTCCGTGTTCAACTCTGTATTACCCAGACTATTAGGACATTTTCATATTTTTGCACTAGGGTTAAATTTGGTGTTTGAATTTTATTATAATTATTTACTAAGTTTAGTCTGGCACACGGTCATAATTGTTGGGTACTGTGGGTATAAAACTCATTACACTAACTAATGGTCTGTAAGTATGAGGTTGCTGTTGTTAAGTAGAGGTTAGTACTAATCAGTCGGTAGACTCATACTACTGGTGGTTATTCTCAGTGACCACCTATAAGAGTGTTCACTTATACCTATGCAAATTATGCATACTAATTTGCTAGTATCACTACATCTCCCTGAACCATAAGGGTTTTATTCCTCTCGTAGATCTTGTACTCCTTCTCCTGCTATTTTCATCACTTTGCTCTATTTCTCTCTCTCCCGTATTTCTTTCCCTGGGAGACTTCGATCTGTCCTGGGCTAGGCTGTAGTCATATGTGTTTCTTGCATAATCTGGTCTTCGTCCGAACTTTCAGACTTCATCTGGCCCTCTTCCTCCTGCATTGTTTCCTCTTCCGATGTTTCCTTCTGTAATGGTTGTTCTACCAACTCATTATCAGATGGAATTGAAGACATTTCTTCATCATTTCTTTCTTCCTCTTCACTCTGGGTCCTTATTTGGTCTGCATGGGCTAACACACTATCACCATTCTCTCTATTTATTATGGCTGTATTATGGCCTTTTTGCATTATAAACTCGGCTCCTTCCGGATCCACATCCTTGCTCTTCTTGTACCACATCTTTTCATTTGTAGAGTATGACATCATTAGCAGAGCTCTAATCTGTCTTCCCATTAAAGCTGATGGGCTTTCGAGTCTTCCCGCATGTGGTATCGTCCGATAACTTAAAAGCAGCCTCGGTAGAAAAACTTCTACTTTTTCTTTTTGCTGAGAGCATGCTTTTAACCCCTTTTTTACGGTCTGAACCATTCTTTCTGCTACTCCGTTTGATTGAGGGTGATATGGAGGTGTCTTATATGGTTTACACCCTATTTTTTCTAACCATACGTTAAGTTCTTCCTCACAAAATTCTGGTGCATTATCAGATACCAAGGTTTTTGGTACGCCATTTCTAGAAAATATCACTCTTAGAATTTGTTTTATAGTAGAACTTTTCTTGTTTGTAACCCATATTATTTCAGGCCAACCTGAAAAAGAGTCTACTAATATTAATAAGAGTCCCATTCCATTAACGTATGCATGATCCATATGCACACGACTCCATGGCTCCATTTCTTTGGGCCACAAATGTAACTTGGTTTGTGTAAAGTTTCTTAATTCTTTACATTTTTTACACTTCTTTACATATTCCTCAACGTCTCTTGAATATCCCGGCCACCAAGCTTCTAATTTTATCCTTTTTTGTGTGGCCGCTACTCCACAGTGTATATCATCATGTACACTTTCTATTATCGGTTTTCTTTGTGTTTCTGGGGGAACTACCGGGTCCCCATTGCAAATCACTACATGTTCTATTGTTAATTTGTGCCTTATTTCTTTATAGGGTCTTTCCGCCCTAGAACAATTTCCCCACAAATTTTTCCTTATTCTCGATACTATCCTACTTAGCACTGGATCATGTCTCGTTTCCGCAGCCATTCTGTCTAAAGACAAAACATCAGTCTCTATCAAGTGTAGGAATGAATCTTCAAATTCTTCCTCTGTTTTGTCTTTTGACTCCTTGTAAAACCTCAATCTTGATAGTGCGTCCACATGTGGAATTGAATTTCCTTTAACATACTCTATATCAAAGTCAAATGCCATCGATCTTATCACCCATCGTAGAATCATTGATGTCATGACTTTGGGTAATTCTTTCCTTGGGTTAAATATAAACTCTAATGGTCTATGATCACTTCTTAATAGAAATTTTTTTCCAATTAAAACTTGTCAGGCTCTGATAGTTGTCCACACGATAGCCAATGCTTCTTTCTCTATGTTCGAGTAATTAAATTCAGTGTTCGTTAACCTTCTCGACAAATACATTATCAGATGTCCTTCTTGTGATAATATTCCCGATATTGAATGTTCACTTGCATCTGTAGTGAGTGTTATGTCCTTTTTTGGATCAAAAATTTTCACTACAGGTTTCTTTGACATAATTTCTTTCAATCTTTCAAAAGCTTTTTTCTGTTCGTCTGACCACATAAATTCCACATTATTTTTTCTTAAATTTGCAAACGGTTCCGTCAAGTCCGTGTATTTTGGTAAGTATCGCCTGTAAAAATTTACCAATCCCCAAAAAGACTCCAATTCTTTTTTATTTGTAGGTGTAACTACTTTTAGTATTTTTTCTATCAATCCTTGGTCTGGTGATATACCTTCTTTTGAAATGGAATAACCTAAAAAAGATATTTTGTTAGAATTGCTTACGCATTTTTTTTTCATTTATTGTCATTCCAGCATTTCTTAATCTATTCAAGACTAAATCAGTTTTTTCTTTTAATTCCTTTTCATTAGTAGCTCCTATGCATATGTCGTCTTGGTAACAGACCATATTTTGTACATTTCCTAAAACCTGTTCAATGGCCTTTTGAAATATGGTGCTTGCAGTTTTTATACCATATGGCATCCTTTTCCATCTTTGTAACCCTATTGGCGTATTTATCGTGGTTACTTCTTTGAAGTTTTCGTCTATTGGTATCTGGTGGTATGCCGTTTTTAAATCTATTTTTGAAAAAACAGACATCCCTGCCAGTGCATGTAATGCAAGTTCAACATTGGGTATGGGATATGAATCCGAGCATATTTTGTGATTTACTCCTATTTTGTAATCTCCACAAATACGTAAATCACCGTCTGTTTTCCTCAAAACTACAATTGGTGATGGCCACTTGCTATCTCTAGGCGGAACATGTTCAAGAAGGTCTTGTTCTACTAATTTACAAAGTTTTGTCACTACTTATGGCAATAAATGTACTGGTAATTTTTGTGCCTCATAATAAGAGGGGGAAACATTTTCTTTTACTTTTAAACTTGCTTCATAGCTTTTTAACTTCCCAGTTTTTTCCATTTTTATTTCATTAATCAACTTAGTAGAGTTTATATTAAGCACATCATTTCCAATAAGCCCGTGGTTTTTTTTACAACTTGTAACAATTATAGGTATTACTTCAAATTTTTCTTTTAACTCTAATGAACCTTCAAAGTATCCTAATGTTTTTATAACCGACCCATCAAATTGGCGGAGTTGTAAACTGCTTTTTCATAAAGGTGGCTTACCAATGTGTTCCCAAAAGTTCTTTGGTATCAGTGTTACTTCACTCCCAGTATCCATTTGCATATCTAAATTGCAGTTATTAATTTTGACCTTTACTATAATGTCTTTTTTCTTCTGTTCCAAAGTCTTATTTTTCATTGCAAAAACTTCCATATCGGTGTCATTTTCTTGAATTCTTTCAATATTTTTCTTTTTTAATTTACACACTGCTTGAAAGTGGTTCTTTTTTAAGCAATTGTTACAAGTTTTCCCAAATGCTGGACACTTTTCCTTTTTCATTTCGTGTTCATGTCCACAATACGAACACCTTATCTTCTTTAACATGTACATATCAAGGAAATTTTGTTCGCTGGGTTGACTTTTATGATGGTGGTATTTCTGTATTAATTCTTGTTGCTGCATAAAGTCAATACATGTATTTAAAGACATATTTCCTTTTTGTAATTGTTCCATTATTTTATATCGGTGTGACGCATTGGACATACCTTCAATTAGTCTTAATTAAATCAAGTCCTTGTCAATAGTCTGTTCATCTTGTTCAAGTTTTTCAAATTCACAATATCTACTTGCATTTCATAGACAGTGTAGATATTTTATAATTGGTTCATCCATTTCCTGTTTCATCGACATGAATTTTGTTCTTTCTGCCACTACCAGCCTTTTCTTGGGTCTCATATTTCTTCTTATAATCTGACTTATTTTTTCGAAAGTCAAGTCTTCCAAATCTAAGGGATATGCCATGGTGGAGACTTTCATTACCCCCTCGCATCCAGCTGTAGCCAAAAATAAATCCGTGATTTCATTTTCGCCTCCCTTTTCCTTGTTGTCTTTCAACTTTTTTGTTCTCGCAGTGGCAGAGAAACAACGAATCCAAGTATCCATGAATTCTGGATCTTCCAGAGATAATTGGTATCCTATTGGCGACGCCATTGTTGTGAAGTAGAGGTTAGTACTAATCAGTCGCTAGACTCGTACTACTGGTGGTTATTCTCAGTGACCACCTATAAGAGTGTTCACTTATACCTATGCAAATTATGCATACTAATTCGCTAGTATCTCTACAGTTGCCAATCATTTTTCTATCTTTGTTATTATAGATCACCTGATCTAATTGAGTGATGTAAGTGTCTAGTTCCATCAAAGAAACTCTGTGCTATTTTCTTTCTTTTTTTTTATAGAGAGTTGGGGAGGGCAGACTTAGACTTGGTCTGTTTCCACTTTGTGATATAGACAAAGTATTTATCTCTCTTTATGCACAAAAAATATCTCGCTCTTTTTTAATTGTTATTTGCTGCAATGTGTTTTGTTTTTTTTTCATATTGAATGACTAATTGTCTGTTTATTTCCCCTTATATGAAAGTCATTAATTTCTATCATTTTTTATCCCATTATCATATTATGTCAACTTGTTTCGAGATATTGTACTCTTACTTCATTGAATGTATTCCAACTTTCATCACTTGAGATTTAAGATAATCCTAATAGTTATTAATGAAAGGGTGTCTGGCTCTCATATTAAAATTGCAATGAAGATTGCAGGTAAACGACAATGCTAGTGACATTATCTGTATAATAATAAACAATAAAGTCTAAATAGACAATAAAGTACAATAAGCAATATATTGTCATGTCAGCCTTTGTATTGGATTCTGTATTTTGTAGTGTTAAGTATTGTACATGATGTGAATATGTAAGTCATTGTAGTAGAAATTTTACTTAGCATTTATAATAACTAAGGTAAAGGTGAGGTTACATTAAGTCTATAAAGTTGCTAAAGACTGATGTAGAAATAGTGTAGAAAACAATGAAATCAATTAACTTATGCAGATTAGACAATAAATAGGTTAAGTGGTACGTCTTTGCATATTTGGAAGTATTTAATAGTCTCACTTCAGTAAGCATATTCCAAAACTTATGTAATTAAGTTTGATGTGATACTAACAAGTAACTAATAAAAAGCATGTTTTGGGTATGTGTAGAAATTGCAATGAATATCACATCTCTGTCTAAATTTCCGACATGAAGAGTTATCATTATTTATATTTAGACAATTGTGCTAATCTTCCTTGTTATTATTGAAATGTTTTGCTCATTGTGTCCTATGGCCTTCTTCGGGTTCTTGTCAATCCAGGAATTTTGAACTTAAGAATTTATCCAATATATTTAATATTCTTCTACAGTTCAATAGCGCATCGTGGGTATGATGATAAACTACATCTGGCAGCAAGGCCTCTGATCAGGAGGTTTTGAGGAGCATGGAACCACATCTTAATTGCTATTGTTCCCAGGTACACCCTAATCAGGATGGAAGCACCTGTTAGGGTCCCAGCCATGGGCAAACCATAAACTGGGGTCAAAAAACTA
>CAHIKZ030000217.1:702500-795000 GCA_903632075.3 Acanthosepion pharaonis | reverse complement strand
TAAGTGTATGCAACTTACTGTCATGCTTATTATATGCTATATTGATTTTCGTTTCTCTTCACACTGGGACCCCAGGGTACCCCAAAGGGACCCCAAGAAATTCAAATTGCTTTGATTTTGATGAAATTTTGCATGTTTGTTACACTCTTACAATGAGATAGAAATCGGTTGTCAGATTTTTAAAAATGCATGAGGGGGCCCCCAGGATGACCCTATAAACCCTTTGATGCCTCAATTGCTTTTCAAGTGTATTTTGTAGTAGTATTCCCCAATTTCAACAAAAATTTCACTACGTATTGAGATTATATCGAGTAACGGATGTAGTCACTTGGAATTCACTGAAAATCAACACTGGGACCTCACAAGTTAGGGGGCCAGCAAGGAGCCCCGAAATATTCAATTAAGTCTACAGCTTTGGCCATAAAGTCGATTAAATAGAAAAGTTAAAAAAGATGTGCTTTATTATTTCAATTAATATTAGTCTTAAACCTGTCCTAGAGTGAACCAAAGGGACCCCAAATTTTTAAATTGCTTTGATTTCGACAGAATTTTACATGTATGTTACAATCTTAAAATGAATCAAAAACAATTATCAGATTTTGAAAACTACATAAGGGGCCTCCAAGGTGACCCATGAACACCTTGCTGCCCCATTAGTCTTTCAATTGTAGTGGTTAGCAACATTCTGATGAAAATTTGCACATAATCAATCAACTTAAAATCAAAACTGACAACCCATGTGTCATAAATACATTATGAAAAATATCAGTTTTTTCCCCGTTTTGGTACTGAAATAGTTTAGTTTGCATTAACTTGATGGCAAAAATTATATCCTTCCTTAAGAAAAAAAGAATAAGTGCAAACGAAAGTGTGCAACGATGAGAGAAGTGCACATAGGTATAAGACACATGTGCAAGATCAATCGAGATGTGTAGTGTATACAATTGATTTTGCTCCACCTGCAATGATCGATTGAGTTATGTAGTGCGTACTATCAATTTTGCTTCATGTGTAGTGTTCATTAGTGCTATGTGATGAAATAAATGCAAAAAGTCTCATTCGCATCAAAGTTGTCATCCAGTAAAAAAGTAGACTGCCTTCATGCATGTATATTTTGAATTTTTGATACATTAAATTTAAATTTGTGAAAATCATATTATTAAAAAAGTTTAAGCGTAAATGCCAATTTTTAATTATGTATTTATCATCTTCTAATCAGTGTTTAAATAATGCTTACTAACTCATATTTGGAAACTTGAGCCCTAAAATTTTGACAGTTTTATTCTGAAAAATGCACTTATAATAATGTAAAGACCCTCTTTTGATTCATTTATAATTATGCTAAACTTAGCGTGTACGTTTTAACGTTCATAGTAAGTAGGTTTGTAGCAGCAAGTTAATTTTTATTTTTATCACTAAAACGTTTTTTTGATAGTCTATTTTTATATAAATCCTCACTTTACGAGCTTGCTTATAATTGTTTACCACGTTCCTGGGGTCTCCCTTATAAACTTGCATTTAATTTATTGTGGCTATATTTCCATTAATGTCTATATTCTTGCTTTTTAATTGATTACTTCATTGTTATTCAAAAAGCTTAGCCAAACCCCTCCAACTACAGCCTGACAGAAAATGCCAATAAAGCGAAATCCTTCACTTGGACGTGCTACTACTACAGCCAAACGCATGAAAGCATGGAGAAGAAACGCTTTGCAACATGAAACTCAAATTAGACTGACACAAAATGCTATTCGTACAGCTAATGCAATGTCAGCAGAAACTAATGAGCAACGGTTAACTAGATAAGGAAGGAACACTGCCAGAACTTCTGCTACTTGAGCTGTCGAAACTGAGGGGCAAAGAACAGTTCTATACAGTCTTTGTTAACGTTGTTTTTCAGTCTTGGCATGGCTGCTAGGAGAAGTCTTTATTGAATTTCTTCTGCATGTTGTTCATTCGATGTAGTTTGAGCAAAAGCTGTCAAAAAAAGCATTTCTCCTCAACAATTTTCGACGATTGATTGCGATTAATGTACTCTTCATTTGCTGACAAATTTTTTTGGTATCTTCTGTGCTTCTGTAAAAAACAACTTTCTCCTGTTATAAATGTTTTCACACTTCATGTCATTATAATTTTCACCATATAGATAAGAGGCACTAAAGAAAAATCTTCTTTATTTTAACTTTACAGATTAGATGAGGTTCGTGATCTTTTTTTGAATAAACCCAGGCAACGCTGGGTAATGCTGCTAGTCTCTTATAATAAAAATATAACAAAATTAATATATATATATATATATATATATATATATATACATGGGATAATGATATATGAATTTTTATATATCAAGAACAACAGTTTTTGAAAGAAAAGATGTATGACAAAGAATTTTTGTCACAATTTTGACATAAAAATGCTCTTGTAATTAAATGAGAAAATAATTCACTGAGACAAAAATGTCTAGATAGTTTTTTAATCACTAGTTCAGTCACAGTAAATTTGTGTTTAGGTTCTTACACTGTTTCACCATTCTTGGCAGATTTTCTCTTATCACAATATGGGATATTTAATAACAAAGATGATAGAAACAAGAAGATAGATGAATTTGGCTAGATTGTAAAAAAATAAAAAAAAACTTTCTAAATTTTGAAACTCCCATCATCTCTCATTCATATGCATATGTAGTCACAACAAACCCTGTACAATCATGTTCTAATGGATGAAATGCATCACAGAAATTTCCAATTTGACATGTGTGTGTGTGTGTGTGTGTGTGTATATATATATATATATATATATATATATATGAAAGAATATGTCAAATGGAAAATCATTTCATTGCCCTTGCTAGGCTTCATCAGATAAAAAATGAAAGGAAGAAATATATTTGTGTATACTTAAATAATAAATTGTTAGTTCTTTTCCCACTAAGCTGACATTTCTTGTGATGAAAAATAGAATGAAATTGTTCAACTTTTATAAAATAGCCATTAATATTTATTCTGTATCTTTTCTTTACAATTTTCTTCTTCTTGACATTTATTTATACATTCTTCCAGCTTTTCTGCATTGAATTTGATCATCCTATTTTCAGAATAACTCAAAAGCAAAAGAGTCATATAGCTTTTTCTGAAATTAATTTGAAATAAATCCATATCCAATTTTTTAGAATGAGAAGATTGATATGTTTTTACATCTATCATGTTTGCCATGTCAATTATATGTGTATAAAGTAAGATGCAGAATGCAGACTAGGTTTGAAGAATAAATTCTCAAATAATTTTCTATTTCTCATATTTTTCAAACAGAAGAAATATTAATGACTTTTTTTACAAAAGTAACACAATCTCATTCTTTTCTTTCATCTCATGAAACATCAACTTCAGCACAATCTTCAGACCTTGTATGTTGTGTTTTGGTTCAACTATTTATATATGATGGTCAGCAGTGCATTATGGGTAATAATGTCTGTTGTATTATCCTGATAGTTATTCGTTGGGTGGAAACAGTTATGCTTCAAATTATTCTAGAGGCTATTCAGTAAAAATAATTGTGAATCCAAATATATTTATTTCTTAACTTTTTATTAATTATTTATTGTATGTTATTACATTTATTTGTGTTTGTGTTCATTTGTAATTTGTTTATTATTTAGATTTTTGTTTGTTTTTTGGTGGGATGGTTATATTATTTATTTAGTTTAAAGTATTGGCTTTGTCTAAAGTATGTTACATTATTTATATTTACATATGCTCTATCTTTGAGCACTTTTACCCATAAATATGGTATAGCTTAAAAGTATATTTCTATCATGTATATATATGTGTGTGTGTGTGTGTGTGTGTGTATATATATATATATATATATATATATTAGAGCATTTTTATTTTTTTGTTTATAGTATCAATTCTCTTTGAGGTATTTATTAATTTTCTGTGGTTTATCAACCCTTTACAGGTTATTTACAGCCAGAAAATAGTTTTATTTTTAGATTATAAGAATTTTGGGGAGAAAATAATGATTTAATAGTACAAGTCCTATTAATTGACCCATAGCTGGGGGGGTGAGAAAAAGTGATTTCATACCTTTTCCACGGGTATTTGCATGTAATATGACACACACGACTAGAATTGGAAGTCAGCTCTCCAATTTCCCACTCTTAACCATTACTCATTACATCATTTGGTATTCTCAAGCAGTCAGACATCTAGGTACTGACCAGGTTTAGTGTTGCTTAAATTTGATAATAATACAATAAATAGCTGTAAGCCTTTCTAACTCTATAATATTTATAACACTTGCATGAATATAAATCTGTTTACTTTTATAATGTAGATGTTTGTATGGACAGAGACTTGGATGTTGTCACTATTGTAGTTAGGACACCTTATCTTAAAGTCAGATATTAGATTTTGTTAACAACATCAAAACAGTCTGCAGATCAGATTTCACTACAATTGCCTTGGCTTTGAAAGAAGATGGCGAGGGTGTTGGCTATTTCAAATTGTTGATAACAGAGTAATTCAAAATGGCGCCTAAAGGTCGATGCACTTTGCAAGCAAAGAAACTATTGTTCTTGCTTCTCATCTGTTTCTCAGTTTAGAGTACCTTTCTTGTTATCATTGACCATTGTGAAACCAGGTGCAGAGAGGAAAACAAATATTGATCTTACTTCTGTCAAATGATGATAGAATGCTTGGTTCAGTTTCTTCCCACCTGAGTAAACATGCTATTATGCTTATCAAATTGCCTATTGCATTGATATCTTATCATGGTTTAATCAAAGGTTATTTTGTCGGTCCTGATAGTTTGTTTGCAGGCTATTTTTTTAGTTTACAGATTTATTTTATGGCCTTTGTAAAACATGAACAACAAATATGTCAAAAGATATGAAATACCAGCATACAGGATGCATTAATATTTATAATATGCAGATATACTTATAATATACAGTCTCATATTTCTATTTACACCCACCCACATACAAATATATATATATACACACACATATATGCATAATATTATTTTTTATATACAGAAAAGAATTACTTAACTGTAATTTTACCCAACAGTGCAGTTTCGCGGTAATATGTCCATTTTTCAAGGGGTTATTTGTATATTAAATATTTCCAGTTGTAATGAATTTACATTTTGTCCAATTCTCATATTTGTGTCATTTTTTAACTCCCTTATGGACATGCACCTGTTCATGTTTTTCCATGTGCGTACATGTTCCTTAATAAATGTAACCATTTTTCAATTTTGTTATTTTTATTTTTCATTGTTATTTTGTTTGTATGTATATCTTTGATTGTTTATATATATATATATATATATATATATATATATATATATATATATATAGTATTATTTATTATATTATTATTTAATTTATATTATTTTCTGTTGTATTTTTAAAAGTAGTAGAGCCCGGTGTTGCCGGGATGTAACAATTAGATCAAGTATCCAACCATCATAAAGACTGAAAAATAAAATTTTATTGTTTAAGGTTGATTGACACGCATGTCTTAATTAGTTTTTTTTTATGAATTGGTCAAATCCAAATTCAAACAAAAACATTGTTTACAATCGTTATGAGTCTATCGATTGGTGAATAGAATTTTATTATAAACAATTGTCTTGTAAATGGAATTTTTAAAGCATTCTGAATGTAAATAAAGAAAAAAGTGTGTCAATAAGAAATACTACCTGCTGAAAAAAAAGTGGATGTTTGTTTTATCGGCTTGTAAGAAATCTCCCATATATAAAGGAAACACACACACACACACACACACACACACACATAAACAACCTGGGTTTTTTAACATCCACAATCCTAAAACAGAGCATTCTGATGAAAAAAGATGCCAAAGTTTATGAAAACAAAATTTTATCGTCAAAATGCTTATGTTTTTATGAAGAGGATAGACTAAATGTTTTTTTTAATTATTTTTTTAAAATTTTTCCATCTTTTAGAATATTCTAAATTTTGATTTAAAAACCTTAACAAGGGGTAAAATAACATAGATAATTTTTAAATTTTTTTATTTACACACATTAATTTGGAAAATTAAAAAATAATTTCAGATGTTAATGAAACTTTCAGAAACTATTCACAGATGATTGAAATCATTATAAATACGTTTTTTTTTTTTTATTAAAGTTGGCAGAAATATTTTTTTTATATTTATTAACAATATAACTAATTTTATGAAAAACTCTGAAATAGACCATCAGTTTTATGATTACAATATAAGAAAAAACCTTTTTTTTTTTTTTTTTTTAATAACTGTGAATTGTAACATACAAAACTCAATAAAACAAATATATTATTTAGTTTCAAATGCTTTTATTTGTTTTAATTTGTTTTTTATGAATATGGACAATATTTTCTATTTTTTTTTCAATGAAAATTGAATTTTAATATTATTTCTTATTTCTTTAATTTTAAAAAGATTTTTAAAGAATGTTTAAATTGAATTTTAAAAAAATATTTTAACATTAGTTAAAAGCAACATCAACCTTTCAAAATGTCCGTGTGAGATTGTCATTGTCTAGCGCTTTGAAAATTGTATAATTTAGACCAATCAGATTAGCCATAGTAATTAAGAAATGTAATTTTTGTGTTTATAGTCGGACAGTAATTATCAAGTACGGAAGACCAACCAGAATACAATTTAGTTGCATTATTTGAGTTCAGCATTGTTCTCCGCTGTTAAGCCCTTTACTTTTCTTGAAACAGGTATGGAGAAGTTAATTTGAGTTTTCAATTTCAACTGAGAAAAATATCATCTTATGAAATTTAACTACTGCTAAACTTTAATTTATATGATCTTTATTTTTTTATATTAATCTCAGTTATAACATTTTCCATAAATGAAATATCAAAATTAATAATAAAATGAATGGAAATACAAATAACACAGTAAATGTAATAAATGTAATAAAATTATAGTATTTTATGTACACTTTCTGATTTTCATAAGAAAGGTATCTAAATTAATTAGATACCTTTTCTTATGAAATTTAATCTCACTAAACAGTCTTATTTTTTTAATTTCTTTTATATTTTCCATAAAGCATCGTAAACGTAAAAATGAAAGCAAAAAATTTAAAAAAAAAAAAAAAAAAATTAGAATGCAAAGTTTTCCTTAAAAGTAACAAGGTAAATAATTTGTTCACTTAAATAATTTCATTTCCTTCCATCCGTAGAAAGAATTCTCCTCCGTAAGTTATTAAACGTGAATGTGCCTTTTAGTCAATTTTATGACCTGCTTTGTTTTATTTTCAAATTACATTTTTCGGCGCGAAGCTAAGTCTTGGTTCAAAATATTTTAAATAAACAGTATAATTTCTATTTTTATTAAAATCAGTTTTGAAAAAATGATAATTGATTTTTAAAGAATATCAAAGTAAATTTTTAATCTTTTTTATCAAATCGAAAAAAATGATTGAAAATGATTATCTGTCCTTTTTTTGACCAAAAAAAAAAAACAATATTTTTAACGAAAATTTCAGACGTGCTAGGAACAATTAAAAAATGTAAAAAATACCCCCAAAAATACTTTGATCTTTCCTCTTTAATAATAATATGAACATTAGACGATAAAATTTTTTGTTTTCGTCGAGTTCGAGGGATTTTTGTTTGTCCCCATTTCATTCTTACGATGTGTCTTAATCGTGTTTTCAAATTGATTTTATTAAAAACAACTGTGTTTTTCCCATTTTCGGCCCCGTTAGAACCACCACAAGGTAATTTTATGTAGTCCTGTGAAGTTTTGTTGAAATCGGCTAAAAAATGTAGGAAATTCAATCCAACATATAAACGTTACAGACACACACACATACACACACACACAATCTGCGTTTTATAATAAGTAAGATATTATGTTATATTAGCATACAAGTTGCAAAGTAAATATTTATTAAAATGTCTCCATTTACCTATTAATTCATTTTTCTTGTTTAATAATTTGACTATTGAAATTTATTACATAAAATTTTTCTTCTAAACACAATCCACATTTTCTATTAGTACTTTTTATGATTTCCTATTTAATTTTTGTTCACATTTTTTTTTCTTGACTCCATATATATATTTTGATAATTTTGTGTTATTTGAGTATCTGTCTATTTTAATTTTATGATTATTATTAAATCTTTCTTTAAAAAAGTTCAGTTGTCCTATAAAGTTTTTCTTCTGTTAATGTTATTTGATGCAGTTGCTTTATATATTATATTATTAGTTAGACATTTATCATTAAGCGGCAGTATTTTTTATTTTGACAATTACAATTATTGTTGCTATTTTGTGTTTTTGTCATTGTAATTGCTATTATTTTTGTTTAATTTTTTTTATTATGTTTATTATTTTCTCCATATTCATACAACTGATTTTAATTGTATTTTTATTAATGCTTTTAGATAGTTTACTATTTTTAGGAAAGTGTTTTTTCAATTAATTTAAAAATTATTATTCCTGTTTTTGTTTTTATTATATTATTATAAGCTAGATTACCCAAATTAATAATTAATAGTTTCTTTTGTGTTTTTCCATTGATTTATATTTAATATTTTTCTTAATTTTGAACATATTTTTTCTACTATTTGTTTACTTACTTTTTCTATATTACTTTTTCATGGATTTAATAATCTACATGTAGGTTTTTTTAGAAAATTATCTTCCACAATTTCATGGTAATATGTCCATTTTTCAAGAGGTTAATCCGCATATTACATATTTCCATATTTGCATCTTTTTTTTTAACTTGTCATCGATCCATGCATGTTCATGTTTTTTATATGAAAATATCAGCTTCACTTTTAAATCTTATATATATATATATATATATATATATATATATATATATATATATATATATGTACATATATATATATATATATTTTAATTGTCGGACAATTTATAACCATAACATATATATATATATATATATATATATATAATTGTATGATTGAAGAGAAAGGAAAAAAATTTGTGTGTGTGTGCATCTCTTATTTCTCTAAGTTCATATGATGATAAACTACATCTGGCAGCAAGGCCTCTGATTGGGAGGTTTTGAGGAGTGTGGAAACACCTCTTAATTGCTGTTGTTCACAGGTTTCTCAGGGTGATAGCACGTGTTAGAGTCCCAACTATAGGTAAATAATGAACCCTCAATCTTGGGGCAAAACATGAAATTATAAAATTACATTAGAAAAAATTTTCCAGCAATACATTTTCATACTAAAAATAAAAAAATTACCAGCACTAATTTATTGGAAAAAAAATTACCAAAGCTCACAAAAAAATAAAATTTTTGGCATAAAATGACACAAGGAGTTGTTATGCAGTTAAACAAACCAAACCATTACTATAAACTTTATTTTTTACTAGGTACATGTATCTGAGTTGCTATATCTTTTTAAAAAATTTTCTTAAACAATGAAATTATTAGCAACTAACCAAAGTTGAGAAGTCCTACTAATAAAAAAAAAGTGTGCCTCCAACAGAAATTGAACCTCTTTTTTTTCATCAGTGAAACCACTTTTGAGTCAAAATGTTGTCAATTAAAAGGTTTGCCACATATATATATATATATATATATATATTATTACTTACATTTTCTTACTCACTTCCATTTTTTGAGTCTACCTTTTCAGCCATGGAGAAGGTTTGGAATTACCTATTTAAGGAAACATATTTTTCTCGTTGTGACTTCTGTGAACCTCTATCTGCTAGCTTCAGTTCATATAAACGTGTGTTAGTAGAATATAACATTTCAGTTTAAATTGAAGAAATCAAAGTGGAAAATCATTTTATTGATGACACATTTCACCTTCATTAGGTTTTGAATCCAGCAGAATTTGGTGGTTTTAATTTTTCTTTTTTACAATGATGTTCACCCTGTACAAAACCAAAGAGTCACTCAAGGCAGAGGGTTACAGAGGCACAGTTTCTTGAAATATTTGAGAAATATAAGTTAACACTAAACTTGAACAGGTTAAGATTGTACACAGCATAAAAACACAGTCTTGTTCTTTCATTCCAACCAGAAGATGGCAGCCTAGAGAACAGACATTAACAGTTTTAATATAAAAATTACACAGAGATTTAATTCTGCCTGAAGATTCCTACACAGCAAAAGTGAAATGTGTTGTCAATTAAAAGGTTTGCCCTATATATATATATATATATATATATATATATATATATATATATTATTATTATTACTTACATTTTCTTGCTCAATTTCATTGTTTATAGCAGTGTTTTCAGGAAGGAAAGTGTGTAAATGTGGTCATCTCATCATTTCATAGAGGTTCCATGTGGGAACAAAGGCTTGCAGCAGTTTTTGGACAAGCACAAAATGTCCCATGTCTGATAATCACCATATTCTCCAAAGTACAAAAAATATGTTAGCAGCCTTATGATAAAAAAAGGTTTTACTTTACAACATAATATCCTTTCTTGTCACTGCACTTAGTCATGAGCATTTACATCAATCAAGTATTATGCAGTGGAACTTTCAGATCAAAATTCAGTTAATAACTATATTTTAATTGATAAACTGTTATATTTTGAAGAAAAAAAAAATCCATAGAAAAAAATATACTTTCAAAAATGTTTGTACACTTTTTCATCTGAACAAAACATAAAAAGATTACTCAAAACTATCCTTGGTCTTGTAGACTGCCTGCCTTAATATGGTCTAAGTTTTGATTTGGTTTATTTTGTTTAACGGCATATCAACCTCAATGGGTTATTTAATACCGACAACATTTTTTATTGCTGGTAATATTTCGTTTTGTCAAAAATCTGTTTCTGGTAATATATTTCTTTCAAAATTGTATTGCTGGTAATATTTTTTTTTTTTTCAAAAAAGTATTGCTTGTTATAGTTAACTATTTGCCCATAACTGGGACCCTGACAGGTGCTACCACCCCGGGTCAGGATGGACCTGGGAACACCAGCAATTAAGAGGTGGTTCCACACTCCTCAGAACCTCCTGATCAGAGGCCTTGCTGCTGGACGTAGTTTAATGTCTTACAATATGGTCTAAGGAATGATTGCATACCTAAATTAGGTGGTTCTCATTAATGTTAGCTAACCTGTCCATGATGGCAGCTTTCAACAAGTCCTTGATATTATGCAGCTTTTGGGGATGCCCCAGATTTAGTAATACAGAAATTCAAATCATGATAGCACTGAGGCCACATTTTAAAAAGTGACATGTTTATGTAAGTTATCATCCATTCACTTTTGGGTTATGTGGTCTATGTAGAAGGGACAGAGACATGCCTGAATACATTGAGCCATCCCTGGGTCTCTTCCTTGATCCCAGGCTTGACTATCACATCAATCACCTTGAAATAGTGTTATTGTTCCTAAAACCCTGCAGATAGAAGCGAGGAAAGTATTACATAAGTCTTATTGCTTAGGCTCCCTAACGACTAACATATGATGTGAACTTAGGTACTGACATTAATGGATGTATACTAAATGGGGTTCATTCAGAGCCATCTGCTATTCCTTCACCTTCTGCTCCTATTAAAAGTTCTCATCAGACAAGAAATAAAGCATGCCAGAATCCTGGAGGTGCTTGTGCTTGTTCAACAAGTTTTCCAAGGTATTATTCATTATGAACTATTCTCAACTCATCATACATGAAATTTACCAAATGTCATCATACACCACATATGACAGTGGAGTGATCAGCAATCCCCCTCATCAGGTTGGAATCATGGTTGATGATACTCCAGGCCTGGTGGATGAACTTAGCTATCCTTATATTTGACTTTACATTGGCAGAGACATGTCTTCCATGGCCAAAGGCCTCCAGTTCATTCCTTGCAACAAGCAGGAATGAGTTGACCTTCTTTATAAAGGTAGCAATTTCAGAACTACTGTGGTTGATCATCTTAACTACAATAGCAAATACTCAATATTTTTTAATTTTCTACTAGTGTTTAGTTCTTGATGCAGCCTCTGAAAAACATACTCCTATATCTACAATAATAGATACACAAATCTCATAGTGAACAGGTCATTACAAGAAACTTCTGCTCATCTTGGATTATTCAAATCAAAGAGCTTAATACAAGCAGAATACATATTCTCAACTTCAGCATTACAATTTGCCTGATACTAAGTAAAGCTAACAGTTCATACTTGGGTAGAAGCTGTCTGGTCTTGATAGACTCCAAAAGTGTCTCCACATCCTTGTGGGTGAAAAGTTGTTATATACCATACATATGAACATGAATGGGTATGTCCCAATCGTCATAAATACATTGGACACTATTGTAAGTGGGGGTCATATGCTGTCTAAGTGGTCCACCACTAGCAGTAGTTTACCTACTTCACGCCGCTTGTATTTTGTTGATGTTATAAAGATTACCATTCCATTTCCAAGCTTCATTTTGGTTATTCCTCATTCAGTAACCCTTTCTAGGTTACAACACAAATTATTCTCCACCCTCCAGCCACTCTCTCACAGGTGAGATGGGGCAAGCCTTTCATTGCTCCATTGCTACTTCCATGGAAAGTTCTCTGCATTCTTTGGTTCCACCAGTTTTAACCTTTACAGCCAGGACCTGCTATGCCACTCACATTGTAGCAAACCACTGTCATTCCCTCTGTATTTCATTAATGATAAATTCTTCTCAAACAGCTTCTTTTTGTGAACTGCTGCTCTGTGGAACCATCTCCCTAGATGATGTTTCCCTGATTGCTACAATCTTGATCTGTTCAAGTCTAGGGTAAACCATCATCTTCCCCCTCCTATCTGCATAAATTACCTCTTACTCTAAAACCTTATACATTGAGTGATCTGTGGGCCTAGTACATGGGGAACCTTACTGTAAAGAAAAAAAAAGCTCAGAACTTTAATATGAGAACTCAGCACTCTTGAATATCAGTTTCCTACTTAATTTAGTAATTTGATCTGTAGCTCAGTTCATTTTTTTCTTTGTTCTTGACTGAACTCAGTCTCTTGTTGAAACATTTTTCTAATTCTTCTGTGAGCCTTGTTCTTTTGGTATGTGTGTGATCATGGCTCTCCATGACTTTTTATACTTTTTAGTTCTTAGTATGGTTTATCTTTACCACCATTCCTCCCAGTTCATGTTCTGCCATCCATTTACACAAGCTCATTAGATAGATAACTTATTGCTTCGTTCTTTCCCTCTTGCATTCAATATGTCTTGTGAGTATCAAAAGCCTTCTTTCCTTAAGTGTCCCAGAAATTTCAACTACCTCTTTCTGGGCATCCTTATCAAAAACACCTTAATTCATGCACATAGATGTGCTACTCTACCAAGGTATATTCAGATTTTATGTTTACTAAGTTTGGCTTATTAAACAACACTAGGTCGAAATGGATGAAAGATGAAGATAAAAAGTTTGTGTTGTGTGAGTGTCTCAAATGGGGAAGGCATGCTTGCATTAAAAATCATCATTCAAAATTCTTGTTTTTATGTGGGCTTGAACACTGACCACCAGCACTGATGGGTAATACAAAAGCTATATCAGGTACAACACATCATCATAGGTGTGTTTTTTGTTGAGGCAAAATTGGGATTAATCTTGCACAAAGCAAGATGGGTCCTATCTGATAGAGGATCTCATTTTACCTCTCCACATATGCCTGTTAATAAACTGAGACTAGTATAATGATTTTACATGGCCAGATTACATTCACATTAGTCCAAGTACACAGAATGTTTTTATCAAGACACTATTTCTATGAGGGTTACCATTCAAGGCTAGTGACAACATTCTAGCCTTGTTGGCCATTGGCTCCTAAAAGAAGCTTTTCTGCCAGGCTAAAAATATTCAAACTTTGAGTGACATTAGGTGACTTTCCCCTGGTCTGTGTTTAAAAAGACTTACAGAATATTTTTCCACTTCATTCACTGAAGTCTGTAATTGTCAAAGTAAAGAACAGCATATCAAAATCTCTGTTAATAAATAGCCAATTCTGATGTCCTTCAGTTCCAATTGGTGCAAGCAATACAGGCAAAAGGGAAGAGATGTCTTTTTTTTTTTTTTATTATTAATGGAAAGGAGATCATTTTACAAAAACTATTCATTGCATTTCATGAATCGATAGCCATACTGGCGAATTTTCCCTCCCACCTTGTCAGCTTAAGGGAACAGAGGAAAGAGAATAGTCAAGCTAGTGAAAGAGAGTAAATGAGGAAGGAGTGGTTAAGGTAATGAAAGTTACTGGCTGGAGTTGTTGATGAAATTGGATTATGATTTTCAGATGCTTGATCAATGGAAAGGAATCAGAATAAAAGCAATAGAAATGAAGTGTTAATTAATACAGGACAGGCAGCATCAGCTGGTTGTAATTGAATGCAACTCTGTGCTAAAGAGTTGCAGCACCCTTACTCCAAGTCTCCCCCCTTTCCCGTCTTTCCTTCCTGCAATTATATTTTCACACTTTCCCTCACTAAATCCAATCCCGTTCTTACCAAGTGTCTCCTTATTTTGTTATTGTATTGAACAAGACCAGCTGAAATATCACCCATTCAAGATGGAAGCTTTTTATGGAAGGGTGTTGGGTCACTGCTGCAAGGAACCAAACTTTTACTAGCTTTGTCTCTTCATGGCTTATCGACAGAACATTGCATGTCATGTCATGCCATGCCAAATGCACACTGACAGGAGGTGTGTGCTTAAATGCTTTCTATATGAATATGACTTCTCGTAAGGCTCTGTGAATAGCTCTCTGACTAAATACTGAGTTATAAAGTAATAGCTATTAGGTTCAATGTACCTTGTTTGGTATTTGAGGTTTGTAAAGTGGGATTTTCAGAATTAAATGTTGCTATCAATTTTATTAATTTTATTGATGAAATAGTTTTCTGCAGTTTATCAATCCTTTGAAGGTCATTAAAAACAAGGGAATATTTTTTAGATTTAAGAATTTTTTTTTTAGTTAAGAATGGTTTAGTGATACAAGTCTTAAAAATTAAACCATAGCTGGGGGGTGTGAAGAGTTGGATTCATACCTTTCCCAATGGTATTTATGCATATGTGAATATAATGAGCCCAACTGGAATTAGACCTTGGCTATCCAATTAACAATTCCAAGTCATTATCCATTACACCAGCTGCACATCCAAGCTTACATTTATGATATCACCAAGTGGTCACCCATCTAGGTACTGACTAGACTTTATACCGCTTAACTCTAGTGATCATATGGGAGCCTTTAATGTCAAAATGATGTGGTCATAAGCCTCAATTTCATTAATGTCTAATAATAATAATTGATAGAGCTCTTGAAATATTTATGTGGAATCTTTACAGATTGGAACACAAATTAATTTTATGTTTAGCTCAATTCTATCATTAATTTCCATTAATAAACTTGCATCAATTTCTGACCACTGTCTGCTTTTCAATGAGTTTCTATAGTAAAATCATGTACTTACATTATAGTATTCATAGCCTTATTTTATCAGTTATGCTTGCATTAATTCCTGCAAATTGATGATCACCTTCTTCCTGATTTGCTGATATTGCTACAGTAAAAACATTTGTAATACTTTTACATTGTATGTATATATATATATATATATATATATATATATATATATATAATAGACCTATTCTATAAATCATTATTGAATTAATTTCTAACCTGATAATCTTTCTTATTTTCAATGCAGTTTCTGCAGTAAAATCATTAATAATATATTTATATGGTACATAACATTGTTCTCTTTTATCAGAAATACTTGCATTAATTCTTGACCACTGACAATCCTTTTTTTTCCATATTTTTGAATGCATTTCTATTATAAAATCATTGGTAATGAAATTGCATTACATCTATAATAGCCCTACTCTATGCTTGCATTAATTCCTGACTACTGACAATCCCATCCTTCTTGATTTCCAGTGCATTTCTATAGTAAAATCAGTAGCAATATATTTACATAAAATAGCCCTATTTTATCTGTGATGCTTAATTCATTACTATTGACAATGCCTTTCTTTCCTGATTTTTTTCATAGAATTTCATTTTTTTTTTTTTGCTTTCAGGGGTGGCTTCTGCTTCCTCCATAAAACATTACTTTAAATCTACAAATCCCAGTCATTTGCACAATTCCCAATGAATCACTTTTCTCACTCATACTTATTTTTGTATTCCTTACTACATTTGTTTAATATGGGATTTATAGTCTCCCTCTTTTTGAGTATAGCTGATATTTATTATTCTGCTGTTGTACTCTTTTGCTCTTAATATAGTTTCTTCTTATATAATTGTTATGGTTCTCTACTAATAGGGATTTGATTTCTCTCTTCAGATGTCCACCTCATAAACATTTCCATTTCATTGCATTTCCAATCCCTTTTTTGTCTCTTGAAACATCTGTGGGGTTATTTTTCTTAATCTTGGCATTCCATTTTGGAGTTTTCTATCATTCATACTGCAAATGTTTCATAATCATTTCTATTACCTTGTCTCATTCTCGACTCCTTTGAGAGCCAATTTGAACATTAAAAGTTCTATTTTTCTAATAATAGCAAATAAAACAGGCATTAAAACTACAAGACAAAAATTTTATAAAAAGGAAATAGTAAAAAAGATAATGGCTTACATTACTGTAATGTGGTAATATTGAAATGTAAAAAAATAACAAAAAAGTAACTTAACCTGTTTATCAATCTTCTCTCAGTGAAAAACACCAAAGACTGATTGTCATCTAATAAATATCTAAGTATCAAAGACTAATTATACTTAAGCCTAATAACTATTCCTTTTGTTTATAGAAGGATGGCTTAATATAAATTGGCTGTAAAACCTTAAGGTGAAAATCAGAATGAGCCCATCTTAATTTTAGGACCCAGCATATTGATAGTTTTTTTTGCTAAATGTTCAGTTATCACTGAACTCGGTGTGTACCAATATGAGAGAGAAGCTTGCCAGTCTTATTATATTGGGTAAATTCCAATCACTCTTGAATGTAATGTATCTTTTTTGTCTTGATTTAATTCCCCACCTTTGATTCACTTACCTACCAGTACACTTCCATACTAAATCGTGTTAATGTAATATTAATTTGATTTGCTACATTTAATGAGTTTTTCTCATCTTGGTAGTTACTGACTGTAGATTTGTCAATGCAGTTTGAAAGAGTTGATATTCAGACTTTTACTAAGTTAAAACTTATTATTGTATTGTATAGTCTACTCATGCTCCCACCCCACGCTCACAGGTGTATATGCATATTTGTGCCAGTGCACCTGTGGGCTGCAGCTTGACTCAGAAGTCAAACCTGGCATTTTTTTTAATAGGACTAGGTAGGCTCTCCTACCACCTGGTTCATAATCCTTCCTCATCTTTTGAATAGGAGTAGAGGCTCATCCCTTGATTCCTGTTTAGGAAGAGGTTCCCAGTTCCTTTCCTTTACTTAGTGGTGTTGTCATGAATTTTTGTGATATGCGTAGGGTGGCAACATTTCTTCATACTTTTCTGTTTGCTGTTCCCAGCTGGTAGTTAGGAGCAGAACATCTTGAGAGGCTGCTCTGCTCAACAGTTTCATAATATCAGAAGGGTGTCCCTGCAAGCACCTCCAGTTGTCAACCCAGAGGCAAGACCATGTTGCAATCTGTACCAGTTTCCTTCCTGCACATTTTTGTGAGATATTTTTTTTCTTGCAAAAGTCAATTTTTCACTTACTACTTTTACTTCCTTTTATCATAATTGATTCAGTTGGTTTATAGAGTAACTTTCTTTGTTTCATTTTTTTTTATTTTGTTCACATTACTTAGAGATGGCAAATTTTGTTTGTCCTTTGATGTATTTTTCTTTGATGAGTTGAGAACATTCCTTCCTTATTTAAATTCTCAGTTGATGCTGAGGAATCCCTTGAATGCACATATCAATATATCATTATTTTTTTTATATATATATATATATATATATATATATATATATACTGTTGAAAGTTCACATTAATCTTTGAATATCTCTCTTTCCTGCTGACTTTCTGGTTTATGTCCATAAATACTATGTCTTTAAACTAAATACCCTTCAAGATTCATTTAACTTAACCAAATAATCTCTGATCTGTTGCATTGCACTTTACCAATTCATATTTCTGATGAGCTCATCCTGTAAACCCACTGAAAAAGTTTATTTTTTAAGTAACAATTAGAGAACATGTTTAGCATTACATATTACAACATGGCTTACCTCTGTAGTCTATCATGAAAACCACTTTTAGTATGGGGATAATCATAGCTCTCCATAACTCTTCTGTCTTTACGACACATCTTTGTCTTTATTCACTCAAATTATCAAAATAGGTTACTTGCTTCTCTAGCTTTCAATGTGCCCTGTGAGTACATGGTCAAAAAATATTAGCAAGTCTGTTTTGGAATGCAACTTCAGAATGAGCATTTCTTCCCTCAACACCGGTTTCTTGCTATTTTTCATTGTTCTCTTCCCTGTATTGCTTCGTTGTTCATTCCCCTTGTCACAACTCTACATACAGTATGATGTACCCTGATGGAGACATCTCTCATCTTCGTTATGGTCTACTTATAATGGGTAATCAGCAATCACTCGCCTGGATGCTAGACATAGTAGACATATGATCATCTTAGAATGAAGCATTAACACACCCGGATGTCCCTCCTCGATTCCATCCAACCATGCTAAAATTATACACAGTTGCTAATAAACTAATTTCTTGTGAGACAACAAAGAAGAAGGGTTTCTTTTGACGGAACAACATATTCGTCTTCTCTCAAATCGAAGTTCTACATGCCAAAGATGAACTCTCTTTCATTGAGAATAAAGCAAGTCCTGTTCACCATTTTTGCCATTCAACTCTGCTTCTGATTCAATATGTCTGCCACAGTGTTTTAAGCCTTCTTTCTTCATTATTCTTCTACCTTCTTGAACCTTTGCAGATAACCTGCAGCATGTAGATCCATAGAAAAAGTGACATTGTTATGGTTTATGGAGCAATTAGGTTTTAAAGAGTGGAATTGTTTGCCCCATACCAAACTGGTTTTGAATTTTAAGTTGTTATTCTCCAAAAGTTGTTACCATTCAAGACTAGAAAGTCCATAGCGAGGTGAGGAAGAGATGAATTCATACCTTTCCCTTTGTGCAAACAACCTTAACCAGAATTTGAACTCAGCACACCAGTTCCACACTCTGAGCCAGTAACTGCTATACTATGCTATGAACACATCCATTTCCTTGCTATGTGTTTCTACAAAATTTCAGCTGTCTCTGATTGTTGGTAGTAGTTTCTTTATAGTTCTTTACATCAAATTTAGCAGAGGAGATAAGGAAGTTGAACATAGAACAAGCTGAGCTAGGGTTAATTCCACCAAACACCACTACAAGCTGCTACAAAACCAAAACATTAACCTAAAAACTAGAGTCATGTTCTTAAATAATCTTGTCAGATTGAGAGTTTCATAAGGATGCCATACATAGTACCAAACTCATTCATAAATATCTAAACTCTCAGCTGTATACAACCACATTCTCAGATCAATGGTTAAAATTGACTTTAAGCAAGTGTGTGTAGGTCTTACTGAGGACCATCCTTCTTTGAACCTTGTAGACTGGAGCTACAGAATCACAAATAAAAAAAATGTACCTGTTAACAGAAACCACATGACTTGCAAACATTCACCAGTAGGAACAACTAAAATGGATATCACATGTAACTCAAAGAGAGAATAATGTAATAATCAAGATACTGACATTCCACACAACCTCAAACAAAAGGCAAGAAAGGAAGCCCCTATCAATATTAGAAAAGGCAATAACAGCTAGTGGACTTGAGAAACTTTCCTGAAAAATTGTTTTAAGAGAAAGGTTTTAGTTGGTCAATGAATATTGAATATTTCTTTATAAGGAAATGTCTAATATTACTATTGCCATTATCACTCTGCATAAAAGTTCCTCCTTACTCACATGGTATTTCCAGTAAAACCACATCTCTGTTGATTCAAGTCTCTTTTTCATTTGTGCAGAGATTGTCCAACATTCACAGCCATTTAGGAGATTAGATATTATATCACAGTTCATCTCTCTTTGCTTTGTTTCCAATTTAATTTTCTTATTTAGTAATATTTATTTTCTGAAAGACATCTTTTACTATTCCTTCAACAGGCCAACAGGCAAAGGAGGGCAGATCAGTGCCATTTATTGTCTACTTGCTGGTTATGACACTAAAATCTGTTAAATGAATTTAATATGTCATAGTATAGATATATATATATATATATATATATATATATATATATATATATATATATATATATATATATGTCATAGTTTATCATTATCATGGGCAATGGAGTGAGGTCATACAAAACCACAAACACAATATCTTATGGAACTCCAAAGTCATAATTGGAACAAAAATATTCAGTTAATAAATTTTGGTTCAATATTTTAAATTCTGGTTATTCAAAGAACCCTTCTTACCATTTTAGTAGATGCTATCTTCCATTTAAGTTGTTATTATTTAGATTATATAAAAATTTATTATATTTTAGCATTTATATAATACATATATAAATATAATATTAAAATTTATTTATATGATATTATTACTACTACTACTACAGTGTTTTTCTTTTGCTTTGTGTAGTATGAGTTGTTTCCAAGTTTCAACCAGACATTATTATTATTATTATTTAAAAAAGTTTTTTTTTGACTTGCATTTATTTTATAATCCCATGCCAGGTGATAACCAGTCAGCTAGGGAAAGAGAAGGAGGTGTTGTTTTTGTTGTTTACATTTAAACAAAACACAGCTATTAACAGGATCTTTGCAGGATATGGGCTGTGCTTTGTGAGAACTATTTTGGGAGATTTCCTGGAGAGATGATGCACCAGGAACTTTGTTCTTGAGTTTCTTTATCAGAATCAAAGCTCCAAACACAATAGGAACAGTTTTAGTTTTTAAGTGTCAGATTTTTTTCTATTTACACCTCCATGTTTTTGTCTTTGCTTAATTTTTCAACAACCATTGTGGAGATGTTTTTATCACTTTGGTATGCTCATGTCAATCAATACACAAACTTATTCTTTTCTGCCTTTGATAATAATGTCTGGGTGATTTACTTATATTGCTTGATTTGTGTTGATAGAAAAATTCCAGAGGATGTTAACATCAGCTCACTCAACTCTAGATTCAGGATGATGTTCATACCAGTTTGCAGCTGTTTTTATCCCATAATGATGAAACACCTCACACAAAAACTTTTTCCACTCTGTAATACACCTTTCCACTAAAATCTTTTTTGATATATAAAAATTATACATAATTATCCTATATATTATATAAAAATTTACTAAGATTATTTTTATACTATTATCATTATTACATTATAAATTTTATTATTACGTTATAAATTTTATTTATAAACCATTTGCTTTTGTTTACTTCTACCACTGACAAAATATCTTGACTTCATTCCATGGAATTTTTCTGAAAAATACCATCTGCTCTAAAAGGTCAATTGCCAGGGCAACTATGACCTTTTTCTTTTCTTTATAAATGCAGTTGGTCTTTTGTATCACAGGAACTATGTGGGAACATGGGAAACCTAAGTGAAACTAGTTCAGAAATTAGATAAAGTCTTTACCTTTCTAAAGAAAACTATTTGATATTCTGGCTGGAATTTTGGCCTCAGCAGGATTAGTTGCACATCAATAACATGATCAATAGTCAAGATTAGTTTCACATCAATAACATGATCAATAGTCAGAGTTAAGGTTAGGGTTGTAGTAAAAATAGGAAGGGCTTTGGATAGTTGGGGAAAATCATTTTAATCAGATTAATTAAAAACCTGTAATTATTTTAACTAACAAGCAAGATAAGTAATTTTGTTGAGTTTTCAGTAATTCTTTATATCATCTTCCAAACTATATAAAAGAATAATTATGGTAAAGAAAACTGTATGAAGATGTCAAAGATGTCAAGGTAATGAATTGATACAAGGTTTTCTGCAGTTCTTCATCTCATTAAATGATAATATCAATTAATAATGATTGTTTCACAAATAGGAAACTCCAACACACAGGTAATAATTAACAATTAATAAATAAAAATAATTCATTTTTATCTGAATATTTTTATTCAAAAACATCAAAATTACAAATCATAAGTTCTTTAGATTACCCATTTTTTGTTGTGTAAAAAAGTTACATGTTGGGATAGGAGAAAAACAGTGTGAGACAAGTTTTCTTCAACATTTTTTTTTTTAATTACTTTTATGTCCTAGGGATAGACAATAATCGCCAGGTCTTTTCAGATTATTTGACTGAATGGGGAAAATCTCAGCTGACTCTAAATTCAAACTGAATAACAAAATTTCATTTCACTGTACATCCTTTGCATGATTTTCTCCTCTTCTTTGTTGTTTGAATATCCATCTGTTGTCTCTTCTTTGATTTTTCAGTCTCTGATACAACTTCCTGTTATTTTCAGATGACATCAAGGTCATTTCCAGGCCAGACACTTGAATGACCTCATTGCACAAGACAAGTCATTACATAATGATTATTATTACAACTTACTTTATATCTGTAATGAAAACAGGACAAGAGATTCTGTCTAGTAATCGTTTATTCAATTAAGAATACTACTACTCATCTGACTTGACAGCGGAAGTATACAGCTTTTATAGCTTGGATTATCTAAGAGGAGATAATCCATATTCACAACATTCTCCCCCACCAAATTTCTCACTGATAGGGAAGAAAGTCCCTTAAATGTCCAGGCTCCCTACGAGTTCGCAGTGGCCGCCTCGGCAGTCCATGATTCGTGGTCGGAGTACTCGAACAGGGGAGGCTCTTCAGTGCGAGCCTGTCTGGGGCTCTAAAATACCTTTGCTCCGAAATGTTTCCTTCTCAGAGGAGCAGGCCGTTCCGCGTCAGAGTCAGTCTCTGGATGAACACGTTTATTCGGTGCTAGCCCTTCATCTGTCAGGGTTTCAGGTGTTGGCCCATCCGAAGTGGCTGACAGGGCCTCAACGGAGTCAGTGTCGTCAGACGGCGTGTCAGGAACAATTTCAGTGCCATGATCTTCCGGAGGGGCTTCAGTGTCAGGGGTAGTTGGTCTGTCTTTAGGGGCTATCCACGGTCCGGGTATGTCTCCGGCCGGTGCTAGGTCCCTGAGAGACACATTAGACTCTCTACCATCAGCATGTCGTACTAGCGTGTACTGAGGGTTCACCTCTATAAGCTCTACCTCGTCCACCAAGGGATCGTTCTTGGTGTAACGTGCATGTTGTCTCAGAAACACAGTACCGGGTCGAGAGAGCCAAGATGGAAGCGAAGCTCCTGCCGAACTCCGTCGCTGAAAAGGTAGAAACCTTTCGTGTGGGGTGGCATTCGTGGCAGTACACAATAGGGAACGAATAGCGTATAATGTGACAGGAAGGAGATTTTCCCATCCGTTATTTGAGGCAGCCAATTGAACAGTCTTCCAAATAATGCCGTTATATCTTTCGCATTAGCCGTTACCCTTAGGGTTGTAGGGAGTTGTCCGGCTTATAGCTACTCCTCGTTCCTGTAGAAATTGCCGAAGCTGCTCTGACATGAAAGAAGCCCCTCGGTCCGAATGTATATAGGCAGGGGCTCCAAAGATGGCGAACAGTGAGCAGAGGCATTGTATAATTGCAGCAGCCGATATGTCTGAACAAGGGAAGGCAAAAGGAAACCGTGAATATTCGTCGATAACCGTTAATATATATCTGTTCCTTGTTTTTACTTGGTAGCGGTCCTTTAAAATCAAGATTGAGTCTTTCAAACGGTTGTGTTGCTTTTATTAAAACGCCAGTTTGGGGTTTTAAAACCGAGGCTTTATTTCAGCACACGTTCGACAAGAATTTGTAATTCTTTTTACCTCCTCCACTGAGAAAGGCAAGTTTCTACACCTCACAGCATGAACCATTTGAGTAATGCCCGGGTGACAGAGATTGTTATGTAGCGTTCGGAGTTCGTCCCCACTTGATGCCGTACAGCATGCTCTTGACAGTGTATCAGTTGTTAAGTTCTCCTTGCCAGGTCGGTAGCTGATGTCAAAGGAGAAACAAGATAGCTCAATTCTCCACCTCGCTATTTTCTCATTCTTTATTTTACTCGTAGTTTTAGAGTTGAACATAAAAGCAACTGATTTCTGGTCAGTAATAAGTTTAAAGTGGCATCCGATCAGGTAGTGTCGCCATTTTCTTAATGCCTCGACTATGGCGTAGGCTTCCTTTTCAATTGCGGGGTGTCGTCATTCAGCCTGTGAGAGGGTCCTTGAAAAGAAGGCTACAGGACGATCAGCTTGTTTCAAAGAAGCAGCAATAGCACACTCTGAAGCGTTCTGTTTCAACAACCAGAGGAATATTTTGGTCTATTGTTGTAATTGCAGATTTCGCAATATCCTTTTTCAGTCCCTCGAATGCCTCAACGGCTTGATGGGACAGAGGAAACATCTCTACTTGTGTCAATGGATGTATCTTTTCTGAGAACGAAGCAATCCATTGAGAGTAATGAGCAAACATGCCCATAGCACGTCGAAGGGAAGGCTGGTTGTGAGGGACAGGCATCTGGAGCAAAGGTTTCAATCGATCTGCGTCCGGTGCCATAAAACCTTTGCTTATGGTATACCCCAGTAGGTTTATTTTGTCCAGTCCAAATGAGCATTTGTCGTCGTTTAGGGTAAGGTTGTATTTATCGACGGCGGACATGAACCGTCTGAGATTTTCATCGTGTTCCTTTCTATTATGGCCACATACTGTGACGTTGTCGATGTACGCAAATGTGCCTTCCAGTTTCTCATCCATTATGATTTGGTCGACTATCCTTTGGAAGCTGGCTACCCCATTCGTAACGCCAAAAGGAATCCTGCGAAATTGATATAGTCGATCGTTCGCCTCGAAAGCAGTGTATGGCTTGTCTCTAGGTCTAATGGCGATCTGATGGTACGCGCTTTTCAAGTCCAGAGTGCTAAACATACGATATTTGGCTATTTCGCCTATCATTTCATCTATCCTGGGTAGTGGGAAGGCGTCCAAAAGAGTAAATCTATTTATGGTTGCTAGAAGTGGTTATAACTACCTGAGCCCTCCAGGGTGATTTGCTAGGCTCAATTATACCCTCCTCAAGTAGTCTTTTTATCTCAGAGTCAATGAATTTTTTATTATTATAAGAAAAACGTCTACTTCTCACTGCTATGGGTTTGCAGTTTTCAGTTAGGTTTTCGAAAAGTGACGAGTACTGGATTTTTGCTGTCGCCAATCCACAAATTTTCAATGCGGGCATTGAACCGCCAAACGGAATTTCAACCTGTGAGTGTTGCTGCAAAAAATCGTGTCCCAGTATTATTTCGCAACAAAGGTTTTTCATTACGGATAATTTAGTGGTTTTATAGGAGACGTCATTAAATAGTAAGTCCACCAAACAATAACCACTTACTTGCGCGCGAACAATGACGCGTTTGCCATTGTTACTCTGCTGGGGGAGGGGACAAAATACAATTTGTTTTTTTTTTACCAAGCTTTCTTTGATAAAATTTCCTGAGCTCCTGGTATCAAGCAGGGCATTTGTAGACCTCCCGTTAATTTTCACTTTTACAATAGTTTTTGAAAGGCAGTTGGGGGAGGCGGGTAAAGTTGCAGAAGTATTTTGACGAGTGGATTTGTATAGAGTTTTAGAAGACTTGCATACCTTTGAAAAATGACCAAGTTTTCCACATTTATGACAACGAGTATCTCTGGCAGGGCATGAGACTCGTAGGTGTTTAGATAAGCCGCAAAAATAGCAAGTGTCCTTTTTTAAAGCGGCAGTGACCGATTGTTCTTTAAGCTTCGTCGGACTATCATCATGAGGGGGGACAGTAAGAACAGGTGGGTTTAACGCGGCGCCCATGGTGTCTGGCTGTAAATAAGAACTAGACTGCTGTATAGCACTTTTGAAGATATAGGCTTGCTCGTAAGCTGTTCTAAGTGTAAGGGTCTTATTCTCAAGAAGACATTGTCTTATCTGAGTATTGCGTAAGCCGTTAATGAAGGCGTCCAAAATGTGTAGCTCTTGGGCCTCTAATGCCGTCATTGGGCAGAAGTTGCAATCTTTGCTCAGTGTCCGAAGGCTCTTAAGGAAATGGTCCAATGTCTCACCTGATTCTTGTCGGCGAGTCGCAAGTAGGTGCCTAGAAAATATCTCATTTTGGGGCTTTATGTATGTAGCATTCAGTACATCAATTGCTTCTTCGTAGGTAACGCAATCCGAGATAATTTCGTTGACTGTGTGAGACAGGTAGTTGGTTAGGAGCGCACGCTTATTGATGGGACATCCCAGTTTTTCTGAATGTAGAACCTCGATGAAATTTGTAAATGTCTCCCGCCAATGTTTCCAGAACTTGTCGGCTGAATCGCTTTCTGGATCTGTGGTAAGTCGCTCAGGTCGCATAAATTGTTTCATTCTTAATTGAATAAAATGTAATGAAAACAGGACAAGAGATTCTGTCTAGTAATCGTTTATTCAATTAAGAATACTACTACTCATCTGACTTGACAGCGGAAGTATACAGCTTTTATAGCTTGGATTATCTAAGAGGAGATAATCCATATTCACAACAATATCATTTATCATTCTGTTCATCCATCTTTTCTATGAAAAGAGTCTTCTCTCTCTCTTTCTATCTCTCTCTCTCTCCTTACATATTATACATTTGAAAAAGGCTGATTAATAGATTGGCTAAAACAAGGTAACAGTCAAAATAACATATTATGTTGAACAATTCAAACACATAATATACAAAGAAACAGAAGATTGTAATGTTGTTCAGAATCCATTAGTTTTTTAACTTGAAAATTGCTTCAGATGTAAAGTTTGCTCTTTGTTTTATACTGATTAAACTTTTAATCTTTTTTGAACCGTTTTAACTGTTTATTACATAAGAAGCCAGAGTTTACCAAATAAAATGTAATCACTGCTCTCTCCCAGCACCAAAATACATCCTGAAATTAAAATAAAAGAAAAAGACTAAAAATTTAACATCATTCTCAATGCACTAGTATAGCACCACACTCTTTACCATCCCAACTTTGACATAGAATTTACTATTTTAATAGAAAATAAGTATCATAATCATGGATAGGTTGCCCTACCAGATAGGTCACACCCCTACTTTATGGCTTAATAATTGATGATTTACTGTTGACTTGCAGATAGGTCGCACTATAATTTGGGAAGTTACACAGTTTTTTTAAACATGAGAATTGTCAGGTATCTACCTTTATTTCAAAACTTACAATTATTAAAACACTTTTGCAGTTAAAATACATTTTGTCAATCATCATGTAAACAAAAGGAATTAAATGTCGTAGGTATTTTTATATTTACCGCATATTATTTTTATATCCAGTCAACTCAACTAAAAAAAAAAAAATAACTACAGAAGAAAATGTTATGGTACATTTTAAAAAAAAGTGTTTTCTATTTATATATCAAGTTACAGTTTTAAAATTCATTCAGAACTGAATCCCAAGAATTCTTCTTCACTATCATTGCTGTCAAACATCATTCTCATTTGTTTATCAGTTAATAGGTTTTCATTGTTGTCTATTTCATAGTAGTCATTCAACTCATCATCACTTGTGATATAACCATCTTCATCTTTGTTTGAAGCAACCATATCCTCATTTTTGGCCTTTTCCATGCTTGAAACAACTAAATCTTCATATAATGTCATCTTCAGTTCCATCTATGGAATTTGAGATTTCACATTTTTTGAAGGACTTAATAATCATTTCTTCAGGAATATTTCAACAGCTAAGCTTAATCCAGGTTTTTTTCAGTGAACCACCTTTAGTAAACTCTTTCTCACCAGATATCATCAAAGATGTCCACATTGTGCAAATATGTGTCTTCAAAGATTTATTTATTGACAGATCAAGCGGCAGCAAAACAGAAGTGCAACCACCATATGCTTAATATGAATGTTTGTCATCATTAATAATATTTGCTTTAAAGAACATTTGCTGCCTAAATTCATGGGATATATATACATAAACATATATACTGGACTCTCCCATCATGTCAGATGTGTGATGGTTCAACTAAACTTCCCATACATATGATTTGATTATAGTGGTGAAGGCTTTTGCAGAAGCAATCTCACTTTTTGGAAGAACCAATGTGCTACAAGATCTCCAAACAACACTCCTTAGATTGTGTGTGTGTGCTGTGGTGGCTGGCAGCTTGTATCTGAGTATGCTGGTTTACTAGGGTGACTAGCCAATCCCTACTGCAGGCGCCTGCTCAGGTATGTGTTTGTTCAACACTCACAGAACCTACTTGTGGTTTATACATAAATTATGCTGAGCAAACCTTAGAGTTTCTAGGAGAGAGCATATTATCTGACATGATCAACAGTCTGACCAAGATCAATACACTCAAGCACTCACTCATGATGACTTGTGACTTTGTGCTAGCCCAACCATTGATGGCTCCCAGATAGTTCTGCCTACCCAAATTCACTTACAAGGCTTGGGTCAACCTGTGGTATGGTTTTCACTTTCCAAAGGTGCTGCATGCTAGGATTGCCTCCCCATGCCAATAACAGCAAGAAGTCATCTTCAACCATGACGATTTGAACGCAGGTCTCATGGTCGAAAAGCAAGCATTCTATCCACAAAATATAAAAGACAATTTGGAAAACTTCTACTTTGATATGTTTCACATCACCAGAAAAAGAATTTTATTTCAATAAAATCTACATTACCAAGACAAAACAGGATTCATATAAAACAATTACAAGAGCCCACATCCTTAAATGTATACAGAATTAAAAAAAAAAACATTTCTAAAAAAAACATTGCCCATGTCACAACATTTTTTGCCTAAGTATCAACCCTAAGTAAGTTTCTACCTAACCTGAAACTTTGGAAACTTAAAAAATGTCTAAAGCTTGGACCATATATCTTCTGAAATGAACTTTGGACAATTTCTGATAGAATTTCCTCCTTATCTGAGAAGGATCATTTGTAATTTAGAAAAACTGATCAGTAAAATTAATCGACACAAAATGTCTGTCTTTTATATTTACTTTAAAATATATATGCATGTGTTGTTTATATATTCAGCATTGTTCTTCAATTAGGTTATAGAGGGATAGGTAGGATATAGATCGTTTATAGATATAAAGGATGAAAGACAAAGTTCTGTTTGTAGGTAGTCAATTCTCATTAATAATAAAACACACTCATTAGTCAAAGTTAAGATTTTGAAAGGTTGTTTTTAGAGTTTCTTTTATGCGCATATAAATATATCAGCCTGTGCATGTGCACACATTCATTTCTCTAAGTGAATGCATGCAGTTTGCTTGCAGAGTAGTGGATATCATTAATCTGAAGGATCTTTTTTTGTTTTGTGAAATGACCTGTAAAAAAAGGTGTAAAGCAAAAAGCACTTTTATTTGATTAATCCATGCACCATAATGTTTTCAGCTTTTAGCTCTCCTCACAGGTCACACGCACAATGCTGCACCGCACAAAGCTTTCAGTGTCGGTCAGCATGATTCTCTACGGCAACTTTTATGGCAGTTGTTACAAGCTAAACGATCACACAAATGTAATTCTCTGATGATTACATGAAACACAAGTTTTGTTACTTGGGCATCTACTCAAGTTCAATAGGCAAAACACAATGGTTATAGACTGAACATTAAAGTAGCAAAACAAATGATAGTATTTTTAGTGCAGTGGTTAGCATGTTTATCTCATAGATTCATTTATGATATTTATGAGTTCAAGCTTCACCTTGTTCACAATTTCTTCTGTTAAGCTCAGGAAATACTTAAAAGGATGCTTAATAGCACAATGATTAGCATATTTGTCTTTCAGACTAATTTGCAAGTTTAATCCATTCAGTTTTCAACAATTACTTCCTTATTGTAGCCTTGTACCAGACTAAGTTAAACTTAGAATATATTGAAGGGTACCTATCATAGCACAAAAGTTAACACACCAATTAGTGAGTGTACTCAGTTTAATCCTTGATCGACTATGATAACCTTTGAGGCGAATTAAACAAAGTTTAATAAATAACCATTGATCACCTACTGCAATATGAGTTAGTAAAACTATTCCCACAGATTGTTTACTAATACAATAACTTTAGTTATTATTGTATATTCCCTTAATGTGTCAGAATAAGCTAAGCTTAGTAAATATGCTGGTTACTCACTGTAGCTTAATGGTTAACAAAATTGCCACATATTAGCTATTGTCAATGTGATGGCAAAAGTTGTCTTCCAAAAGATAAGCAAAGTATTAAGAAACAGGAAGATTTCATTAGAAACAAAAAAATAAACAGTGATGAACTGTTTATATTGGTTGTCCTAGATGACAGATAATTCTGAACAATCATCTTGCAGATAAAGGAGAGACTTGATGTAACAGAAACTGGGTTCTTTAGATGGATTCTGATAATACCATCGACTGAACATTTGAGTAACAAGGTTTTCAGAAAAATGGAAACAAAGAGAGCACTTATCATCAGAAAGAGAGAATTGAAATTTCTAGGGCACATAATGAGGAAAGAAGGCTTGGAGAATTAGGCACTTACAGGACATAATGAAGGCAAGAGAGACCACAAAGCAGTAAAATAACAGTAAATAACCTACTTAATAAGCTTGTCTAATTGGTCAGCAGTACACTGATGAGGAAAAAAGACAAACCTTAGTCAGAGCTACAAAAGACAGAAAGTTGTGGAGAGTCATAATTACCCACATTCTGAAGGTATAGATGACTGTGGCATTGTACCAGACTAAGTTAAACTTATTTAATACATAACTGATCCTGTCAGCAAGAAAGTATAAGTACACACTTATCTACAGATGTAGCATTATTGATTTAGTGCCTCTTTTCATCCAATTCTGATTACAAGTGGATATTTGAATTTCTTTCTGCACTCACAGTCGCTCAATGATTGATCACAGGTGGCATTGTGTGCAGAGTCATCTCTTAATTGTTTATACTATGGTGGCTGGTACAGATCTGTTAATTTTATAAGATTCATTGCTTAATTTGCTTAAATTTATCCTTACTCCTAGTAATGGCTTCCAAGTAGTTGAATAAAAGTTTCTTGGTCTGATCAAGAAAGGATTTGAAAATAAATTTTGATGATTGGTCATTTAGACAGAAGTTTTTTATTTTTTCATCATCTCTTCATACAAGTGCATATCATTGCAAGAAAAGGTAGACATAAAAGTAGCATTTTTTTTTTCAGTGCAGAAATTGTGTGAGATGCCTGCTATAATGTTATCAAGTATATCATGATATGAAAAAATAAACTGATTATATTGCAGAAAATATTACATGTCTTTATTGATTATATTGCAGAACATTCTTTAGTGAGACTGATTCTAAGAAATGCATATTTGAAAAATTACATAATTCGATATGGTTACTGAATTTGATCAAGTATATATTGAGTGTATTTTTTAAATAGGAGATTGATAAAAACAAACATTATACCATAAAGAACTTAACATAACTTCTGCTACAGTGAAGAATAATTTCAAAAGTTTCAGCAACATGAAATCTGTAGAGAAAAACAGCCTGCAAACCATGCTACACAAATTTGCTAAGCTCATGATGTCAAGAGGACATCAATATAAACAAAATATTTTTGCTGTTTTTCTAGGAGGACTATATCAATGGAGGGTGAAGAAGCACCAAAGAATTTAACCAATCTTAGTATAGAGTTATTATCCTAGGGTACTTTAAAACAGCCAGTAACCAACAATGTAAGCAACAGGTGAATAAATGTTGTAGAGTCTTAAAGGTTTTCAAGATTATCCAATAATCAAACCATATAATAATTCTCAATATGTATTTATTTATATATATCCTGTCCCATCTGTCCTTGAGAAGGCAGGTAAATCAACTTTAGTAAATTTATTACTTTCCTCAAGTCATTTTAATAATCTATACAAATAAAATAGTTATCTGTATTTAGATAAAATTAGTTCCTGAGCAAAATAAACCATTTAATTAATCAGTTCTTTTACTCCTGTGTTTCTTAGTCTGCAGTCTTATTTGGTTCAGAATTTCATGCACATCACTCAGATACCTTTTGTCTATTAAGTGATTGTCTTACTTGGCCTTGAAATAGGTTTTGTTGTACTGTTGCTATTTTTTCTTCCAAGAGATATTTCCATTTCACTGTTATATTAAACATAAATTTCTTAATATGAAATCATATTGAGCAAATAGTGATTTAAATAATACAAGGAGCAATCAAGGATTTAGGGATACCATTGAATGTCTATAAAAAATATAAAGGAAAGTATTAAAAGGTTCATTGGTCCCTATTTTAGTTGTGGATTCTCTATCTCCACTTTATTGAATCTCAAGGCATTTTTTTAAACTTTTATTTATTGTATCTCACTATTAAAGCATTTTTAACAATTACCATAACTTTTTACAACACTAGTATATCATATAAACAACAATGACTGGATTATCATTGATTTCATCATAGAATGTTTTGTAAAGTGTTTTATGCCAAAAGCCAAAGCAGACTGCACATTTGTAGGCCAGTGGGAAGACTTTAACATTCTTCTTATTCTAGAAAGCTGGGTCAGCCCATCCTAAAGATGAACTGCTGTAAAAAAATAATATCTGCAGCATATTTACTAACCAAGTCTTACATATTTAGAAATCTACCATTCGTCTCTGCTTTGAATATTGCTGCCACATACAGTTTGGTGCCTCTGCTATATATTTAAAAATTCTTGATAAAACCCGAAGAAGAATCTGCAATGTTATTGGTTCTGACTTGGCATCTCAACTTTTGTCACTTTCCCACCACCATAATGTAGCATCCCTGTGCCTTTCTATAAATATTTTCATGGTAATTGTACTAATAAATTTTATGTTTTTTTTTTTATTATTAACACTATTTTGTTTAGTTTCTTGTATATAATATTGTAATCATTGTAAATATTCAATGGGATTTCATTTTAAAAAGTTGTTATTTTTATCCCCCACTCAGACAAATTGTACATATCGGAACTAGTTAGGACTTCATAGAAACTTGAGGTATTATGGTGACTGTAGTAAGAATGGTAAGAATGTTATTTTTGTGTATGGAATACTGTGATATATTTGGGTTAGTAACTGTGGCTAGCTAAGTTTAAGATAAGACAGATTGAAGACCAGCCTTCCCCTATCCCCTTTTGGGATCGTGCCACATTTTTGTATTTTCAAAATAAATATGTTAACTAGACTCTATGAATTTAAGTGCAGTATTAGATTGCCAGTAAGATCTCATCCTTTTACAGTTGTAATGGCTAGATTAACCATTGTATGCTAATGGTTTCTTCTCTCACACTTCACACTTGTGGAAATCTCTTCTGGTTTCTTGCTTTCCAGTCAAAATTGATCTTGAAAAATTTCAATGAAATGTCAATTGTTATCTTCAGTCTTTTAATTCCTGCTCTTTTATTGTTCTCACTCCTTAATGTTTTTCTTTTTCTTATATTCTTTCACACCCAGTAATGCCTAGTCGCTTCATTGCCTTACTCGATGTAAAATGGTAAAAAAAAAAAAAGTAAAAGAAAAGCCTACATCCTTTTCCAAACAGAACATCATACTGTGTTCTATGAAGATTAAATATCACTCTCTCTTCATGAAATATATGTTTGATGGAAACCTGTTAAGGCATTCATTAACAGATTCAATAGGAAAAATGTTTTTAGTTTTGGTTTGTTGCTAGTGCTTGACAAAGGATAAAACATTCCTACTAAAGAATGCTAATAGTACTTGTAATATTAGTCATTTCCTTATAAGGAAATATCACAGCATTAATTTTCTGAGCAGCCAGTGCTACTTTTAGATAAAATTTATAAAATCTTTCTCTTTAAACAATTTTTCAGGAAAATAGGTTTCTTTCATCAAGTAAATGTTATCACTCTTTCCAGTATTGATGGGGACTTCTTTCCTAATCTTTTGTTTGAAATAGTGTGGAATATCAACATCCTGATTATGTTATTATTATCTCTGAGATACATGTACTGTCCATTTTAATTACTACTACTGTTGAAAATCTTCAAGTGATATGGTTTTTGTCATTACGTACAGTTCTTAGTTTGTTATTCTGCCACACCAGTTCACAAGTTTCAAAGAAGGATGGTCTTCACAAAGACCTTTAGATTTCATTCACTCAAAGCCATTTTTAACCCAGGATCTGATAAACAGGTTGTATACAGCTGTTAGTTTAGATATTTCTGAATAAGTTTGGTCCCCATACATGACATACATATGAAAGCCTTAAGAACATGACTCATTTTTTTATGTTAATGTTTTGATTTTGTAGCAATTTGTACTGTTGGGTAAAACTATCTTCAGTGCAGCCTATTCTATATTCAATTTCTTTATCTCCTATACTAATTATTTTATAACTGATCCATACACCGAGGTATTTGAAGTGTTTAGTGTTTATTAATTCCATATAGTGAATTTTTATGAGGGATTCAGTATAGGTGTCATCACTGCTTTCATTCCAATTCCAGATCATAGTTTGCATTGGAAAGGCTTATTTTGAGTCCTATATCTTGGAATACCTGGTAGAGAATGTTGCCTTTTTGTTCAAGATCATTCTTGTCCCAACTATAAATGCCTATGTCATCAGCATAACCCCACCACATCAACAGCACATTAGCCTTGGGAGGGAAAACAGGATCACTGTTTTTTGTTAGTAGATTCATTTGGGATGTGAATGTTTAAATGATCAGTGCCCATCTCTTCACGTCTGTGCTTGTATATGTAACAGAACATAGTCTAGAAAGAGATTTAGGTCTCTCATTTCCTCCTTGTCATACTCCTGATAAGGTTTGATATTTTTGAAAATATGACAGATAAGTTGGGGCTTGCCTTGAACTTTGGAAATACTTCCTCCTCCTTCATCTTTAGTACCATTAGACTCTCCTGTGGGGTGTAGGGTTATAGCCTCACCACACTAGATGTAACTGCTATGGTTTCAAGAGCAAGTAGATATTTCTGGAGTAGAGTTACCTAACCCACACACAACTGGTTTTGAATTCTGAGTTTTCTTTTGCCTAGACTGGTTGCCAACTAAGGCTAGAGAGTCCGGTCTGTCCTGCAATTTTGCCCATACCTAGTTTGGGGTTGGAGTGTCACAATAGGGCAGCCACCACTGTCATCTATTGGGACTCTGCCCTCAACCAATTTGATTCATTTAAATGTACACTTGATGAATATCTTGTCAAAAATTATGTGGATCAAACAATAAGGACGTTATTTTTTGTGGGATACATGAATATATAAAAGGTTTTACAAAGGGTTATCAAGAATATAGCAAATAGGTTTAACAGAGAATATTTTGGTGAGTGAATGTTGACAAAGAAATGCATGTACAATAACGAAATATTAAATTATATATATGATACTGAATCCAAAAAAAAAAAAAAAACAAACACACCCGCACACAATAAAAGTGATGACAGTGCTGATGAAGATGTAGTTGCAAATGACTCATTATTGATAAAAATGAGTTGATGGATGAACTAATCAAAAGACAAGAACAATGTAATTCTATGACAGATCAAGAACTAATGACATTTCATCAGTTGCATAAAAAATTATACATGGAAAGGTCAAACCATGTGAAACAACTTCGCTTTCATACATTAACAAAGACAACTAGAATAATAAATTTCAAAGTTGTAATCCATCATTTAGAAATTTTTCACCTTCAAGTAACTAGGATTTTAGTTTTAAACACGTCAACTCCATAAAGCAATTGTCATTTATGAAACAATCATTAATCCTAAGAATCTCTTTGTAGATATTTCTCTGATCAATTTTATAATGCAAGAAAAATCACAAAATTTATCAGAGTGGCTATACTTCTAATTCATCTATAATTTCATTGTTCTCTTGATTTAATTAATACACCTAAATCTATTTAATTTATATTAAAAAAATTACTGTATTAATGTATTACATTTAAACATTTAATTTATATTTAGTTCTTTAATGATATGAGATGTGCATAAGGAGTAGGTCAGGGCTGTATTACTGGATTACATTTCATGTCTTCAGTTGATTCAGCAGAATAGGTAATCTGGCTGGATTCTGAAACTAAGACTGCCAGATAAATCCAGATGTACAAAGATCTATCACCATCTGTTCAGATCTGTATATATCATAATTTCTTTATATCTATCTCTGCCTATATATATTATTTAATTTTTTTGATATAGTTCATGACACAAAATTGTCTGCATATAAATCCTAAACAATTTCATTATGGACAGATACAAATAGTTACATTATTTCATAAGATGTATTTTTTCAGTGAGTTTGAATTTAGCATAGGTTATATTCAGTTCATTAATCATAAAAAAGCCCACATGCCTATTTTTAATTCTATTATTTTTTTTTTCCTTGAAAGAAGCGGAAGTCTTTTGCTTTTAAAATTAATTTAATCATTAACTCACCATTAATTTACCCGAGGAGACCCATTTGTAGTGTTGAAACATAATTGCATTTGTGTAGCAATTTTTAACATGTTTTTGTTTTAATATCCTAAAATAAATAATATTTAGCTCTACTTTGTATTGAGCCCTCTTTTAAATTAAATGTTATGGGCAGTGGAATTATACTCCATTTGTTCTCATTTTATCTGGATATATATATATATATATAACATAATATACACATAGAAAGGCATTTCATTTTCCATCTATCAATTATTTTATTAATTTATCAATTTTTACTTGCATAAAGCTTTGGAAAGTTTTCTTGAGTTACCTTATCTCTCCTTCTCTTTCTCTCTCTCTATATATATATATGTAATATAAAAGGTTCAAACACTAATATTAGTGTTTGAGCCTTTTATATTATATCCTTACTCTGTCCTGGACATTGACTTCTACCTGGATTCTATCCTCTTGGGAATTTATATATATATATATATATATATATATATATATATATATATATATAGAGAGAGAGAGAGAGAGAGAGAGAGAGAGAGAGAGAAACCAGCCAATGAGTGGAGAGGATGAAACATGTTGACTAAGATAAATTTTTTTCTTTTGTCTTTATTCATATTATCTTATTACAGATATATTTTTACTTATATCTGAATGTTTATACATACACAAGCACACACATATATATATATATATATATAAGCAAGTGTAAATGGATATAAATCCGACAGAATTCTTCATTCTGTCGGATTTATATCCATTTACACTTGCTTATATACTGTCCACTGAAAATACAAACCTAAATTCATTTTTATAACATGGAAGATTGCAAGCTTATCCGAAAATACAAGAATTTACTAGTCTCCACGTATTCTTACAAGAATAGAAAAGATTTCTTAATGAACTGCATGTATGAAAAAATCGTTCCATCGGGCTTGTCCAATATTATGAAATCATCTTCACATATTTTCCCTGACTATATCAAACTTTACCTGGAATCATCAGTAAAAGATTTAAAGTTTTCCGAGGAACAAACCTTTTTAAAAGCCACACTTCTAGAACGTGAACTAAAATTGAAAAACAGCATGTCTCGCATCACAGCGGAGAGACTTCGATCCGAAGTGACCAGAATTAATCAAAAACACATCAGGAGTTTAAAACTAAAATTCCATACTTTATGTGATCGCAGCTGTTGGAAGAATATGGGTAGAACAGATCTAGTTACCAATGTTTCCAAAACCACACTCAGCACTTTGGAGATTGAAGCCCTTAGTTTTGGTCTAAAGTTTGCAACTGGTTCAAAAGACCACAATATTAGCAAATTGATAAATATAAACTACAAACATAGTGATTCTGACTTCCTTAAAGGTTTTACCCAAGGCATTTTAGCTGCCTCTTTTAATGGCCAAAATATGGAATTCAATTTACCTAAGAGGTATATGAATGCCTTAAAATCCTTGTCTATGAATAATAACATTATTATATCTCCTTCTGATAAAGGAGGCGGTGTTGTTGTCATCGATACCATTGCTTACAACCAGAAAATGTTGGACTTGCTAAATGATAGAGACACTTATGAACAGATCACCTCTATACAAATTTCTAAGAATCTAAAAGAATTTAATAGGTCCTATAAGAAACTCATATGTAATGAAGATAAGATTTGGCTTTCCCTTATTAACTACCACCCGACCGTCCCTAAAATTTATGGCCTCCCCAAAACCCATAAGCTTGACATTCCATTAAGGCCCATCATCTCGGGTATAGGCTCAGCTCCTCATAATATCGCTAGGTATTTAACTAAATTTCTAACTCCAATTCTGGGCACCGTAAGTAACGCACATATAAAGAATTCAGGCTCTCTTCTAAATAAGTTGAGAAATATTGATATAGATAACAAATTACTAGCTAGCTTAGACATCAAATCTTTATATACTAATATACCTGTTGATAAATGCATTAAACAATTAGAGAACCACCTTAAGAAAATTGACTTTAAGCTACCTATCTCTATCTCGAAATGCATCAAATTATGCATCCTTTGCACTTCACATTGTTTCTTCCAATATAATAATATTTATTATAAACAAAAATTTGGTTTACCGATGGGGAGTCCTCTCTCTGGATTCCTAGCATGCATATTTCTAGAATTTCTTGAATCTGGACCTTTTAAAGATGTCATTCTACCTGATACACATTACTTTCGATACATCGATGACATTTTATTTATCTACCAACATAAGCATGATTTAAACAATATTACTGATAGATTAAATAGAATAGAACCTACTATAGAATTTACCTATGAACTTGAATCTAATAATTCCTTACCTTTTTTAGACATACTACTCATTAAAAATAAATTAGAATTCAAAGTATATCGTAAACCTACATGTAAAAATGACTATTTATATTTTTACTCTCACCATGATACTAACACTAAGAGGGGTATTGTTATTGGATTCTATTTAAGGGCTCTTCGCATCTGTTCATCAAGATATTTAAATGATGAATTCACATATATTGAGGATACCTTTTCAAATCTTTCGTATCCGAGACAATTATTACAGAGAGCTAAAAATAAAGCGTTGAAAATTCACTCATCAGCGCAAAATGACACCTCGAAGGCCACTACAACTACATCAATGAAAGATACAATTTCAGCTGCCTCTGATAATATTTCGTTTGGTCGCATCTTTTTACCAAATAACCATTTGACCGAACATATCTCTCATAATCTAAATGCATTAAAAATTAGAACTACTATATTACCTACTAGGACTATCTGTAGTTTATTAAATAGCACTAACAGACAACATATTACATCCGATGCTTGCATCTATCAAATATCATGCAAAAACTGTGACCTAAAATATGTGGGTGAAACGTTGTAGGTCCGTAAAATCTCGTGTTTTCGAACATAAACGAGATATTCGCCTCGGAAATTTTAACAATGCTTTAGTTGTACACACAACTAAAGCAGATCATAATTTCGATTTCGATTCCGTGAAAGTATTAAAATATTTTCATAATAAAAATCTCAGGAGGATTTATGAAGCAGGTATAATATCCATCTCACGCACGGTGAATACTAGACCTGGTTTCTTTAATATTTCCCCTTTTTTAGCGAGATTGATGCTCGACAAGCATACACATAAAAATTTTAGAACCTAATAGAATTCTTTTCATTTCTTTTTCATTTCAAAATAATCACAAACTTTTAGGAATACGTTTTGAAAGCGTCGCCCATGTGACGACGGCGTGACCATGTTAGACGGAAGGCTGATCATTTTAAAAATTTTCAGTTATCTGTTTTGGATAAGACTTGTGTTTTTTATGTCCATCGTATTTGTCATATTGAACTGAATTGTATTTTAATGAATATTGTCTTGAAAAGGTTTATTAAACCTAAACGTCAGACGTCGACATTTCATTCATTTTAAAACAACATTTAAGGATTTTTGTTTGTTTTTTCAAAATTTTTCTTCATATATATATATATATATATATATATATATATATATATATATATATATATATATATATATATACACACATTCACACACACACACACACACACACACACACACACACAGAGGTCTTGGTGAAAGATTCTTAACCAAGAAGTTATTCAAAAATAATTTCTGATGTTTGGCCTCCTGGTCAGGTTTTGAGCAAAGAACTTTTCAGCACCTCATCACAGATATATGAAAATTCACTTATCAGTGCACAGTTTGAGTACAATTGTGACTTAATATATATTCTTGTGAATTTATACATGTCAAAAATATTTTTATACATTCATACCTTTCACTCTATTTCTCACTCTTTCTATATATATTTATATGCATATCATTATTTTTCCAATAATATATATGTGTATTTATATATTATATAAAGATATATATAGAGAAAGAATGTTTGCACACACACACATATAAATATGCATATGAACTGATGCATTCATATATATGTGTGTGTATATGTGTTCAAATGTATCAGATAATGTGCTAACATGTTCTTAATTTTATGTATGTATCATTTGTAAGTGCCCCAGAAATCACAGGAAATATAAATTGATGCAGCAATTGTCTTTGTTTTATGGGCTCTTGGAGACATTGTTTTCCCTTTCATATTCAACAATTTTGTCAACAAAGCATGCGTGTGGGGGGTGCTAGTAATTCTCTACCACTTCCTCATATCCGTCTTAAAAAACAAAAAAACAAAACAAAACCTGTTTTAACTGGTTTACATTAATCATGTCACAGATACTTTTAGGCTGTAAATTATTATATTTTTTATTTATTTTTGTAATATTTTAATGGAATGTTTTTTTCCCTCATTCAAATTGGCATATAAAGTAAGAAGAGTCAAATAAACTATACATGAAGAATAGAGAAAAACTTAATTTCGTTAAAGTATATTTTACAAGTGTCACCAAATTCATTCATTGCTTTAACCTACTAGGCTATTGTCTTAGTAGATTAAAGTTTTGTTTGGTAGATTTGGTGACATTGTAATTATGAGTTCAATCCCTGGGCCAGGCAGTGTGTACTTGAACTCTGTAGAAATTGGGCGAGCAATAACTGAGCAGTATTAAAAATAAGAACTAGATGTTCTTAGACATGGTCAGCAGAAAAAGAACAATTTACTCCTATAGATTAAATAAAGTGTTCATTTCAAAATTCCTTGAAGGTTACCTAGATTGACAAGTGCTTAATGAAGGCTGGGGTTGCAGAATGGACAAAATGTTGTGATAACAACAACAAAGATGAGGACAATAGTTCATGTGTAAATAGTGATCCTAGAAACTCAGGCAGAATGTATCTTTTGCAGCCTTTATTCACAAAAGGTATGTTCAAAGTTATTTATACTCATATCTAACTAATCAGGAGCAAAGTCATTATTATCTCCAACTGAATTTCTGAAACTGACATGTCTTTTGAGTTATTATTAGTGAACTTTAAGTATTTTTTGCATATGCAAACAAAATGTAACATATTCTCTGTGTGATTGTTGTGACTAAAACATTTTTGTACATGCACACATATATATCGATAAAGTTTATATATTCCTTGACTCAGATTAAGATTATTCCAGAAGGCATAACATTTCAGGCAAAGTAAATAGAATACAACGCTCAAAATAAGCTATGTCTTGAAATAATAGGTAACAATTAGTAAACGTCTGTTCCTTAATTGGAATACAAATCTTAAAATTCTCTTGTACATAATAATTCTTTCACCAGTATATATATGTTCATACTGCTGCAAAAAAATACAATTCTAAAAAATTTACAATAAAAGATAGTCATGAAGATAGACAAAAACACACAGCAGTAGATACTGATCAAACAAATACAAAGGTATAATAAAATACATGTTAATGGAATAAAATATTATTTCCAATATTAGATAGTGAAGCACAAGTATAAACTTGTACTGGCAAATAATTCAATATAAGGATCGTTTGTATTATCTGATCATCAGATTGCTCACAGCAGAAAGTGATTGGCTATTGATGGAAAGTGGACATTCGGTCATGTCAATTTGTATTAAGTAAAGAAACTCTTTAATGTAATCGGCACTTTCACTGAGAAATGTGTCTGTTGTTTTAGAGGTGATTGTGTATTATTAACTTTTTCTTCCTCTCTCACACAGGCATACCTCTCTCCCCTTCTCCCCTCTCTCTCTCTATATATATATATATATATATATATAGAGAAAAAATATATGATATACAACACACATATCATATATATATATATATATATATATTATATATATATATATATATATATATATATGTATGTATGCATATATGTACAACATACATATATATAATTATATGATATAAAACTACAGACATATCTATTATTCATGTATTCTTTTTTATTATAATTATATAATAATTATCCAGGCACAAAATTGACAGTAGATGTAACTGTTTTTATTTTGCTAGTACTTTCTGATCAAGTATGGTTATGGTAGAATGGTTTTACAATAGACAGTTATCTTTTTATCAAGGCAATGAAGCCATTAAGGAACAAGGGGTTACTGAGTGTGAAAGAATATAAGTAAAAGAAAAACATTAAGAATAGAAAACAATACAAGAACAGGAACTAAGAAGACAAAAGATAACGGTTGACATTACATTTAAATTTTTGAAGATCAAGAAGCCAGAAGAGTTCTACAAGTGCAAGGTGTAGGAGAAGAAAATATTAGCATAGAACTTAGAGTTGCACCTAGCATTTTCGACTGTAAAATGATGAAATCTTGTACTGTGCTTAAATTCATAAAGTTTAGATAGCAAAGAAGAAAGCTCATCAGAACAATTACCATGAAAATATTTATAGAAAAGGTACAGGGAAGATATGTTATGGTGGCTGTAAAATGACTGAAACTAACATGCTATTGCAATAACATTGCAGATTCTTCTTTAGATTTTATCAAGAAGTACCAGACTAGATGTGGCAGCAATATTCAGTGTATGGCCTAACAGTTGACTTTTAAATATGTAAGATAAATTCTGGAGCAAAAAATTGTCTAACACAACACAGTGAACCAACTTTCCTAGCACCAGACTTAGCACTTGATCTGATATAATCTTTCCACTTTGAGTCAACCAAAAACCTTTGTCTGAGAAGGTACAATGAGTCACTCTCTTGGAGGTTAGCATCAGCCATGCTGAGGAAAGGCAAAAAAGGTTCTCTATGGAAATTAAAATAGAGCTGTTTCATTTTGGAGGCATTACAATTAACAAGAAATTTCTTACCCTAGTTAATTATACATTATTTTTTGAGATTGCTGCCAATTTTCCATTAAAACAGTAGTAAATAGTTGCATTACCAGCAAAGATACTTATTTGAGAATTGATGACCTCTATAATATAAATAATAATATAATGACCAGTTCAGAGCTCATATATAAAGCATATTCAGTTATATATAATACAGAACTAAAGAATAATTAAATATTATCCACAATTTGTTCAGAGTATTTATTTGGCAAATGATATGATGTGTATGAAGAAAGAATAAAAAATTTCTACTGTACAGAATGAGTAGAAAGTGTCGATATTGCTTGAGAAATTGGGAAATATTGCTAATTTAACTTTAGTTCATTTTTAAGACATTATTAAAAACAAAAACAATTGGTAGTTTTAAAGGAAAAACATTTTAAAATCCATTTGTCTAATGATGTCAACCAGACTATTTAAGTGAAAAAAAAAAATTATTCAAAATAAATTTTAACTGAAAAAAAAAATGTATGAAAATGAGGAAAACTTAATATTATGCCGAGAGGCTTGGTAAAGTTTTGTAATGAAACGTACTTTGGACATTATTTTAAAAAGATTATTTTAATGCATTTATCTCCCAGGTGGATAATTGATGATTATATCATATGTTTTAATTAGTTTTGTTCTTGATTTTTTTAAAGCAGTTGCCAGTATTTGATAAAAACGGATACTGGTCAAACTAGATATTGTTCACTTTTTGTGTATCTTTCCAACTTCATCCTGCAGTATACGTGAATATTTTGCTACATTTATTTATTATTAGTGCTCCCTAAATTTGGTCAATTCTTCTGGTTGAAACCAGGTAATCTTGGTTATATGCATAGAAACAAAATTAGATTCAGAAAGTGAATTCATTATGAAGCAACTGAGCAAGAATGGTTACTCTTTGGATATTGTGGAGTCCAGCACTAGAGAAAAATGTAAGCCTAAAAATGTTCTATTTTCATTTATCAATGATTGGTGAGATGAGTGCAAAATTTGCTAAGCAAATTTCAGGTGGTATAAGAAAGGGAAAGGTAGACAATTTGTATAGGTGTGTTACTTTATCAGGTTCAGTGATAGCTGAACATTTGATTAAAAGCCATCAGTGTGGTCAATCTTATAGCCCAAACATCTTCTCAGTACTAAGTAAGGCTAATACCAATTATCACCTAAAAGTTTTTGAATCAGTTTACATTAAGTTCTGCCAGAAGGAGTGGTTTGTGGGATTAAATGTAATTAACCTTCAATGCTATATTTTTTTGTTTGTATATAATATTAGTCTGAAGTTGTACATATTTTGGTCGATGTGCATCATTTTTTTGTCCTCAATTTTTACTCTGATGAGAGAGGTCTGATAAACAGGTTTATCTGTTTTTAATTATTATATTTTAGTACCTGATTCCCCCTGTTATCCACCACCTTTACAAGAGTCAGATCAAACCATCAATGGAGTATCGTTGCCATATATGGGCAGGAGCTGCCAAGTCTTCACTTCCCAGTCTTGATAGAGTCCAAAAGTGACTATGTCCTTGTGGTGACAAATTATTTTCCACCCTAGAATCTCTTTGTCATAGACAAAACATTGGATGCCTTTCACTACTCTACCACTATTTCCATGGAACATGCTCAGACAAACTACATTCCTTAGTTCCACCAGTTCTAACCTTCACAACTAACATCTACCATGCTACACGCATTGAATGAACACCCCTCGTTCCCATCAGATTCCATTGATGAGATGTAAGTTCCACATGAGCAGCAGCTTCTCATCAATCACTGCCTTATAGAACAGACTTCCAAGTAGGATGTTTCTCCAATCACTACAATTTTAACCTTTTCCAAGTCTAAGGTTAAATGTTATCTTCTCCACATATCCACATAAACTGTGCCTTTCACTTTGTAATCCTCAATATCATGTGGTTCCCAGGCTTTGTAGAGTGAACATGAGTCTGACAAAAAAATTACCAGTTTACTGTAGTGTATATTTTGCCTCAGTCTTGAAACTTTTCTGTTATGCTTATTGGTGGAGTGATATCTTTTGATTGATTTTTTCATTTGTTACTATTCTTTATTAAAAAAAAAAAAAGTAACTCAAGGTATCTTCTCATTTCAGGCACCATGTACAGGGAACACAAAAGTAAAACAAAAGCCTCTTTTTGGTTTCTCTAAAGACAGCAATCGGAAACTCTCACTCACATCAAGTAATCAGAATCGGAAAGCGCATTATTTGCCTGATCACTGCAGTAACTGGGTTGATGATGTTGACTTCTTTACAGAAATGAATTGATATGCCGGGAACTTTATAGGAAATTTTGTCAAAGTTGCTCAAACTAATATCCTCATATTTATTTTATCACAATTTTTCAGCCAATGTTTTCTTTGTTCTTCTATAGTTCATCGAGTAGGGATTGGTTCAGGGTGGCAGAACATATATAGAAAGAAAATCACTATTGGTATGGTTCAAAATATTACAGAAGGAATCTCACAGGAAGATACGAATGATTAACAACACTGCTTATATGGCCTTTACTAATGATAATGGTAATATTAGCCATTTCCTTATAAATAAACATTTAGCATTTATAGATCAAGTGGTCATTGCTACCATCGTTTAAAATTTATCTTGCTCTTAAAATGATTTTTCAGAAAAAATCCACTAGCTGTTATCACTCTTTGCAGTATTGATAGGGGTTTCCTTCCCAAACTTTTTTTGAAGTAGTATGGAACATCAACCTGTTGATTATGTCATTATTTTCTCTTTGAGTTACATGTGCTTTCTGTTTTTTACTGTTGCAAGTTTCTTTTATTTGGTACATTTCTTTGTGATTTTGCAGCACCAGTTCACAATATTCACTTCCTCAAAGACATTTTAAACCATTGATCTTAGAAAGTGGTTGCATACAGCTGACAGTTTACATATTTTCTGAACATGTTTGGTGCCATATATGGCATCCATATGAAAGTCTTGATCTGATGTGACTATTTAATAACATTATTCAAGTTTCTAGGTTAATGTTTTGGTTTTGTAATAATTTACAATGTTGGGCAAAACTACCTCTAGCCCATCCTATTCTATATTCAATTACCTTATCTCTTATACTAAATTTTGTTTAACTGATGTATACACCAAGATGTTTGAAGTGTTTGGTATTTACTAATTCTAGATTAGGGCTGCATAAAAAATCTGCTCAAGAAAGTAAACTATACTCAGGTCTCCTTCTGTAGTTGAGAAATAACATTATCCATATTTTTTTCATTCTGAGCTTTTCTGTTGTCCTATTCAGTAAATAGAGATGGATTATTATTTTCAAACTGACTACTCAACAAAAAACACTCAAACAAAATTGAAAATAAACCTGATACCCTGGGATAGGTAGCCTCGTGAGTACCTCTCATTGCACAAAGGAGTCAGGCTCAATGATATAACTTGATGTCTGCAGCAGAAACAAAAAAAACCTTCTGTTGTATTGGGCATTCTATGTATCAAAAAATCCATATCTGTAAATATTTACCAGACTAGATCCATCTGCATAAATCTTTGACTAAATTGTAGAATTGTCTACAAGAATGAATGAACTTCAAGATTGTCAACAAGATCCAAAGATGGGTCTGTAATGACATCAATCTTGATCTAGCATCTCAACTTCAGTCACTTTCCCTCCATTGTAACATTCTGTCTTTTCTATAAATATTTTCATAGGATTTGTTATAATGATAATCATTCTACTGTTGAAATAGTTAAATGTAACCATAAGTCCTATTTGAATAGTTTCTTTTCTCAAGCTTTTTACCTGTGGAACTTTCTTCCAATTTCTTGCCTCCATGCCATCTACTTTCAATAAAAAATATTTAAATGCAATACCAGTCACAACCTTCTGTCTTCTTGAAACCTGTTCTTTTGTGTTTTCTCTTCACTAAAGTCTTCCCATTCTCTTTCCCTTGCATCTTAGTAGCACTAATGCCTTGCTTGGGGTGAAATGATTAAAACAAAATGTAGTACAAAGAGGATACTAGTTCGAATAACAAATGGAATAGTGTTACACTTAAATGCATTTATTTTATCTGGCACCTTTTCTCTCTTTTGGTTTTTGGTTCTATTTATTTTTACTTGTGAATCAAAATGAATATTTTTCTTTTTTTGAATTCCAAAGATGAGATTCACATACATTTGGAGCAATGTCTTCATAGAGTTTCTGCCACAGTACTATTTGGGCTTTCCCAGATGTCTATCATATTAAGAATGGATTGTTACAGGAATGTTAAACAGAATTATTTACTTGATCAGTACATATAAGTTGTCTCCATTTCTTGCCTTTTCGTCAGGAAATTTTTCTATAAGGAATCTGATTTAATGGAAGTTGTGAATTGAATGTTTTAAGCAAATAGAGCAAATATATATATATATATATATATATATATATATCTTTGAAATTGACAGAGCACATTCTTTTCAAAGAATCTTTTTTCATTTCCCTCTTCTTTAGAAAGATTCACTGAAACAATGAATAACTATTTGGTAACTATTTCTAATATGAGGTGTCCACTATAATAATGATTAAAGTAATAAAAATTTTGGATTAAAAATAAATCCATTACTTATATATATATATATATATATATATATATATATATATATAATTGCAATTGCAGAAACTATGTCATCTATTTAATAATTATATATATATATATATATATATATATATATATATATATATATATATATATAAGCTTAGTGGAAAGGCAATGTGACATCTTCAGTTATTTTGAACACTGCAGTTTGACTGATACTTTATTCAATCCCCAATAATCTTTGAACAAAAGCCCTGAAGTTGGCCACATTTTGCTAACAAAAACACACCTTATGAGCTGAAAATAACACCATATATTCACAAGTTTATCATGAATATAATACCAAAATATATTGTTTAATATCAGTTTTACCAAGAACATTAGATAATAAAATCTCATAATTTATTATCTTTTCGCCAACTTTTTACACAAAATTACAATGAGAACAATTTCAATTAAAAAATAAAGGAAACCAAAAATATTTGAAGTTATTCCATGCATATATCATGAACTCTTCCCAAATATTAGCCACATTAGCATAGGTCATGCAGTTTCTACCAATGAAACTGTTTTGAAATTTGCAAAAGCAAGGAGAAACTACAAATACAACAGGAATCTCTGTCACTTCGATATGGGACTTGTTTTATTGTGAAAACAGGCAAAATATTGTGAATGATATCAAATAATCTGGGTGTGATATATACACATAAAGAAGAATGAAGAAGACACTTTGTATGTCTGTCCAAGTAAGTATAGGATATCCTCAACTGTAATTTCTATTATTAAAACTTGTTTCTTAGTTGAAAATAACTCAATTAGTTTCAAATAAAATTTTATTTTTGTTTATTCTTGACTCTTTACTGTATTATTATTTGTAAATTTTTCAACGTTCAATTAAAGGAACATATAACTTGAAGCAGTATGTGTTGTGTCCTATTTTTTCAACATAAGTTTAAAGAACCAATCTAAAAATTATTCTAAATAGATTAAATTTCTTAACAATTGATTAATGGATAAACTGTCTGTCAAGCAGATGTCACAATATTCAAGAAGTACTCAACAACATTAGATATTCAGCTAACACAATGTTGATAGCAGACACAGGATGGAAACTACAAGAACTTCTACAGATGGTAGTGAAGGAAAGCAAGAAGAAAGGACTAAACATCAATTGCAAGAAGATTGAATGCATGGTTGTTAGCAAGAGGAACAGCTCTACATGCAAATTACAAATTGGAGAATTTAGATATCTGGAACGCATATTAACAGAGCATGGAAAGTGTCCCTCAGAAATGTGAAGGCTTATTTGGGATAATGAAAGTGCCTTCCAAAAGCTGAGCAAAGTATTAGGAAATAGAAAATATGTTAGAAACAAAGAAAAAAGGATTGAACTTTTATGCAGTATTAATCCTCTTATTTGGCAGTGAATGTTGAACAATCTCATCACAGATGAAGAAGAAACTTGAAGCAACACAATTGTGACTCTACAGAAGGATTCTGAGAATATCATGGGTTGAACATGTAAGCAATGACATTTCTAGACACAATAGCAACAAAAAGGACACTTATACTTAACATCAGAAAAATGCAGGAATAAGGAAAGAGAGCTTGAAAAATTTGATACTCATGTGTCAGCTTTGAAGGTAAGAGAACAAGTATGACCTACCTGGCAAGCTTCAGTGAATGGATGGTAGAGCAGGGTTTGGAAAAGATGGCAAAAAGATAAAAGTTATTAAGAGTTACAAAGGACAGGAAATTGGGAAGAGCCATGACCACCAATGTCCTGAAGGGACACGGCACATAGAAGAACTCAAATGAAGAAGAAAGTGAAAGTGTCATGCCTCCTACAATACAAGCCCAAATTATTATACCCAGACCTCTGATACTGATTTCTTGGTTCCAAGAAGAACCCATCCTCTTGCCCATCCATCAAGTCTATCCAATGTAACTCAATATTCATCATGAAGAATTATTGTTGAAAATTAAAATTTTTCATAATTCTTCAAATAAAATGCATGTTCGTTTTATGGTGTTTTTAAGTAAACACCATAAGTGATAATTTGTTGCTTTCAGGTCTATTGTCAAAAACTGTATCTGTTATGTCGTGTATCCACTAAGTTCTTCTTTTTACTTCCGTTCTCGTTGGTGTCCATTTATCATATATATGAGCTACCTGCTCATATGCAAATTATACTAATTTGCATATCACTACATCTCCCTATAACGGAGGGGCCTTATGCCGCGAGTACTTCTTGTACTCTCCTGAACATCTTCCTTTATCTCTCTCCTTTCCCTTGGAGATCTAGATCTATCACGTCTTTCCCTATAATCGAATTGTTCCTCTTGCATACTCTGGTCTTCCGCTTCTAACTCATCTCTCTCTACTTCTTCCTCCGCAGTTTCATTCTGCATTAACTCTTCTGATACATCAATTATGGGCATCTCTGAAGGCATTTCCTCATCAGATTCTTCTCCTTGGGATCTTATTTGGTCAGCATGAGCTAGAACACTGTTCCCATTTTCTTTATTTAATATTGCAGTATTATGTCCTTTCTGCATAATAAATTCGGCTGACTCTGGTTGCATATTCCTATTTCTTTTGTACCACATCTTTTGATTTGTGGCATATGACATAGTCAAAGGGGACCTTAATTGTCTGCCCATTAAGGCAGATGGACTTTCCGGCCTGCCTGCATGTGGAATTGTTCTGTAACTTAATAGTAATCTTGGTAGGAAAGCATCGATTTCCTCCTTCTGTTGCAAGCATGCTTTTATGCCCTTCTTTACCGTCTGGACAAGCCTTTCCGCTGCCCCATTACTTTGATGGTGGTAGGGAGGGGTCTTGTAAGGTCTGCATTCTATTTTTCTTAGCCATTCATGCAAATCAGCATCCACAAATTCTGGTGCGTTATCAGTCACCAATATTCTCGGTGTCCCATTCCTCGAAAATATTACTCTTAATATTTGTTTTACGGTGGTACTTTTTTTATCAGATACTCTCACCACTTCAGGCCAACCTGAATATGCGTCTACTAATATTAATAATAGTCCTATCCCATTGACATAGGCATGGTCCATGTGTACTCTGCTCCATGGTTCTACTTCTCGGGGCCATACATGTATTTTCTTTTTGCTTAAAATTCCTGAGTTCTGTGCATTTTTTGCATCTTTTTACGTAGTCTTCTACGTCTCTTGAGTACCCTGGCCACCAGGCTTCCAATTTTAATCTTCTTTGTGTAGCTGCCACTCCACAATGTACGTCATCGTGTACACTTTTTTATAACCTGTCTCCTCTGTGTTTCTGGGGAAACTACCAAGTCTCCTATACATATTATCCCGTTTTCTATAGTCATTCTATGTCTAATTTCTTTGAATGGTCTTTCAGCCATTGAACAATTTCCCCAGCGATTCTGTTTTATCCTCGACATTATTCTATTTAACACTGGGTCATTTGTAGTTTCAGTAGCCATTTTATCTACAGATATTACATCGGTTTCTACAAGGTGCAAGAATGTGTCTTCAAATTCCTCGTCGTTTTTGTCCTCTCTATAAAACCTCAATCTAGATAAGGCATCAACGTGCGGTATCGTATTCCTTTAACATATTCAATGTCAAAGTCGAACGCCATCAGTCTAATCGCCCAACGTAATATTCTGGACGTTGTAACTTTCGGTAGCTCTTTTCTTGGGTTGAAAATAAATTCCAGTGGTCTATGATCACTTTTCAACAAGAATTTTTCCCCATCAAAAACTGTCTTGCTCTATGCGTTGTCCACACTATGGCTAGTGCCTCCTTTCTATATTCGAATAATTGTGTTCAGTTGTTGTTAATCTCCTTGATAAATACATTATGGGATGCCCATCTTGTGACAAAATACCAGATATGGACTGCTCACTAGCGTCAGTAGTTAGAGTTATGTCCTTCTTAGGGTCAAAAATTTGTACTATTGGCTTTTTGGCCAGAATCTGTTTTAAGTTTTCAAAAGGCTTTCTGTTGGTGTTCTAACCAAATGAATTCCACATTTTTTTTTTTTAACTTAGCAAATGGCTCTGTCAACTCATTATATTTTTGGTACATATTTTCTATAAAAATTTACCAAACCTAAGAAGGACTCAATTCTTTTTATTTTTTGGTGTAGCAACTTTTAGAATTTTCTCTATTAGTACTTTATCTGAGAGATCCTTCCTTTGATATTGAGTAACCCAAAATGATATTTCATTACTGTTGGTTACACACTTTTTTGTATTTATTGTCATACCAGCGTCTCTCAGCCGGTTCAGTATATTTTCAGTTTTTTTTTTAAATCATCTTCATTTAAATCTCCAACACATATATCGTCTTGATAACAGATGGTATTTTCAACATTTCCTATTACTTTTTCAATAGCTTTTTGAAAAATTGCACTTGCCGTTTATGCCATACGGCATTCTTTTCCACCTTAACAGGCTTATAGGCGTGTTTATAGTAGTCACTTTTTTAAAAATTTTCATTTATCGGTATTTGGTGGTAAGCTGATTTTAGGTCTATCTACGAAAATACTTTCATTCCAGCAAGCTTATGTAAAGCTACTTCCACATTTGGAATAGGGTACGAGTCAGCACAAACTTTATGGTTCACCCCTATTTTATAATCTCCACAAATTCTCAGGTCACCATCTTTTTTTTTTTCAATACCACGATGGGTGATGCCCATTTACTTCCTCCTGGAGGGGCAGGTTCTAATAAGTCTTCCTTTATTAGCTTTCGCAATTTAGCTATTACCAATGGTAATAAATGCACTGGTATTTTTCTCGCTTCGTAGTAGGAGGGGGAAACATCTTTTAATTTCAGGCTAGCTTCATAGTTTTTTAATTTTCCTGTTTTTTCTATTTCTATCTCATTAATCAACTTCGTTGAATTTATTTTTAACACGTCATTCCCCAGTAGTCCATGCGTTTTTCGGCAATTTGTAACTATAATGGGTACTATTTCATATTTTTCTTTTAATTCTATTGAACCTTCAAAGTAACCCATAATTGCTATAATCGAGCCATCAAACTGACGTAGTTGTACGTTGGTTTTTTTTAAAAACGGTTTTCCCATTTTTTCCCCACAAATTTCTGGGTACTATCGTGACGTCACTACCTGTGTCGATTTGCATTTCGACAATACAGTCGTTGATTTTCACTTTTATTTTGTATCTCCGTTCTTAGATCCAGTATTTTGTATATTATCCTTTTTTACATTAAAATCTGTCTATTTTCATCCTCTACTCTTTCCACATTTTTTTCGTTTTACATACTTCTTTGAAGTGATTTTTTTTTAAACACTTTGAACACGTCTTTCCAAAGGCTGGGCATTTTTTTTTTTTCATTTCATGAATTTTTCCACAGTACGCACAATTTTTCTTTTTGTTTGTACCGTATATGTTTCAGCCATTATTTCTTCGTAGGATTGATTTATTTTTATTTTGGTTGTAGGTATGTATTAATTCCTGCTGTTGTATAAATTCTATACACATATTCAAAGGCATGTTTGTAAGTTGTAACTGTTCCATTAACTTATATCTATGTGCCGAATTATGCATACCTTCAATTAATCTTAGTTGGATTAATTCTTCTTCCGTTGTCTGCTCGCCTGTTCCTAGTTTTTCGAATTCACAGTATTTACTCGCACTTCTTAACCGGTGTAAATATTTTACTATCAGTTCATCCACTTCCTGCTTCATTGCCATAAACTTGGTCCTTTCTGCAATCACCAGTCTTTTCTTTGGCCTCATGTTTCCCTTAATAACCTGACTTATTTCTTCGAAAGTCATTTCTTCTAGTTCTCGAGGGTAAACCATTGTAGCAATCTTCATAATCGCTTCACAACCAGCGGTAGATATGAACAAGTCGGTGATTTCATTTTCCCTCCTCTGTTTTTTGTTGTCTTTCAACTTTTTACATCTAGCATTAGCAGCAAAGCAACGAATCCACGTGTCTACGTACTCTGGGTCTTCAAGGACCAAAGAGTATCCTATCGGCGACGCCATTGTTATGTCGTGTATCCACTAAGTTCTTTTTACTTCCGTTCTCGTTGGTGTCCATTTATCATATATATGAGCTACCTGCTCATATGCAAATTATACTAATTTGCATATCACTACAGTATCTTTTCTCTTTATTTACCTTTACATCATCAACATGTTCAATTTTTTTCTTACTGGTCAATCCATTTTTTTTACTAGCTTTTAATTTTCCTCAAATCTCTTTTGGTCACATTATTAGTGATTTTCCTGTTATTATCTTGTTAACAAAGTGTTTTTTCTGTTATTATCTTAATAATATATATTATTGTTTTTCCTCTTATTATCTTGTTAACATATTAGCGTTTTTTCCTCTTGTTATTAGTGTTTTTTTATCTTGTTAAAATATTAGTGCTTTTTTCTTGTTTTTTATCTTGTTAAAATATTAGTGTTTCTTCCTGTTATTATCTTCTTAACATAGAGAATTCATTTTTTTATTCTTTTTGTGATTTCTGTTCATCTTTTTTTTTTGCAATTTCCAAAGCTGTGTTCCTCTCAGTAAACAACTTTATAATGTTTTTATTTTTGGGGAGGATTATATGTCTCTTACAAGCCATAGCACTCTTTATATATCTGAAATTTAAAAAGTATGTATCAAAAAATGTTATTTTATATATATATATATATATATATATATATATATATATATTTATTTACAGCATGATGAACAAACCTCAAGTTGCATGATAACATTTCACCCCTACTGAAATAATTTACTGTAATTTCTAACAAAAACACACCTTATGAGCTGAAAATAACACCATACATTCACAAGTTTATCATGAATATAATACCAAAATCTGTTGTTTAATATCAGTTTTACCAAGAACATTAGATAATAAAATATCATAATTTATTATCAATTACCTGGCACCCCAAAACATCTGAAAATGCACACACACACACTGCATTTCACAATACTCACTTTTAATTATTTTTAACTTTTCTTCTGTGTGCAGTGTCCATTCTGGAGTTGGACGATAATGGTTCTTAGTAACTTTTGTCTTTTTGCAAATCCTGTTCTGTAAACCATTTACACAAAATTATTCATTGCTTTCATCTGCCCCTCGTGCCCTCAGTATGCCTGTAAGTGTTAAATTCTTTAAGCCTTTTTTCATTGTTATGTGCCCTAGAAATTTCAGTTATCTCTTTCTGATTATAATTGTCCTAATTTCATCAAAATTAAAAAAGGGTTTAATAGAATTATTTGCCTTAATATTATTCAGCATATTAAACTACATGTCACTTCAACAGTCAAGATCAACAGTTTTCTGAATTTTCCCAGATTTTATAAGTTTCAAGCCTTCTTCAGTTGAAAAATCGGTTGAAACGTTGGTTTTCATATAATCTGTTTCCTTTGTCAACCACTTGACCTTGTGGTTGTTTTTAAAAGAGACCTAGTTACCAGTCTCACATTTTTGTCTCTTGATTTAAGATCTTGTACTATTTGACACTTTATCATTGCCATAATGCCTAAAATATTCATAAAAGCCTCCAAAACGATATTGCTCTCCATTAGTCATCTGCTAGACCCTTCTCTGCCTTCCATTAGCATGGTTGATGCTAACCTCCAGGACAGTGACACATTGCATTTTCTCAGGTTAATGCTTTTGGCTGACATAAAGAGGAAAAACTATATTGAATTCATTGGTATCTACTGCTGCTAAGAAAGCTGATTCTCTGTGTCATGTGAGACTAATTTTCTCTCCAGAATCTATCCAATATATCTATGTCTATCATTCACTGATACCTAGAATATTGCTGCCACATATGGTCTAATGCTCCTGCTATTTATCTTATCTAGATCTCCTTGCTAAAATTCAAAGAAGAATCTGCAATATTATTGGTCGTAATCTGCTGGCTTGGCTCAGCTTCTGTAAGGTTGCCTCTCCTATACATACTTTCATGGTAATTGTTCAGATGAACTCATTATTATGGTGCCTAGGTTTTTCTTATTTAAGTGCAATACTAGACTGACGTCAAGATCTCATCAATTTACAACTGAGTTGGCTAGATGTAACCATAAAATCTATGCTAACAGTTTATTTCTCACTTGTGGAACTCCCTTTTGAGTCCATGCTTTCCAGCCAACTTTAATCTTCAAAAATTTAAATGCAATGTCAATTGCTATCTACTGTCCTCCTGATTCTTCTTCTTTTTTTCTCATTGATTGGTAATGTTTTTGTTTCTAATTCTTCCACATCCAGTAACTGCTTGTGTCTTAGTGGCTTTATTGTCATGCATGAGGTGACTTTGATTAAATAAAACAAGATAGTTTGATTCTCAAAATGTTATCAGTATAATAAGTTTGATGCCCCATTAAGTATTGTCTCAGCATTCACCTTTGCATGCATAAGTTCTTGGTCAATAAGTGAACATAGTCAATATAAGCAGTTTTATGATAATGCTTACAGTTTGATCAAGTCTTATTCTGATTAGTTAAACTACAACTTTCGCTTACCTTCACCTTTCCTTAGGACACCTGCAGATGCAGGGGTTCTTTGTGCCAAATACCAGAATGTTGTTGATGAGATATTATCACAGTATTTTATAAGCTGATGTCAAACCGTCTGCCATAGTTGATCCAACGATGGCATTGACATTTCCTCTATGTTGAGATCATAGGATAGGCTTTAAAAGATGTTTGTTTTCTACAAAATGTATTTGAATATTTACACAAACACATTATATATATCCATTTTGACTACACTGCTGTACAGCTCAGAATCATGGACCCTCATATACGTCCCATATCAATCAGCTGGATGTTTTCCACAAAAGTTCTCCCCACAGGATCTGTAGCTATACTTTTGATGATAGGTGTCCAATGTTGATTTTCTTGCAAAATGCAACATTAGTGGAATTGAGACAATTCTGCTGCAGTCACAACTTTGCTAGTCTGCTCATGTTGCAAGGATAAATGACGGCAGAATACTTAAGGTCCTCATGTAAAGTCAGCTTGACAGTGGACAAAAGACTGTTGGAGAGCCATGGCTCAGGTATAAAGACAAGTTAAAGAGTAACCTTTCAGCTGTTAATGTGACTCATACTAAATTTGAGAGAGTTGCAGAAATAACTAAAGTTATTTGTGCCAGAATTTTATCAGAAAAAAAATCAAAATCAGTTGTATTGTCCAGCTAAGAGATGAAAGACAATGGCAAAAAGCATCAACAAATATTCCTGCAACTATGTCCTGAGATCCTTGCTGTGACACAATATGTGTACTTGTATGCAGGTCACTAGCAGGAATGATGTTGAATGTGGTTGTTGAATCCTCATACATGAAAATCAATGACAGAGTCCATCATTTATATATATATATATATATATATATATATATATATATATAAGTATCTCTCATCATATGTATGTGTGAGTTTGTGTTTGTATATATATGCCCATAAATGTAATTACTCACACCCGACTTCCATGTACAGAAGGCCAGCATACGTTGCAACATGAGGATTTGAATTCTACACCTTTACCTAGAGTTGAACACTGTCACTGGTGTTGGTAAGAATAACTTGGTCATTTAATTCTTTATTGCTATATGTAAAATGCATTTTGGGCCTTTCTGAAAATGCAAAGAAACGCCTGATTTCTTTTTAAAAGAAATGTTCTTATTTTTTCCTCTTTCTTTCTTAATTTTTATGCCTGTTTTTTTTTTATGCAGGGTCATTTTTTATTTTTCAGTCAACTATTCCAAAAGAATACAACATTTTCTATGAGAAAAGAAATGAGCCCGAATTATCATTTGCTGATTACTCCCACTTAATGATTCTACACATGAAGCTGGTTACTTTTCACCCTGTTTTTTTTTTTTAAATAGTATCAGCATATTACATAACATTCCATCTTGGCTTCTTTATATGGCTAGAAGCACAAATTGAATAAAATCCAGTTCCAGGTGGTTGTCACAATCCAAGGTTACACCTTTGCCATTGCATTAAAGGGGTGAAGAGTAAAGATCAGAGTCAATCTCTGAAGTTTATGGCATCCCAAAAGGGGAAGAACCATACATGCTGGATAATTTCTGTTACAACTTTAAAAAGGACTTGTGCCATATCCTATTCAGACAGGTGTGTAGATAAAGACATCTATACCTACTTTATATATACACCATTCTTCCCCACTTACACTCTCATTCTATCATTGTAGACATGCATTATGTGTGAAGTGTATAGAAAATTTATCTGCTCAACCCAAATCCTAATCGTTCAAATGATTAAGTATCAGAATTTTCTTTTGAAAGGTTTTTTTAGTCAAACTGAGAACTTTTCACCACCCCTGTGTGTGTGCACATTATATATGTATGTATATATATATAATTTATTATACGAGATTCAAACAAAAACATATTAAAATTCACTACACAATAGCAATCATGTTTTAACACTACAAATGTGTCTCCTTGGGTGATGATAAATTACTGGCAAGAGAGTAATTAATTTAATTTCAAAAGCAGAATAGTTTCTTTTTTTTTAAAAAAAAAAACTGAATTAAAGAAGGCCTGTGGGTTTTACCATGATTAACCAATCAAATGTGACCAACGCTAAAAAATTTTTTATATAGGTCATGACATGATGTTGTCAGCATATAAATCCTAGACAATTTCATTTGGGACAGATATAAATGGTTACATTATTTTATAAAATATATAGAAGTATAACATTCAACTTTCACAAGAAGTTAAAGGGAAAGAGTTACGGAGTTAATTTAAAATAATGTTAAATAGATATAAGGTCGGTCAGCCTCCAACATAAAATTTTGTGGTTGATAATTAAAAGACCTCTTTAAGAAACTGGTAAATAACCATTTAAAAAAGGAAATCATAAATACAAAACTAATTTGGCAAATTAATATGCAACCATTAAGTAAAGAGAATCCATGTATAGCTGGCCACTGGTATTTGAGGTAACCCGATTACTAGGGTGGCTAGCCAATCCTTATTGCAGACGCTTGCTCAAGTGCATTTTTGTTTATTCATCACCCACAGAGCCCATACTGCAACTATGCCGAGCAGAACTTAGTTATAATTTCTGGAAAAGAGAGTGTTATCTAGCATGATCAACAATTTGAACAAGGCCAGCACACTCAAAACCTCGGCCACGATGACTTGTAGCTTTGTGCTAGCACAGCTATCGACAGCACCCAAGGACTCTCTATATCCAATTTCACTCACAAGTCTTGGGTCAACCTGTGTGTGGTATGATTTTAAGGCACTTTCCAAAGGTGCCACATGCTGGGATTGACCATCCAGCCTGATAACATCAGGAAGTCTCCTTCCTGACAAATCTACCATGGTGAGATTCAAACCCAGGTCTCATGGTCAGAATGCAAACATTCTAACCATTTGGCCACGTGCCCAATCCATATAAGATGTTAATAATCTTAACCAGTCAATGTTAGATGTTAATACTAACTAAACACCTGTACATCTATATAAGATGTTAATAATGCTAACTAGACAACAATACACATATACTACCTAATATGTTTTTGTTTTAATCTCCTATAATAAATGATATTTAGTTCTACTCTGTATTGAGCACTCTTTTAAATTAAATGTTATGGAAAATAGAATTATACTTCATTTGTTCTCAGCTGGCTTTCCCTAACGATCTGCTTAGGTGAAACCTTGGTAGGTTTGTCTGGCTCTCTAGATTTAACTAGGTCTGCTCTACTCATTGTATTGAGCACTTTGTTTAGTTATTTTGGGTACTCGCATTAGGGTTTTTTCTTTGGGCCTTGGACTCATATGCTGGACGATTATTTTCGGTTAATGTACATGTTCTTGGTACTTTCTTTTTTTATACATTTTTTCCCCTTGTTTATTTGCAAATCAACACACCGAAGGTTTTCCGAGTGATTATAGTTTCTTATAAGATCTCTATTAATAATATCTATATATATATATATATATATATATATATATTCAATGATATGAAGCTACAAAATTTTATTAAATCATTGAATAGTACTGATAAAAGCATCTTAATACTGCAAATATCTAAGGAACCTTTCAGCCAAACAATCTTCAGAGATCAATAATTGGCAAAAACAATTTCTTTTTATTAATCCTAACAAGAACAGTAAAAACATTCAGGAGACTATTAAGTTAGAACAACAAATTGGTGCAGGATTGAAAGATTAAAATTACCATCTGACAACTTTCAGTACCAATTTAATTTGTGTAAATAAATCAAATAAAATTGATCACCAACTTGAAGAAGAACCAGGAAAAAAAAGATTATTGTGGTGCCAAAACAAGAAGTGATCATATAAAGCTGTCATTTTGCCTGCACAGGGTAGGTTTTCTAAATTTTATTGTAACTGCTTCAACAATTCTGAGTATATACCAAGAATGTACCCTGTGAAATATGTCAAAACAATTTTCCTGGTATTCACCTGCACACAGAGAATTGTTGACCAAATATATATATAGTTGTATGAATGCTGATGGTGTTTAGGTAGAAAACACACATTTCCTGGTATATGTTCTCCACAACAATAATTGCAGACTTAAATGTGAGTCCAAGTAATAAATCAATAAAGTAACAACAAAACTATATACAGACAACAATGTATGTCTTTACAAAACAGATGTATACATAGACAATAGAAGATTGTTGCATGTGACAAAACAATGAATATAAAATAAGAAAACATTTAAACTAGTGAAGGTGTTTGTGTAGAAGTATGTTCCAAAGAAAAATAAATAAAAGTGAAGTGAAAGGTATGTGCATGTAAGGGTGCATACGCACATGCTCAGGGTGCGACACTTTTGTCCCTGTGCAGCCTACATCTTACCATGTATGAGAAAAATAGAAAAGAGCTTATGACAGAGAATGTCACTACCTATTTATAGGCTTAAAGAATGACATTCTTTTTTGTTTTTTTGTTTGTTTTTTTTTAGTGAAGTAAATGGGGTAATCCTACAATATATATATATATATATATATATATATATATATATATATATATATATATATATATATATATATAGAGAAAAAAGAAACAGTATGGAAATAAGTGATGTGATCTTTTAACTTATCATATTTTTACCCAATCATGTCTATTTAGTGAAATAGTTATCCTATCAATCAGTACATGATGATATGTTTACATGTTTTGCATTATTATTTCATCTGTTTTCTTCTTGCATCACTGTTGTCTTTTGTATATCATTACTGGATCTTCATGACATTTTCATTGGGTTATTATTCAATTGGGGGCCATTCTTTGAAGGTGAAAAAGCATAGGCATTGAATAATATAGACTTGTAATGTTGAGTTGGTTGAGAAAATAGATAAATGAAACAATATAGAAATGTTTATTCTACAGGGAACATTTTCATGTAGGGAAAATTTTGAGGATAATTCCTCAAAGAAAATGCAAACTCAAGGCCTGTTCTTTAAAGAATGAAGGAAAAGTTGAACTTATTTTCCTGGTGAAATAGAAAGTGAGTGTTGTGTCTAGTCAAAGCCATGTATGGATACTGCATGGAGTGCTAATTTTAGCGTCTTGTACCAATCCAATCTCTGTCTGAAGTAAAACACAGCTAACCTCTCAGAATTTACAGCATGCATACTCCTGGTTTTTCTTTTTACACTGCTCAAAGGAGGAGTTGCTGCTGCTGATAGGTTTATCAATGCATGCATGTCTAACAAAAAGGTTTAGAATCTTCTACAATAGTTTGTCAATTTTGATTTTTTTTTTTTTTGAGAATTTCTCTCATGGTATGTGTTTTTTATACTACTATTATTAATTTGTCCAATTCTTTATTTGAATTTTAAGTACAAAAATTTTAAAAATAAAAAGATCAATTCGCATTTTCTTTTTTCTTACCAAACAACTCCAAAATTTTATTTCTTTTTCTTTGTTCTTGATCATAAATCCTGATCATAACTCCTAATTCTGTGAGTGTACTTGTCAATAAACTTAATAAACTTACCAATTCCTGCTGATTATAAAAGTAAATTGTTCTTGAGGGGTCTGCTGAAAAAGCTCCCAAATGATCTGTGCTATTGTTGTGTAAAAAGACGGCTGATCTTTTCTATGCTAATTGTTGAATATGGACTTCATAGGAACACAATCATTGCAAAATAGGTCATTAGGTGTAGCATTTGAGTTGTATGTATTGCCACAATGAACTACAGTATTTTCTATTACTGTATCATTAGTCCATGCCTTTCATGTGATTAAACCTGTTCTTCTCTTAACTTTTTCCTTAAAGTATTATTAACCAGAACTATGAACATTTATAACACCTCTATTTTTAATTTCAAACTTTTGACAGCATTAGTCTCTTCTTGAGGCAAACCTCCAAATAAGTGACACTTGTCTTTGAGCATTTCACCCCAAGCAAAATGGGAGTGTCACTAGCACGCAAGGGGTTACAAAGAGTAAGAGTAAAGAGGGGTGTTTGAGGAAAGGATAAAGAGAAGGACGGGGATCAAGACACCAGAAAATGTCGATTGACATTACATTTGAATATTTGAATATTATGTCTATAAGGGAAGCGAGTCACAAGAAGGGAGTTCCACTGTTGGGAAGTACGAAAGAAGTTGTCTGAATAGAAGGGGAGGTTACATTTAACTGTTTCAACAGGGAAAGGGTGGTACCAAGATGCCAACCTAAGAGCAAGCTTAAATTCATGCAGTTGAAGTACCAGTGAAAGTAGCTCGTCAGAGCAGTTGCTATGAAAATATTTGTAGAAAAGACAGAGGGAATCCACATCACGTCTGTGAGAAAGTGACTGTAGTCGAAATGCCAGGTCAGGACCTATCACATTGCATATCCGTCTTTGGATTTTTTCGAGAACCTCGAGATGAACATCGGGGGAACCAGACCATATATGGCAACAGTATTCAATGCATGGACGAATGGTAGATTTGTAGATTTGAAGGATGGACTCAGACAAGAAAAACCTGTTGCGACACAGATAACCAACTTTCCTTGCGGTAAATGAAGCTATTGATTCAATGTAGTTGGTCCACTTCAGGTCAGTGGAAAACGTGATACCAAGAAGGGGCAGAGAGACGCTCTCGTGGAGTTGGGCATCAGCCATTCTGATAGGAAGCAGGGAGCCATTTCCTGCCTTCAATCAACAACAGATTGGAGGTCCTTTTCAAGTAAATGCTAGTGTCGTCTGCGTATATGCCTACTTGAGAACTGGAGATATCAGGAAGATCGTTGATGAAGATCAGAAACAGCATTGGGCCCAGGATAGAGCCTTGGGGAACACCAGCGTTCGTAAGAAAGGAACTGGAGGAGAATCCGTTTAATGCGACCTTCATTTCACCTTTTGACAGGAATGATTGGATTAAATCAAATAATTGCTCTGTAATACTGTATCCCTGAAGCTTACGAAGAAGGCCGGCATGCCAAACCATATCAAACGCCTTAGAGATATGTAGAGCTACAGATCGAGCTTCATAATTATTATCAAGAGCTTAGTATACAAATTCAGTTATGGCCTTAAGCACAAGAAAAGCGGAAACTATATTGTTTGTCAGAGAGTAGATCATGGGATGTAAGGGGCATAATCCTTCAGCATTGATTAAAGCCTCAAAGACTTTGCCGAAAGAGACTGATAGGACGGTAGTTAGATAGGTCAGAAGGTTCTCCAGAGTTTTTAAAAACGGGAACAACAGATGAGGACTTCCAACAGGCTGGAAAGCAAGAATCAGCGAGATAGTTTGGATAGAACTGGAGCCAGCACAGGAGCACATTTCTTTAGGACTACGGCTGGTATCCCGTCACCACCACTTACTTTATGAGAGTCTATTTTAGATGTCCAATACCATTCGACGGGGGTATGCTCATCTCACTCAATAGGGCCTCAGTTCTAGGGAAAACCCAAGTGTGGGTATTCCGGATGAATCGAATATTGAGTTGGATAAGAATTTCCGAGCAAATCATTCAGCTTTATCAGTTGAGAAAGTTTGGACTTCAAATTGAATGAAAGGAGGAAGATTGTGGATTTGCTGTTGTTCAGCATACTCTTGCAGAGCCGCCAATAATCTTTAGAACCAAACTTGCGAGATGCAATATGTTGTTTCATTCTATCAGCAAATAGCAACTTCATTGACGACACACTTGAACTCTTTACGAGCAGAGACAAAGAGATGCCTGTTGTAATCAGATATGTCGCTTCGGTACAGACGGAAGAAGTGATTCCTATGGGCTATAGCAGATGGGAACCAAAGATATGAACGCGATTTAACTTTATATTTTGTTGCTGGGATGAAAGCCTCGATGTTAGGTTTTGCCCAGAAGGAAACCTCAGACGCACATTTTTAGACGGGGTGAAAAAAAAAACACATTTCAAGGGACGTCGCGAAGGAAATCACAGAACGAGTCCCAGTCTGGCCGTTCATAACAGAGAGATATACTGTTAGTAAGAGGTTCTTAGCTGGCGGGGGAGTGGAAGGAGATGTTAATAGACACTACGGCATGATCAGAGTTGCCAAGAGGGCAGAGCTGCGTAGCGTGACAAGAGTCAGGAATGGAGGTAAAACAGCTCGAGAAGGGAAGCGTTGCCGTCGGGGTTACTGGGGAAACGTGTAGGAAAGTCAGCGTGAGGGATTAAATGATTGAAAGGTTAAGGGGTTAGATGCCTGCGAGGTCAGTTACAGAGTGCTTAAACAACATGGTATGGTGGGCATTAAACTCACCGAACCTGAATATGTGCGCAGACAGATGTAGAGTCATGGCCTTGTCTATATTATCAGAAATGCTATCGAGTACCCCACAGTCTTGAGAGGAAGGGGTGGCGATAGAGAAAGAAGAGATAGCTTACCGAATGGGGGAGCGGTAGACGGAGACTCATATGCGAATGGTCTGGAGATTCAAGTGAGAGTTACCTACCTAGCGGGATATGATCGCGGAATAAACTCCCAGGCCATGCATGTGGATTTTAGAGTCCTTACTAAGAAGAGGAAATCTAGAAATCAGAGGAGGGGATTGACAAGTTAAGATTAGTCTCAGAGAGTATCAGGCGATTTTTCAAAGAGGAACTATTCCACACCGCAGAACATGAATGTTGGAAAAGGAAATGTTATGTGATTTTTTTGAGCTAGTTTAGGTTTATATTTTTGGTTGTTTATGGTCATGTTGTGTTATGTTGGTAAGGAAAAGGCCTAAAGTAATAGTAGCAGACGGTCATCTTATGTGACATGGGCAGAAAAGAACTGGCGCAGACTGCAACAGTTGCCCACATGAAGTACGTGTAGGGACACTCTTCCATGCGCAACATGGCACTGCAAGGACCCCGATATTATGCAACTGCTGATCAGAGCAGCCTCTCAAGACGCTATGCAAAAGTTCGAGCTCCTAACTAGTAATCGGGGACAGCAACCAGAAAACTGTCAACCCGGAACCCTCAGTATGAAGAGACGTTGCCACAAACCGCACACAAGAGATTCACGACAGCACCATGACAGAGGTCAGAGAAAAGAAAAGGATCCGGGAACCCTATCCTAAACAGGAAACAAGGGATAAGCCTCTACTACTGATCAAGAAAAGTAGGAGGAGTATTGACCGGGCGACAGGAAAGCCTACTCCTATTAAAAAAAAATCAACAGCACAAACGAAAATAAAAAAAGCAACAAGAAATTCATGAAGAACGTGCATGGCACCCAGAGTTAAAAATGAAATATAAAGTTTCATCTTAGTTTAAGTGTCAACATGCACTTCCTGTTGAGGACTAACATTCCACGTCTGTGATCCAAGAATAAAAAAATAACGTCCAATACTTGCATGAGCCAAGAACTAATATAGAAACAAAGTTTTCAAAAAGGAGGTAGACTAAATTCACTTCAATTAAAAAAAAAATTGGAAAAAAGGATTAGTACTGAGTAAAGAAGAAAAAAAAAATAGGTAAATAAAATGATTAAGAATGAAATTCAGAGATACGTACAAATAAGACAGGTGACAATAAACTTTTCACGTGGCTTTGTAAACGAAAATTAAGCAGGAGTGACATTTTTTTTTACCATATAGTATGTCCGAATTTAAATGACAAGACCGAGGGAGGAAGGCAGTGCTAATATAGCCATGTGATTTGGACTACAATACTAATATCAAATTACTGTTTTAATTTAACCCAAATTAGTGAGAAAAATATTTAATATCTCCCAAAAGAGTAATGAAAGTCTTGGGTAGATAGCTTTCTTTACTTAACGGAATTTGGTAGTATCCAATTTAGAAAAAATAGTTCCATTTAGTTTAAGCGAAATATCATCTAAATTTGGTTAACATGTAATGTTCCCTTTTCATTGCTAGATTCAGCTTCTTCAAATCTACACATATTTGGATTTTTCCTTTCCTTTTCTTTTTATAACAGGTACTATAGGCACACACCAATCAGTTGGCTCTGTAACATTTTTAATAATTCCCTCGTTTTCCAGTCTATTGAATTCTTAACTTTTGGTAAAATAGGCAATGTGGCTCTCCTGGCTGTTGCTACACAGTAGAGTAAAGTGTTTTGTTTTCAAAATTATTTTAACTGTGTCTCCAACCATACACCAATCGGCATCAAATGAAATTCCATATTCTGTTTTGTCTAAACGTTTTAATAAATTCATTTTTGTAGCAGGCTTTCTAGACAATTAGTACTCAACCTTTATACATTTCTTAACGTATATCTCTATATAATATTTGCCCTTCCATGATAATATTAAATTTTTCAATAGACTGGACTATTCCTCCACGACCTTTGAAGTTGCCATTTAGTGGTTTTAATAAAAGGTTTTTCTCTTAGATTTTTGTAAGTTTCAGTTGAGAAATGTTTATGTCGGCAGCTGTGTCGATTTTTAAACCTCTCCGCTGTTTTACAAATTTTATACCACGGGTCATTTAAGTCTGTTTCTGTCAGCTCTCCTAGGAAATATTTCTTTTCTTCATTTACATATCTGTATCGTATTAATTTTACTTTCTGCAGGCTACAGCGAAATAATTCATTTTCTTTCATTTCTTGCAGTGTTTCCATTTCGCTGGTCAGTTTTTAAGAACATGTTTTCTGCTAATCTACTGTAGTTTTTATTTTTTTTACTTCGCCTACATTTTTTCGTGTATTTTTTCCAATTTTTAGATTTTATTATCTCACTGCTCGTGGCCATCTCCATAGTTTTCTCGAGTTTCAAATCAGGAATTACTTGTAATCTTTCAGATAGGTCCTTATTCTCTCTAGTCCTATCACAAGACGATCTCTGATTTGGTCATTTTCTTTTGGTAACTCACATACTTCTGCTAATTTGGGCAATGCGCGAATAATGGTTTCCTCTGGTCCTCCTGGTAATTAAACTCGAAGATAACATTTTGCCCTTTCATGAATTATATGTCGTTTAAGCATGACATAGGTATTGAATTTTTCCAAAACTGAATAAGACACATTTGTCTTCTTATCGTGATAAAGAAAATGTCCGGAATATATTTTCAGTTTTGCTTCTCATGCACTATATTAACGTACTTACTTGAGTGTTTTTGTTATCTTCTTCCCGTAGTTTCGATGCTTTTCGAAAGCACTGAAATCTTTGCGACCATTTCTGCCAATTTCCCGAATTTGTAAAGTCAAACGTTTCTGGTGTGGTTAATTTGAGCATTTTTTTTTTCGAATTGGTTCATATTCTTCTACTAGAAAATAATTTTCTTCTTTTAGAATGAATCCTTCTCTGACACCATGTTCCACTCGACTTAGGGTAGAAAGATAAATTATATGAGAGTGGTCGCTGAAAAGTTGAATCAACACAAATACAATACGAGACGTGGCAGTAAGTAAATATAGTAACAACTATTTTATTCAAACGGCCGCTCGAACCGTTTTGCTACCAACATTCCTTATTTGTACCAGAAGTGCTTAAAGTCATCATAATCAACATTATTGATTTTGTTATAAACATTTTAAGTTTTTCTGCTTTTCATTTCTTTTTCTTTCACAGTTTGAAAAAAAAATACAAAGCTGCAAATACAGGTTCCCAATAAATAAATAATGTACAAGTGTCACTTGTAAAGCAATTAGCAAAAGTAACTAGGATGTCAAACATTATATCTAATCATACAATGCGGGTAGCCATATAGCACTGTAACACCAATTCCCATATGATCACCAAAGTTAATTTGAGCTTTGTCAATGCCTAGATCTGTCACCGCTTAGGAATACCAGGCGTTGTAAGCTTGGATGTATGGTTAGTGTAATAGATAATGGCTCGGAAGGAGCCGAGGTCCAATTTCAGTCGAGTTCATTACGCGCAAATACTTTTTGTGAAAGGTATGAATCCAACTCTTCTCCCCCATATATGGGTTAATTAGTAAGACTTGTATCATTATTATCTTCCAAAAACATTCTTAAAATCTAAAAATATTTTCTGAAAAGTGTTGTAAAAAACGAATCACTCAACCGATCATACCTCACCAAAGCAATAATTCAATGACTCACCATTCATTTTCACCCCAAAGAAGGTGGCAATGCCACAAGTACGCAGGGATTACGGGAGGTGAAGGCTGACAATAGGGAGGATTAAGTAAAGGACAAAAGATGGGGGTTGACATTGCATTTAAATTTTTGAAGGTTGTAATTATCAGGGAAAAAAAGAAAATGGAACGATGTTCCACAGGTGGGAAGTGCGAGAAAAGAAACTGTTGGAGCAGAAGTGGCAGTTGTATTTAGCTATTTCAACAGTAAAACGTTTGGATTTAGTTGCATATCTAGTAGCATGCTTAAAGTCATGTAGTCGGGGCACCGGGGGAAAAAAAAAAAGCTCGTTAGAGCAGTTGTCATGGAAATATATGTAGAAAAGACAGAGGGAAGCCATGGCAGTTGGTGAGAAAGTGTATGACGTTGAGATGCCTGGCCAGAATCGATTACATTGTAGATCTTTCTACAGATTTTGTCAAGAATCTTGAGATATACAGCAGGAGCAGTAGATCAGATATTCAATGTACGAAGGAATGATAGATTTGGAAATGTGCAAGATGGATTCTGTGGAAAAAAATTTTTCTGGCACGACACAGTGACCCATCTTGCAGTAGATGAATTTATTTATTCAATATAGGCACTCCACTTCCCCTTTCCTTATATATATATATATATATATATATATATATATATATATATAACTTTTGAATACGATCATTATTCGGTATTATATAACACTTGTTAATTTATTCTTGTTAATGGAAATGGTATAATGCTTATTAATTGATGAAAGGAAATCATCAGAGTTCCAGATTTGATTCAGGTTGCTTGTTTTTGCTGAGCACTGATGCCCTTGGAAAAGGTATCAGCTCCCTTCACTCTTTCCCATCGCCAGGTATCTTGACAAAAATATCTTGTCGATTGCATGCACTGCAGACCGAGAAGACCTACCCACCAGAGGGCACCAACTTGCGAGTGTATACTTGCAGATCGGGTATAAATCCGACCAATAGCCAGTTTTTTAGCCTAGTACACAACCTATATCTACCTTTATTAATCTGTTGTAAGCCAGACCTACTACCGTTTTGATTCTTGTCCATCCTGAAGAGATGTCTACCTTTTTGACTTGTGTAAACTAAACCTATGTCTATTTTATTCTTGTGTAAACCAGACAGATGTATATCATTTTGATAACAGTTCCATCTGGGCATATGTTGACCTTTATTACTTTCGTTTATGTTAATGCAGGTATTTACTTTTTTCACTCTTTTGTAAACCAGACCTATGTCTGCCTTTTTTAGCTCTTGTACAAACCCAACAGGTGTATATCTTTTTGGGACTTGTAAAAACGCGACAGATGTCTGTCTTTTTAACTCTTGTGCAAACCATACAGCTTTCTGTTGTGCAAATCGGACAGATGTCTACCGTTTTAACACTAGTCCCATCTGGCCATATGTCTACCTTTATTAGTTTTGTTTATCCTAGAGGGATATCTGCTTTTTTGACTCTTGTGCAAACCGAACAGATGTTTGTCTTTTTAACGCTTGTGAAACCAGACAGATATCTGTCTTTTTTGCTTTAGTGCAAACTAAAAAGATGTCTACCATTTTGACACTAGTTCCATCTGGACACATGGCTGCCTTTATTACTTTTGTTCTTGTGCAAACCGATCTATCTTTTTGACTCATGCACAAACCAGGCAAATGTCTATATATTTTTACTCTTGTACAAATCAGTTAGATGTCTATCTGTTTGACTCTTGTGTAAACCCGATAGATGTCTATCTTTTTTTACTTCTGGGCAAATCGGACAGATTTCTGTCTTTTTTACTATCGTATAAACCGGACAGATGTCTATCATTTTTATTATTTCATTAAGATTTCTCTCCTATAACAATGACATTCCACATTAAATAGCCTAACAAGAGTCGTTATGACATAAAATTAACCAACTAAACCCCCCAAAAGCACTGGATATTAAAGAAAAAGTGAGTGACATAAGTATCAATACAATTACAAAGAGAATACTGCTCTTATAAGTAAAAAGTGTTCCAATAACTTGGACCGATTTTAAATGTGAATTAAATTTAAGCGTCTAATAATTTTTTTCTTTTTCTTTCAGATTTGACGAACATTTGGCCGATATTATTTTTCACACATAATTGCCATGACTTAAATAACATGATCCAACAGAGAAATAAATATTTACCAATAACACGTATTTAAATACTGCTAACTTCGATCTGTCTTAATGAAACACTCTTATATACAACCCGTCTTAATGAAACACCCTTTATAATGTCAATACCGGACTAAAGTTTTTATTCTACAAATAATTTGCAAATGCTTTTATTACAGAAACATTTCGAGAATGAAAAAATGATTTTCTGTGGTCAGGATCTGCTATAAGTACCAATGAGTTACCGTCTTATTGTATGTATAATACAAATTCGTCCTCAAATGAAAGGACCCGTTTTCTCGGATTTGAAATCATTGTGTTTCGTTTTGCTGAGTCCGTGATTGCGAGTCACTAATTAATGAACGTCTGATCACCCACAGCCACTATTCAGCAATGCACATCAATTGAAAGAAATTTTAAATGAAAATTAACGAATCACTTATGTCGAAATAAGTAAAAAGCAATAGAGAACACAGACAACAATTGATTAGCTCACGGGTATTTTTCACTCCTTTTGTCTCCTAACATATGTTTGAACGAGTTTTAGTATCTCGGGTAGGTCTTAGGTGAATAGTGTGCTTGCATTCTGGAGTCACGAATACGAAATCAATTTGGGGGTTTGTTATTATAAGTGTGTGGGTGTTTTTTTGTTTTTTAAATTTGATACATAATGGAAACAAATGTTAGGCTGGTATCCAGTTCCATGGCCATCGGATGGTTACGGGTCCTCGTTGCTTTCCCGCTGTTTGTAACATGAGACATATTTTCTAAGGTCGAGTTAGGAAAGAAACAGTGATCTGAGGCTAAACCTGTCATTGTCCTGCAGAAACAAGGAGAATCGATAGTGGCTAGATCAACAAAGTTCAACATGGATAATAGCTTACTTTTTGTATATACATGTGTGCCCATAACGATATCATTATCTGAACACGCTCATGTATATCTTTCCACTTTCTTTTCTAACTTGCTAGCTAGCTATTCAGTTTTTTCATATATCTATATATATATATATATATATATATATATATATATATATATATATATATATTCTATTCATATCTATATATATATATATATATATATATATATATATATATATATATATATATATATATATATATATATATATATATATTATTCTGTTCACATCTATCTTTCTATCTATCGCCATACGTTCTTTATCTCAGTAAATATTTCTGTAAGCTAATCTCAGTGTGACACAAGGCTATGATAATTAAGATGATAAAACACTGTACTAAATAGCGAAATTAACCATTAATGTATGTCAGGTGCTATTACCCAAATTAATGCAATAGAAAAACAATGCATAAAATTTTCATTGAACTTTCATTAGATATTCTGTTCTGAAAATTATCAATGACAGTTGGAAGACTTTGAACATTGTTCGTATGGACAATTCTTTTAACATATTCTGGAATTAAAACACCTGTTACCTTGTATGGCAGCAGAAGCAAATTTTAAACAAATGACCAAAATATTTTTTCTGAATCTTTAATAAAGCCTGCCTACACAAGACTGTTATATATATATATATATATATATATATATATATATATATATATATATATATATATATTTATATATATATATATATATATATATATATATATATATATATGCTATATATATATATATATATATATATATATATATATATATATATATATATATATATATATATATATATATTATATATATATATATATATATATATATATATATATATATATATATTTATATATATATATATATATATATATATATATATATATATTTATATATATATATATATATATATATATATATTTATATATATATGTATTTATATATATATATATATATATATATATATATGTATATATATATTTATATATATATATATGTATTTATATATATATTATATGTATTTATATATATATATGTATTATATATATATATGTATATTTATATATATATATATGTATTTATATATATATTATTTATATATATATACGCATTTATATATATATATTTTATATATATATGTATTTATATATATGTATTTATATATATATGTATTTATATATATATATATATATATATATATGTATATATATATATATATGTATTTATATATATATATATATATATATATATTTATATATATATATTTATATATATATATATGTATTTATATATTTATATATATATATGATTATATATATATATATATAATATATATATATATATATATATATTAACATATATATATATATATATATATATATATATATATATATATATATATATATATATATATCCAGGTACGATGAGAACGAATAGAGTACAATTCCAATGTTCGTGACATTTAATTTAAAAGAGGGCTCTATACAGAGTAGGGCAATATTATTTATTTTAGGGTATTACACCGGAAACATGTAAAAATCGCGACACAATTGCAGTCGTGTTTCAGTGCATATCAATGCATCTCATCATGCGATTGTAACTTACTGGTGAGTGAATAATTTATTTAGATTTAAAAGCAAAATACAACCTCTTTTTTTGAAAAAAAAGTAGATTATAAGGTTTGATGGCTTTACTCTTATCAACCAATCAAATATAACTACGTTAAATTTAAACTAAGCGAAGAAGCAAAAATTAAAAAACATTTATTTTATAAATGGGTCATGACAGCAGCCAGACATAAACTTAAAGCGGATACATATAGTTACATAAATTATACAGTTATACATAAATTATACAATTATACATAAATTATACATAAATTTATGGTTACATAAATTATATAGTTATACATAAATTATGCATAAATTTATGGTTACATAAATTATACAGTTATACATAAATTATACATAAATTTATGGTTACATAAATTATACAGTTATACATAAATTATGCATAAATTTATACATAAATTTTAAAGTTAAATTATACAATGCAGTTCCCTCAAAAATAAAAATGGAATAGAGAAGTAATTTTACAAAATGCTAAACATGTTATATACTTTGTGAATTTTCTACATAATTTATTTGTAGTTAATGAATAAATAGCTTCTTTAAGAATCTAGTAAATAATTTAAACGTATAGAATTATTTGATAAATTAATATGCAAGTGTTAAATAAAGATCTTTCATATAAGATGTTAAGAACACTAACCGTTCAATATAAAATATCAAAAATAGCAATCAAATACCAATACATCTGTACAATATGGTACTAATACTACCAGGAAATTGATACAAAATTATATTAAATCCAGATTAATTTTACAAATAGAAAGATAAGTTATATATAGTTCAACGCAGTACAACTAAAATATAAGAAAAAGCATTATTAAATTCCAAAGTTTAACTAAATTGTATGGTAAAAACTAATGTGTTGTTTGTATATTTTATGTAACCATATTCATCCGCTTTAAGCTTATGTCTGGCTGCTGTTTTGATGCCAATGTACGGGTCATGACACATTTATAAAAAAATAATTTTAAAGTTTTGTTTCTTCGCTTAGTTTAAATTTAACGTAGGTCGTATTTGATTGATTGATCAGAGTAAAGCCCACAAACCTTATAATCACCATATTTTTTTTTCGAAAAGTGAGGTAGTATTTTGCTTTTATATCTAAAAAATCGTTCACTCACCAGTAATTTACAATCACCTTATGAGATGCATTGCTATGGATTGAAAAACGTCTGCAATTGAGTAGCGATTTTTTACATGTTTTCGGTGTAATACCCTAGTATATATAAGATAACAATATATAAATTTTTATTCATCAAGAAGAATATCCGTTGAAAAATGTATGACAAAGTGGAAAAGAAACGTATCACACGAAAGCTTTTTTCCACTTTGTTATATATATATATATATATATATAGGTTGAGGCAAAATCCGCCCACCAGTAGGTTTAATGGATAGGTCAAAGAGGCCCTGTTAAGTGGCCAGCGAGGCTGCCAGATCTTACATCCTTAGATTTCTATGGGGCCTTTTGAAATCTGTTTATCAGACTTGCACAAGAAATATTGAGAAAAAGAATTTAAATGTCTCTTGAAAAAGAGGGAAGACATTTTGAACAGCACATATAACAGTTAAATAACTAGTTATTTAAAAAATTCTTGCGCGGCTTTTGCCTCACTCTGTGTGTGCATGTGTGTATATTCAGTGGAACCTCGGTTCACGAATTTAATTCGTTCCTGAAGGTCGTTCGTAACCCGAAATGTTCGTAAACCGAAACAATAGGAATCAATGTAGAGAAAAAAGTCACAGTACGATAAAATTAGGAAAAATGGCGGCAATCTCAAGAACTGTATTTCCTCGTTTAATAAGTGTTACATTCTTCAGATCAAAGTTGTGGATGAACTTATTACAATGTATAACCAATGCATTTGATAAGTTATGTCGATTTTTTTTTGTGTTCATAAATACGTTTTATTTTTAAATTTCTGCAAATTTTCCCAGTATATTCTAAGGAATAGTTATTATATTTCCTTTGTACGGATATATTTTATTTATATCTGTAGTTTACGCTGTATACACATATATATATATATATATATATGTTTGTATATATATATATGTGTGTGTGTGTGTGTGTGTGTGCGTGTGTATTAATATGATTTCACTGGTAGAAGAAAATAAATAAATATACTGTTTAATAAATAAACGCAGTATCCATTCAAATATTAGTATACATTAAAAAAGAACGTTTTAATAAGAAAATTCTATTTTCTTATTTTTATTAATTCTATTTTCTAGATTATTAAATAATAAAGAAAACTGAAAATTACAGGAAATAATAGAAATGGGTGTACGAAAACCTTTTGCTTTATTTTTATTTCAAAAACGAGCATATCTATATTCAAGTAAATTATGAAAATCTGCTAATTGATTTTGTATATCAGAGTTTGAAATGGAAGCGGATCTAATTTCTAGGAAAATAAAATTCCATTTTGACATGCACCATTCAAAATAACGATGAATGAAGTCAACGAATATATATATATATATATATATATATATGTAAAATCATTGCAACGATAACTGAAAAGATAATCTCAACAAAGAACGCGTCATAATTCTTTCTCCACCTGTAAGAAGCCATATTGATGGTCGAGAGAAAACTTTTTGGTTTAAATACCTTAATTATTTCCTAAATAAATTAATTAAGGAGATACAAATTTCCCCAGAAGTCAATGAAAAGTTTCTGCATATTTTTCGCCTTTTATGAATAAAATTTGTTTTAAAAATTTTTTACAATGCGTCCATTTTCCAAACATCTTCACCTTGAAAGCTGATTTCAAACTTGTATGGAAAACATTAGGATATTAAAAAATAAAAAAAAAACATTAGGATATTAAAAAATAAAAAGATAATGAACTTTAAAAATAAAGATAAATATTTAAAGTAGAAATTTATAAAGAAATATTCTTCATAACCTGATTTCAAAATTAATTTTAAATATCTCTATGTAGTTAAATAGAATGTAATTGTGATGTGGTTTCTTTTTTCTCCAATATTTAAAGCGGAATAGATTGTGACTGCATTAGTTAACGAAATCAAAACAATATTTATACTATTTTCTAGAGTATTCGTTATATTTCATTATTAATTATGGTACAGACTTCTTCTGAATGCGAACATTTAAAGGGAAATTGATTGGAGCCTAAAACAGGTACCTTTAGTTCGATAAATGAAAAGAGTAAGAAATAAAGTTTCTTTTGAATAGAACGTTGACATTTGTTTACCAATCCTCTCCACTTCTCTTCCGATGATTGATTTATTACAATCTGGTTTCCCGCACGTGTACATGCATATAGGACTAGAAATTGTCCACTTCCATCGGGTTTTCGCATTTAGGGGACCCCTCAGGCATCCGATATTGACCCTCACCCCCCTCATTTAACTGCAATTGGAGAGACATCACAATGAAACCGTATTTTGGTTAATTTCTGATTTACAGTCAAAAGAGAGAGTCGAACCAGTACAGATGATTCCAACAGCACTAATTAACTTCTACTTAAGGATAAAGTGCACATTGAAATGATGCCTGCGTTTAGTGATAGATGGAACAGATATAACCTCTTATTTCACTAATTACAGTAAACCACCACTAATTTAAAATAAAGTTTTGTGAGTATTCGTACATTTATCTACTAACTCTAGATATATATGCAGTGCACACTAAAACAGTTCTAAAAAGAAAAGAGAAGCGAAAGAGAAGCAAGAGAGAAGGGGATTTCAACCGTTTTTATCTTTCCTTTTATAAGTGCTTTCAGGGGCCTTGCTCAAAGTGAAATTTGTAAAGAAAAACATTAAAATGACAAAATATTTTACAATATACAATCTACAAATTACAATATAAGCCTTGCAAAAAAAAAAAAAAAACTTATCTGATGTGCCTTAAACTATCAAGCAGCAGTTCTTTACAATATAAATCTGGTTTCTCTTAGAAAACAACAGTTCATGGAAAACATTTTCCTTAATAGCAAAGAAACTTTCTTTTACAGCAACAATCAGCGACGAGCAGAGATTTGATAATCTTTGCTGATTCCCGAGGCCATCACCATGATCCTATGTCCCTAAGTCTCGATCAGTGGGGTGGCTATAGGGCCTAACACTGAGAAATGTGAAAAACGAGGACATTTTAAATATGTAAACACACTTCATTCAAATTAGATATATAATAAATTTTTTAGCTAACTCTTTGATTAGATGCTTTCCCGATATGTATTTCCCCGGGCTGACGCACCCTCTGCTCCCACTTCTGCACGCTACTACCAAACATTCATATAAATCAATTTCTCAGTGACTAAAGAAATTTTCAAAATGTAGAAGGTCAAGTGCTGAAAGTTAAAATGGGTGAAAAAGGTAATCGACACTGGTTCTCTGGGTCCTTCAGACAAAATGTTTAGGGTTTTAGAACAGGCGTTCTCAAATATGAGATGAAGTCGCGCAGGTTTAGAAAAGACGTTCTTAGTTAAGAAGAGTATCATGGGCTCCTAGCGTTTTTAGGCAATAGTAGTAATATCAGTGTTGCATCATTCAAGGTTACAGTTTTACTGGCCCGGTGGGAGTCTATTAAAATCTGACATTGCTGTCAAAATGGTTGCTGTTACATAGGAAACAATTGACTCCAATTAAATCAAAGACTAAGTCCTTAGAGGAGTGAAGTTTTTATTCCTATTGGTTAAAAAAAAATGAGAATCACTATCACCCTCGTTTTGACATTCAAATTTAATTGGTTTTTGACAACATCAAAGCTGAAAATGTTTCGCAAATTTTTGGTACAGAATGTTTAAACTGTCTGGTTTCATTTTTGGTGGCTTTTTTTTAATAAACTGTTTCGTTTCATTTTGACATTTTTTTAATAATATTAATTTAGAGCCCCTTTTTTCTTTTTTCAAATCTTTACTTATCAATTTTATTCACCACTTTTTTTTAGAAACTGTCTAACTTCAACTGGGCGGTTTCTTTTTCAAACAAACCGTGTTAGTATCATTTTAATTTTCGTAATTGGATTTTCATAGTTTAGTATATTTTTTAATAGAAATAATGTTATATTAATTTTTACACATTCCAACATTTTTAAAATTTTTCTTACAATTTTAATATGAGCGTTTTTTTTTTATTAAAATAGTCTGTATTAATTTAAATATATTTGATACAGTCAAAATGCGTATGAGAAACTAGTAATCATGGAAAGTATTTCTTCTGCGTGGAATATGGCTTCAGAAATATTTTTGTTAAATGTAATTTGAATTTTATTGTTGCAATTTCATTATAAATAAAAATCCATCATCTCCCCCCCTGTATAATTAGCGGTAAAAATATATTAATAAAATGTTTTATTTTAAAAACGGTAAACTATTTGCTAATAACAGTCGTAGATTAATACAGTAAACGGTAGATGAAACATCGGAAACTGTACCTCTTGTAATCCACTTTCAAAATTGGTTGCTTAGAACACACGCGAATGATCGATAAGGGCTCGGAGAGCTGAGTTCGAATTCCAGTTGGGTTCTTTACATTCACATACGCGCAAATATCTTTGGGGAAGGTATGCATCCATCTCTTCACCAACGATATATGGGTTCAATAGCAGGACTGATTGGCTCCTATAACCTTGGTTGGCAATCAGTCTACCGAAGTGAAAAAAATAAACGGCAGACTGCTGCACGAAATATTCTGTCTAAATGATCATGAATCGGATAGAGACTTACTTGATCGCCCAAATGTGTATTACGTATGGCATTTAACTAATTGACTGATAACACATACTCACACACAAACACACACTATCACCACAAAATATAAATACATTAGATCAACCTCACACACACACACACACATATATATATATATACATACATACACACACACACACACACACACACACACACACAGATCCTGAAAAGTTTTAAGCCATGACCATTCTCCTCACTCCGTCTTTTTCTCTTTCATACGCACGCACGCACACACAAACACATACACACACGCGCGCACACACATACACACACACACACACATACATATATATATATATATATATATATAGGTCAACACCGAGCGGCGACAGTCTATTTCATGCTTGAATGGAGTCTTCACGTCATGTGTGTTGTGTTTTGGCTCAATTATTTATATATGTTGGTCAATGGTGCATTATGGCTAGTTGTTGAATTCTTATTCTGTCTGTCAAAAGCAAACATTATTTCATCTGTTGCTATATTAGGGACATCATTAGTATTTGCTGAAATTGCTGGTGTCGGTATTTTTGGTTCAAAGAATATTGGTTCAAATGCTTTTATTCCACACCTTTTCGATGCTGTTTTTTTTTTTAGTCCAAGCAGTTGCTGCAGATTGAACACGTTTTAACTTCTTCCCTTTTCTCGTGGTTTCTTTTACTATTTCTATGTTCATATTTCTTCTTCTTTATTTTCCCTCTCATTCTTAGGTTTCACTCGGTTGGTTGGGGCTTCAGAATACACCTCTGCAGAGGGGTACACCCGCCCCCAATAAGGCCACCTGTTGGCCGTGGGACCCTGGTGATTGAGGACTTGAAGATGGGGGGATGGATTAACTCCCGAATCCCAACACATCACTTTGGCTTTTACCTGGGCTAGACGGGCGATCGTAGAGGCCTGACTCGATCAATCGACTGGTTACGCCAAGCCCTGACTCAGCTTCTGGGGGAGCTGAATCAGAATGCGGTGGCTGTAGAGTCAGTCATGCTAAGAAGAGACAGTTGTTCCAAACTATGCCTGAGCAAGTAGTTAACTTGGTAACTAAGATTTAAGAGGTTAAACAATTATTGACTCTTCATAGTGTGATTATATTGACTGTATAGCCCTAATCTGCCAAGGTATGGGATTACCTCTTGGTATTTCCTTTAATAGGCTTCTGTTGAGGGTAGGGAGGTCAAGGAAGCATAATTTCATTATATGGAAAGAGAACGAAAAAAAGTTAAAATACTCTACACGGAGTCAGATTCTGATAAGAACAGGCTGAGGTACCCTTTCTTAAATATAATACTTGAATCTACAGAGGAAGTACCACTAACTAAATTATCACCATTCCTGACAGAGATGGTCATATCCTCAATGATTAATCCGAAATCATAAAAAATGGGATCATCCTGATAGAAATATCAAATAAAAAATATGCGAGCACACTATTAAAGACCATAATGTCTGTATAAAAGCATACCCACATGAAAGACTGAATTCCTCTAGAGGTGTGGTTTGTGGTGGAGATCTATCGCTTTGTACTATTGAAGAAATAAAAGCTAAGTTAAAAAAGAATGTGATTGATGTTAAAAAGATAACAATTAAAAACACAAATCAAATAATTAATACTAGACATAAATATGTTACCTTTTAAAACTTCGACACCACCACCCGAAATTAAAATTGTATATTTAATAGCTAAAGTGGAAAAATATATTCCAAATCCGAGAAGATGCCATAAATGTCAGAAATATGCACATCTAAAGGAGTGTTAAATAATAGTTTCAGACTATTATCTTTTGTGGCAGTGTATTTTGGCTCAAACCGTCTGAGGCTGATCTTTAAGGCCAGATGGCAGACAAAATAGGATTGTCGATTTTGATGGGTTGAGCCGAACGTGGGAATGTTAGAGAGATAGAAAGTGATTTAATGAGTTAAGTTTTTACACGTTATACACAGCAGACGTGGTTATTTTGTGTCTCGGGGAACTTGCTCACCAGTGGCAGGGATAGCAATCCCACTGGCTAGTTAGAAGATGTATACGTTTTTAATAAAATAGATAAGTTTAAAATCCCTTTTGTCGATGTTGTTTTGTTTTTTTATTTTTTTATTTTTTATTTTTTTATTTCCGAAACCAAAAACATTTCGACACACGTCCGGGAGAAGACGACCGAGTGAGGAGAATGCAACTTTGTTGTGGAATTGAACTGAGACCCCCACCCCCAGAAAGAGGGGGCTATACAACAGGAGTATTTTATAAGAGAACAGGCATGTGCAACATGTGGGAAATAGAACCAAATCATGAAGATACATGTAAAAATCAACCAGAATGTATTAACTGCAATCGAGATCACAGAGCTGATGTTAAAAAAGAAATAAAAAAAGACAAAGAAATAAAAAAAAAGAAATAAAAAAAACTAAAATCATTCAAAACATTACATTCCGGAGGGTACGTACCTTATACAATCCGCCTTTTCTTTTCAAAATTAATAAAAAATCACCACCAAATGTAAACGAAAATCTAAGAAATAACCTGACAAAAAAAAAAAAAACGATGAACATCATAATTAAATGAATTACAAAAAACACATTAAAGCCTTAAAAACCAGTATAACAACTATAGAAATATCCCTCTCTAACAAATTAAACCATAAACCAATAACTGAAAAAAATGAAAAGAATGAAACACAAATCAGAAAACATAGATCTATATCAAAGACGAGTGAAAAAGACGAAAACCAAAAACGAACCCAAAATAGTCGAACAACAAGAAAGAAATCTGAAAAAAAATTGAAATGGAAATAGAAAAGGATCCTCTTCACCGTAAACACATCATAAACAAAATGGCATAACTTAAGAAAGCAACAATCTTATAATAGAAAAGGAAATATTAATATTCAATAAAAGGACATAAAAATCCAGTAAAAGTCGTAATATCAAAGCCAATATTGGCGAATGGAGGGCAGGATACAGATACATCCTGAAAAGAAGAGGGTAGGGTTAAGGCGCCTTTGGACATTGGCCATACAAAAATTACACACTGAAAGGGGAAGAACAATCAACATGCCCAACATGCAAATCTGAATACACTATAAAACATGTATTGACTGAATACACAGCGCTTGCTCCATCTACGAAGACTTTCTTCAAGATCAACATAAGGGAAATCTTTGAAAGAGCAAGGATGCTTGCTATTATATCATTTGTCCAAAGAGTGGGTTTATACCAAAAGATATAAACATAAAAAAAACCCTGATATCTAAACCAACGAAAGTAGTTGAATCAAAATAGATGATATCATGTGACTGGAAAAAAAATCTGAAACCATAATTTGGAAAAAAAATTAAATAAATAGTTGATACGATATGACTGGATATAAAAAGATAAGATGAAAATTATATAATGAAATATAAGAATACTTCTGAATTAAAAAAAAAAAAAAGTGGTTGAAAAAGTCGTAAAACAAAACAAACAAGCTTAGGTGATTATTTTGTAAAAAATCTGCATTTTCACATTCTCTTTTTGTTGTGTCGGAAACCAACCACCCCTCTTGAAGATGAACTTGTCTGCGAACAAAGACGTTAAATAGTGGTATGTCAGAAGACAGAGAGACAGGGCAGTTCTTAGCTAGTGATTGACTACTCAGGCGATTCTGTACCTATTTACCAACCTATTTAAACCCTTTTTATTGTTACGTGTTATTTGGCGATTGTCTCTACTAACCTCAAATCAACATCATAACACTTTTTATGGCCTTTTTTTTCTCTTTGTCTTTCTCTTCAGTTCTACCGTTAAACTTCACGATTTCATTATTCTATTTTTTTCTATTTTTATGGTCTATTATTTGACTCGCTCATTGCAGTTGTGAATTTGTTATTCATATCCTAAAGTATTTTCATTATTCTGGACCTGTTCTTACTACGACGAGAAATGCAATTCTGTCTTCTCTGTTCTTATTATGATGCTTTCTTTTATCGAATCATATTTTCACAGATTTATCTTCAAATTTGACTCTACAATTCTATTATCACGAAATGATGAAACAGCTTCACAGTGTTGTGGAAATTGCTTCTAGTTGTGTGAAAAATAATAAACATTCATAATACATTATAACAACATTATGAAACAAACTGAAATATGCATAACACACCATACATTGATACAATTCATGACACTACATTAAAACTAATCAAATATCTTGGATGTCTAGCAACTACTAGATAGGTGAAGAAAACTGTCACTTGACTTGATGGTAAATAAGTAAATAGATGTATGATAGTTTGTAGCCGTTACGTATTTTGAAATAAATGGACGGAAGAAACAACTATATATAATAAAATTTATAATTATTATTTTGAAAAATTGACGAGAAAAAAATGAAAGTGCACAAAAAGGAGGCTCCCCATATTTTATGTTATTTCAATAAATATGAATTTCCCTTAAGCAGACGATTTCTTTTTTTTCTTTTTCTTTTTTTTTTAAGATCTCTACTCTTGAAAATTATAATAAGGTAAATACTAAAATAGGTATAAATTGTCACCTCGGGGCACTATTACTTGATGGAAAATACTTTAGTGTGATATTAGTTTGCAATTTCATTCTAAAAAAAGCAACTTTTTTCATATTGATCTCTTATTGTGTTTCATCTAAGTAATATTGTATAATGTAAGTGATAGTAATTATTACAATAACTTGTAATACAAATAGAAATTAAAATATGCGTAATTAATAATGTTGTGGGTTCCGTGAATGGAATCCTGCACAAATAAATAAACAACGCCAGTAATTGAGATAGAAAAATAAGTGTATTAAACGTAAGAATACAGACTTGAAGTGAAGATTAGTAGTCCAGGAATGCGGGTTAATAGAAAGTATATGTACAAGTCTCTGTAATTAAAGCCGCAATCATCTTTTCTCTCTCTCTCTCTCTCTCTCTCTCTCTCTCTCTCTCTCTCTACTCTTGTATAACTCTCTGAGAACACCCTGTGTCTGTCTCCATATCTATCAACCTGTCTCAACGTATCTCCACGTATCTCAACGTATCTCGGTATTTAATATCCCACCCATGAGGAATATATGTGGCACAAGGCCGAGTTTAAAGTGGGTTTCTCCGAGCCCGTAGGCTCGGCCAAAAATATACCCTTTGAACCGTTCTAGACGGGTTCAGGGCCTGTCTACCTTCCCGGACGAAACCTTGCCCTTCGGCAAAGCTTCGTCCGGGTTCCTCTCTGGCAAAGCAGAGAGTTCGACAGATGTCGAGACTGTATCTCGACGTATCTCAACGGCAGGTATTCTCTCTGTTAGTATAAGTATACTTTGGACGAATCCATCTTATGTAAAAAGAGGAGAGCCCCATAACAATAAAATTGATAATATTCTTCTCTCATTATTGTATATTATGAACTCCTTTTAAAAGGAACCCAAAGTGTCTATATATAGGCTAGAAATCGCTAGTCTTCAAAAAAATTATTTTTAAGGAGACAAGAAAAATTGAATAAAAACCTACAAAATATTTCTTTTCAGTCATATTTAATGGAATATACATAAAAGAAAGATTGCTACACGAATATATATATATATATATATATATATATATATATATATATATATATATATATATATATATTGGAAAATATGGAAAGTTTTTAAAAAGTCGCCGTTTGTCACCTTGCGGATGAGCGCAACTGCTAACGGTTTCACGTCTAAAGCAAAAATTTACTTCGGACGCAAAAACTATTTGTCTTAGCCATCATAGCCTGAAAATGATATTAGAAGATATCAAAAGTACACGCAAAAAGAAAATGAATAAATATAACCACAGTACCTTCCATGCTTTTTTTTAAATCATGAAACAACATGAAACGTGATTAAGAAAGGATCTTATTGTAAATAAGCATGCACAATATGTCTAATTTTTTTAATCAGACATGCTGCCAAAATATACGTAAATTATATATATATATATATATATATATATATATATATATATATATATAAAAGCTAAAGAACAAATAGGAAACGTCTATCAATCTAACATATTTCACTTTTATTAAAGCTTCGTCAGAGACTGAGATTTGGATAATAAGATTTTTTTTCTTAGAAAAACTACGATATTAGTTGTAAATTTTGGACGGGTTCAATGAATAAATAACTGAATATACAGATGAACGAACAATTGAATGAAGGAATAAAATTTGGTTATATAATCTTATGCAAACAAATAAGTGTTGTGGTGTCCGAATGTCGATGTTAGACGAACCCTTGCATAAATAAAAATTGGAGAAGGAACGCAGGGTAAGGCAAGGATGACAAGAACAAAGAGTTTAGGTAAAATATACCCGAATTTATTATTGTCAAGAAAAAAGGAAAATACAGTTGAAGAATCCGGGTGTATCAAATACCCTGAGTGATCGTGCTGGCGGTTGACTGTTGGGGATTAGGATGCGCCAAGAGATGATGATAACCGGAACACCTCAAGTGATGACGAAGGTTGATAAACAGTTGGGGGTATTAGGTTGGTATCCCAAATTGTCATAGCCGAGGGTAGGCGGTTGAAAGCACAGGTGATCTGCGAGATGAAAAGCAGCTGGATTGAAACCTGAAAGAAGTATCTTTTTTTCTTTTTTTTCTTTTTTTCTTTTTTTCCTTTTTTTTTTTTTAATTAGGCTGGAAGTAAAATCAAAGTTATGTCCAGTTTTGTTCCTGTGTGTTATGAGAGACTATTAAATGGTTGTCGAAACGTTGTCGTTTATTTTCTTAGATACGGGCTTTTAGATAACGTGATGTCTACCGGATAGCGGCTCGGATTGAGAAATCGGAGAGCCGAGTTCGAATTCCAGTCAAATCCATTACATTCACTTACGTGCTAATACCCTTGGGAAAGGTATATGGGTAAATATAGCCTTGGATGGCAACTGGTCTACCGCAGAAAGAAATGGCAACCTTCGGCGGGAAAAATCTGCCTCGTCAGTCATGTATCGAAAGATACATGATCGCCTAAGCGTGTATCACGCATTGCACATAGCTGATGTCGCCACTACATATACCTTTAAACAATTTATCTGATAAATACCGGCATTTGGATAAGTGTTGAATTTATTTTCCTTCCTAATTCTATCCCCGATTTTCTTGGTGGTAAATATCCTAGCGGTTGAAATTAGAAATAACTAATTTATTTCAAGTTTAGTAGAAAGAGTGTTAGATATTAGGATTAGGAATTTTGTGTTATGTTTGTTACGTCACGTGATCTACGTGCACGAAAGAGATTTACATTTTGACAACCATTCAAACTATCTCGAATGAGACAGAAACAAAACTGGCTATAATTTTGATTTTATTAATGCCACCCTAATTAAAAAAAAGAACATAATTTGGATGGAGGCGTCATCTGTAATTGAATTCGGAACGAACGGTATAAATTATACTATCGTTGGTTTAAAAGAATCGAATGCTCGAGATACGTCATTGACCAATGAAAATCAAACAGCACAAAAGTAAAAATACCAGAATTTCTTTTTCTCCATATTTTAGTTTCTGACGAAGCTTTAATAAAAGTTAAATATGTTAGATTGATCAATGTTTCTTATTTCTTCTTTATCTTATCATCCTGTCGGATACTGATCCATATTTGATACTAACTCATATATATATATATATATATATATATATATATATATATATATATATATATATATATATAAGTAAAAATTCGTGAGTAAATAATCCAAGTGTGCCCTAATAATAAAAAATAAAATAAAATAAAATTGATCCAGAGAGCTCAATATATTTATTATGGAGCATATATAGATCATTTACATTTAATGAAACTCAATAAGTGGCCGTTTCACCTCCTAAGGAAAAATTCCTTACCGAGGCTTTTCAACACAAAAATGATTTTAAGATAAAAAAAACCCAGAAAAACATGGGTAAGGAATTTTCGTAAGGGTCATTCAAATGGGGTATTGAATTTCATTAAATGTAAGTTATAATCATCTCTCTCTCTCTCTCTCTCTCTCTATATATATATATATATATATATATATATATATATATATATATATATATATATATGGGGAGTGAACAATATGATGCATGCACTAATGAATTAAATTAGTGTTTACTATTCTTTTTCATCTGAAGCTGTTTCAATTCGAATTTTTCGATGTTACTGACGTGTAATTATTCATTTCTTACAAGAATAAAAACAGAAAATTATTTTCATGCGGAAGGTCGCCCGTCTTTGATATTCTCTTTGATTAAAACGAATTCCTCATTATGATCGATTTGCTGTTATCTACCCGGGGGTATTGCTCGTTTGAAATAAAATCCGCCATTCCTATTACACAAACGACAAAAATTCTCTCTCTCTCTCTCTTTCTCTCTTTGCATATATAAACATGCCTATCATGAAGACTCACTTTACATCGTTCTGACCATAGCTCAATTAGGACTCATTTGAACACACACGAATACCTACCAAACTCCATCCCCAACATACTCGGAGAAAATAGCCTCATCCACAGGTAAAAAAAAAAAAAATCACTAAAAATAATGGAAGTATTGATAATAAAAAGAGAAAGCCAACACTCAATAATATCAACTATGAACACAGTTCGGGAAAAAACATTCCGATCACTCCAAATACATACATGAAAATTTACACATTCAGTTAGAATTAAAAAAAAGAATAGATAAGTTCTGTTTATTTAATTTTTATTATAATTTTTACAATCATCGGTCACAACTTCGAGAATAATACTCAACACCTTCTTTTAAGTTTAATGCATTGACTTTAAACTAAACAAATAATACATTAAGAATTGGACAAAGTCCGACAAATTATTAAAGACATTTTATGTTTAACATTCTTTTTTATAGATACAAGTATTTAAGTAAATGCTCTGTTTATAATAAAAAGTATTAAATAACATTACCATACTGAATGTCCGAAATTTTTCATAGAAAATATTCGTCCTTTGACAGGATTCGAACCTGCATCCTATACGGAACCGTCATTTACGCTGACGTGAAAACGGTTCGTATGGATTCAGGCCGGTCCGTTATTTAATACTGTTTATTATAAACAGAGCATTTACTTAAATACTTGTATCTATAAAAAAGAACGTTAAACATAAAAATGTCTTTAATAAACAAATAATATAACTAATCCCCGAAAAAAAATAAAACAATATAAAAAAAAAATCTAAATGAACAAATTAAGTAAGTTATAAACAAATTGACAAACTACGAATGAAGCAAATGTATGCCAATTTCTCGGGTTTGTCGATCATATTAGACATTCACATCCGCGAATCCTTGATCTTGTGGACTTGCTGGTTGCTTCCCCTCTCTAAGAACCCATAGACGCATTCGACCAGGAAATATAAATCAGTAGACATACCAGTGATAGGACCGTAGAAATTCTCATCCTGAGTTATGTGAGCTGTGAGAAGGAGAAAATAACTATAGTTATCTAGTAGTTTTCTATATAGCAGAATTAATATATATATATATATATATATATATATATATATATATATATATATATATAATAATAATAATAATAATAATAATGGACTCTCCCGTCGGTTTCGACGTATGAGGATCTGCCAACTTATTGATTCAGTTATGAAAGTTTATGCGCTAATCTTAAGTGACATTTAAGACCCGCTAGTGATTTACAAAGGAGGTCGCATATGGAGCAAGTGCGAGGATTGTGAGATGAGATCACTGTTAGATTGGTTGACCTTTTAGATCTTGCTCTCGCTTCTTGAAGATGATTCAGACAAGCAGATTGAAAATTGCTGAGTCCACTAAAACACGTGGATCTCTATTCTACCCGCTCCAAAGCTAAGTAGTATATATAGTAGATAAAGAAATTGAACGTAGAATAGGCTGCGGTAAGGGTATTTTCACCAGCACGGTAAATTGCTACAATCCGAAACATTAGCCTAAAAACTCGAGTCATATTCTTAAATAGCCTCGTCACATCGAGATGTTCATATAGATGTCAAGCATGGCGCTAAACCTATTCAGAAATATCTCTACTTGTATACAACCGCTTTTTCAGATAATAATTAAAAAATATCTTTTAGTGATCAAATCATGTAGGTCTTAACGAGAAACCATCCTTCATTTAACCTCGTGGACTGGCGCTACAGAATCGCAAACAAAGAACTGTACCAAATAACAGAAACCACAAGCATTTGAGGACTACCAACAGGCGCAACAACTAAAGCGGATAGTACTTGTCACTCGAAGAGGGAATATCGACATCAAGATGTTGACGTTCCACACTACTCGAGACAAAAGGTTAGGAAGGAAACCCCCATCAATACTGGAAAGCACGATAACATGTACTGCACTTGAGAAATCTATTTTCCTGGAAAAAAACTGTTTTAAGAGAAAGATTTTATAAATTTCAACCGAGAGCTATAAGGAAACGATTGCCCTTACCATCTGCTATGAGGTGCTAGACACGTTGGTCAAGTTATAGATTAAGGGTAATTTCTGCCCCCTTCCATAAGGCTCATGTAAATCAGGATGAGAATTTCCACAATCCTATCACCGGTATGTCTACTGATTTGAATGACCTGGACGAATGCGTGTGTGGGTCCCTCGAGAGGGAAAAACAACCAGTCATTCCACAATATCAAGGATTCCAGGATGCGAATGTCTAATATGAAAGAGAAACCCTTTGGCATACAGTTTCTACAAAGTCACATTGAGGCCGTCCTCGAAATTGAGGGATGTTTTCTTTTATTCATTTCACCCCCAAGGAAGGCAATAAAGCCACTAAGACATAAGCGGTTACTGAGTTTGAAAGAATGCGAGAAAAAGAAAAAAAAACATTATTAAAGAGAGAAAACAATAAAAGAAAAGGAATTAAGAAGACATAAGATAACGATTGACATGACATTTAAAGTTTGAAACATCAGAGTTGACTTGGAAGCATGGAACTGGAAAAGAGTTTCATAAATGAGAAGTGCAAGAGAACAAATTGTTAGCATAGAATTTCGGCTTAAATCTAGTAATTTCAATTATAAAATGATAGACAACTGCTAAGCTAGTAGTCTGCTTAAATATGTACAGTTGAAGTATCATTAGAACAATTATCATGAAAATATCTATAGAAAAGCTACAGGGAATCTGCGTTACGGTGGTGGGAAAGTGACTGAAGCCGAGATTCCATGTATATATATATATATATATATATATATATATATATATATATATATATATATATATATATATAAATGTGTGTGTGTATATATATATATATATATATATATATATATATATATAAATGTGTGTGTGTATATATATATATATATATATATATATATATATATATATATATATATATATATATATATATATAGAGAGAGAGTCAGATAATTAAGATTTTAATTCCCAAAATGGATTTTTGTCTATATATAAATAACTTGCAGGAAGCTTCAAAATATGCATGCAGACTTTGTCAATAAAGTTTGTCGCTATGAGCTGAGATATAATTAAAAAAAAAAACTTTCTTCATGAATAATTTACGTTTCAAATGAGAAGCACTTGATATTTGTGATAAAATGGCGCTTTATTTTAATTGTTCAAAAGGTAAAAAAAATAAAATAAACAAACTTAAATCGTTTTAAGCTGAGAAACTCTGCATACATATTTCAGTCGTGAATTTTCAAAAAACAAAAAACAAAAAGAAGGAAAAACCAAAAATACCGTTGTTAATGTTTATTCAGTTTTCTTTTTAAACAGTTTAATTAACGTTCAGAGATATTCATATTGCACTTAATGTGTTTTGAGTGTACCATGAGTTGACAGAAATACAATAAGTACATGGAAATAAAAGATTTCATTAAAGGCAAGGCTGATAAGTAAAATGGATGTTACACAAGACGATTTGGTTTGATAGAAACAAACCGATAGTAAACGGGGAAAGACTATTTCAATTAAATGTTGGTCGAACTAATAGAATGATTTGGGTTGATACAAAACTTTGAGAAAGTAATTCAGAATAAAACATTTCGTTCCAATCTCTATCGTATTAAGATAAAAAAAAAATGCAAGATTTGGATTAAGAGAAACAAAAAAATAAAGTCAATGTGAATAACATATTTCCATCAAATAATAATAATAATAATCTCTAACACTTTCGCCCCGGCCCCTCAACCTCCGGCGTCTTACTCTCGGGGTTGAGGTGTCTACTCGATCCTAAACGAACTTAAGGGAGTGGCCGTAGGTCCCCTGAGCATCCGTAGATTATTCGACCGGTCCGCTGGTTTAATCCTGCTTCCTGCCCACGTTGTGATTTGTTTGATCCAGAAAGCAGAAGTAGAAAAATAGATAATAATGATTTAATGATAAAAGTTTTACTAATTAAACCATAACTGGAGGAGAAGTTAATTCATACCTTTTCCTAGGGTATTTGCGTGTAAGTGAATATAACAAACCCAACTGGAATTGGAACTCGTCTCTCCGATTAAAACTTCCGAGTCATTATCCATTGCACCACCCACACATCCAAACTTACAGCACCTGCTATTTCCAAGTGGTTACCATCTAGGTCCTGGCCAGGCTCGTCGTTGCTTAACTTCGGTGATCGTACGGAAACCGTGTTTCAATGTGACGTAGCCGTAAGCCTGGATGAAAAGAATGTCACGCTTCTTTCTTTAGGGTGAAAGAAACGCCAATAAATTGAAATAAAATGCTTCGATCAAATGCTTGTCGGATTAAAAGTTCAGTTTAAAACATTTGGATTTAAAGAAATGCATACAGGAATAATAAAGAAAGCGCTCAGATCATCTCTTGATTAGACGAAAAGTGGTTAAGGCTACAAGATTTGGATTGATAGAAACATAAATGAATAGGAAAAAGGAATAAAATATTTAAATCAAATTTGGGTTGGACGTAGAGAAAGTCAGACCACAGGAGTTGCATTGTTTGAAACAAATAAATAGTAAATTATAATAAACCTCTTTTGTTAAATGTTGATCGAATTTAAGGAAGTTTAATCCACTAAATCAGACGTTCTCACTAGGGATCTATATGGACCCCGAGTTATCCATGTAACATTACTGGGGGCCCACACAAAAATAGTAAATTGAAGGTCCATAGTAATATTTTAGTTGTCCATCGAGAAATTTCACTTCGGAACGGCTATTACGGTTGAGAATTGGAAATTGTACAGTAATCTACGCCATATTAGAATACTAATAACAGGAAAAACATCTCTAAAACTGTCAGAAAACGAGATCAAGTGATGTAAATTAGTTTCCCTTTTACTCTACTGGATGTTTTCATTGTAAAAGTTGGATAAAATCGTGAAGAATATATAAAGGAAGGATTATACATGAAAAGAAAAATTATATAAAGATTAAAATAATTTATTATATAAATTAATTTAATATATTAATTTGTATCTGGAAAGTGTTTTAACGGAGGCTGGAATATGTGTCACTGAAATACAAAGTTGCATTGGAATAAAAAAAATGCCTTCTAGAAGCTAAACAAAATATTAAGAAACAGAAATTATTGTTAGAAACAATTTAAGAGTGTTGAACTGTTATGTAATATTAGTCCTTATATATGGCGTTGGATGCTGGACAATTTCGTCACAGATGAAGAGGAGGTTTGAGGCAAGGGAAATATGATAGGTAATTATTCTGATGAGCTTTCCTCTTTGGTGCCTCAACTTCACGAATTTAAGCGCAGTACTAGCTTAGTGGCTAGGTCTCACTGTTGAAA
>CAHIKZ030000217.1:605000-697500 GCA_903632075.3 Acanthosepion pharaonis | reverse complement strand
TCTACAGCAGAAAGAAATGGCAACCTACTGCGAGAAAAAAAAAATCTGCCTCGTCAGTCATGTATCGAAAGATACATGATCGCCTAAGCGTGTATCACGCATGGCCCATAACTGATTTTACCGCTAGTGTGTTACTACCTTATGGTAGTAGTATACGGTATAATATTTTTCACATTCAGAAAGATCATTGTGATTTTTTTCTCTGTAACATTTTTTTTTATTTCTGCTGTATTCTCATCACACCTTGCAGATCGTTATTCTAAGATCATTAAATAAGCAGCATGGATCAGAAATAAACAATAAAGATCCTTGATTGGACAAAAGAACTCAGTCTGACCATACATATCGGTAAAGACTCGAGAGACGGACACGGCTATGATCATACGTAAAATAAAAATAAAGAGTGGCGTGTAAAGAGTTAATATTGTCTATCAGAATAGCCGAAGAGGAACATGCAAAACGGGCACAACGGTTTCGGGGAACATTTCAGGAAAATTGCTCGAAAATCAGATAAAAGACAGGTAACAACGAGGAATGCAACAAAGGAAGGAAAGTCTTGATGGAGAATTTAAAAAGGAAAAAAGAAACTATCGTAGGTAAACAATCATGTTTATGCAGGGGTGGAGGTCACCTAAAACGAAAAAAAAAAAAAAAGAAACCATTATCGTTACACGTTAGGCAAATTATAGCAGGACGATCGGCATCAGCGCGAACATAAACAAATTCCAGAAAACAGTAAATGCCGCCATCGTTAAGAAAAAGATAGAAAACCACGTGATAAGCGAATACAGAAAGCTAAAAGGCAACAGATATCGAAATATTCACGACAGAATATGAAACTGTTTAAATTTCTTGCCACCGAAAATATAATTAAACTATATCAACACAAACCAGAAAAGAAAAAGAATTAAGTGCTCCGGAATTTGTCATCCAGGCCGACCAGACCCATTTAAACGAGACGATCAAATCTGAATATCATAGACATGGGAATGATGATTTAACAGATAAAAAATGTAGTCGTGTCAGCGGAAAACTGGGTCCAGGTAAAAATGGGAACAAAACAAAAACAAAAGAAAAGGTGAATAAAATGGAAACAAAAATAATAACCAGGACTTTGCCAGGGAAACTGAGAAAAATGTGGAAAATAGTTATCATAATGGTGTGTATCTTAATTGGCGCACAATAAACCCTACCAAAATATTCGGGACGAGATTAGATGAATTAGAAAAACGGGACAGAATTAAGATTAGCGGTGTCTTGAAATGGCCGAATATAGAAATGCACGAAATAATAATAATAATAATAATAATAATAATGACGACGACGACATCAACAACTCCATTTGTAGTTGGAGCCCTCAGATTGATTAGAAAAAATCTGATAGACTCATTGAAGGGATTTCTGGTAGCCCATTCCTTAAAATATACAAAAAATTGTACTCACAAGTACAGCCCACATCTTAAGAAAAATATATGATCTTAGGTTTTTTTTTTTAGGTTTTTTTTTATTTGTTTTTTTTCCTCAAAAAATGTTCAGTAGAAAATGTCATGATGTCATTTCTGACCTTAGGTCTCTGGTTGGGACTCAGAAGGAAATGAAATAATAATAATAATAATAATAATAATAATAATAATAATAATAATAATAATTTGTCAAAGTACAAGGACCTTGAAATAGAAATCGCGAAAATGTGGCATATGGGAACATCAACAATCCCTGTTGTAGTTGGAGCCCTAGGACTGGTTGGAAAAAGATTCAGTAGACTAATTGAACGGATTCCTGGAAGTCCATGCCTCAAGGAGATACAGAAAATTGTTCTGACAAGTACAGCCCACACCTTACGAAGGGCTTTATCTATGTAATCATTTTTTTTTTTTTTTTTTTTTTTTTGTCAGTGGAAAGTGTCATGACGCCATTTCTAACCTTAGGTCCCTGGGCGGGACCCGGAAAGAAATGTGTAAACGCCAGAAATGAAAGAAAATAAAAAAAATAATAATAATAGATGTTTCAGTTTTAAGCGCATCATAGAATCAACTGAAGAAAACGAAGAAAAATTGTTACATATGAAAGCCTGGCCTAAACGCGGCGAAAATTTGGGAAAGTTAGGCTGCCGATCTTAGATCAGTAGATGTTGGTTTCTTCTTATTTATTGGCATATCAACCTCAATACCGAAATCTAAATATTTTGTTCGCATTTTTTTTTGTCTTTTGAGATAACATTGGCTTTAGAGTTACAAGTGTTATTAATTAATCCATGGCTAGTGGGTAAAGAGACGCATTCATACCTTTTCCAAGGGTATTTGTGCGTAAGTGAGTGTAATGAACCCAACTCGGAACTTGGAACTCGGATCTCCGATTAACAATTCCGAGCCATTATCAATTGCACCAGCCGCACATCGAAGCTCATCGTACTTGGCATTTCCCAAGCGGTCACCGACCCGACCAATCTCGATGTACTGAAACCGGCGTTTAAAACACGATGCGGCTGTAAGGCTCTAATCAGTAGAACACAGGAGATAATCCCGAAGATCATTGCAAAGAAGAATTAAGACGATTCAGATCACCAATTGAAATAAATATTGAGGTGGGTGATGCAGATTTGAGAAAACTTGGTGCCACTTAATCTCCAGTTACAACCACGCGACAACTATTGTAAACATGAAAATCCCCGAATAATAATAATAATAATAATAATAATAATAATAATAATAATAATAATGTTGATATAATTATTAAATATGAGAGAAATAAATAAATAGAACATTACCCACTGTATTTTCAGTATAAAATACACACACACAAAAAAAATTATGAAGTCCAAAAACGAGAAAAAGATCTTCGCATTTTGTCATGGAAAGAATATTTTCAAACCCATTGTCTGTAATTGACAAGCAGATAATTTGGATGCGATAACCAACAAAAAGACCCTCCCTCCCCTACCGAAAGCTAAAATAAAAAATTAGCAAATTTAGGATATAACGTTAATTATAGATTAAAAAAAAAAGAAAGAAAACACCCTAAAGGGCGGATAGAGTCGACACAAGTTCAAGTAGGGTTAAAGACAGTTGAAAAGAAAAAAAATTTTGCATGTCATTCAATCAGCAAGAATTGATTATGTTTACTTAAAACAGTTTTTTTTATTTGTTGATTTTGTCTTAATAATAAACTGAATAACTGAATTTTTAGAATAAACGGAATTTTTATGGCTTTTGATTTGATTTGGAGTCATTTTGATTGGAGGCTTTTCTCTCAACAAAAGATATTTGAGATTGATTCATAGCCAAAAGATTCGGATGAAAATTCACAACTGAATGGTAAAGAATTCAATTTTCTACAAGAAAGTCTAGAAATTCATTTAATTGTTTCTTTCATTCGCAGATAGTGAAAGCAAGGACTCCAAGTTTCCGATCGTGAGAATTCTACAAAACTGTGAATTTTCAAAATTATTTTTGATTTTGTAAGAAATGTGAGTTGAAAACATCAAGTTAAATAATAAACGTCTGTATATTTCGATGTCTGTTGTATATCATTATCAACATGGCTTTGCACGGATATTCGGGAGGTGGCAGGCGAGTACTACGTTTACCGTAGGCTCTTACAGTGGGCTCGCCGATGATTTACAAAACTCGCGCGAAGCAAGTTTTTTTTTTTTTTCTACAGCAAGAACAGGAACATGATTGGTGGTACCATGTATACAGCGTTGCCTCCTCCCCGTCTCCACACTGAGTCTATGAATTGGTTCAGTAAGTGCAGTCGTCTGGGAAATGTAACGGTGCAAAAATGCCTATCAGCAGCCTTTTTTGAGACAGCAAGAAACGAAGTTCATTTTCAGGGAACTGCTGTATTTTTTCTGTCGCATCCCTCAATTTCGTAGGGTCTTTGAAAGCCGGTGGTATTCCCTTTTCGATGAATGGTCTATCCAAAACAATGTTTCAATGCCATAGACTTGGCACTCTTGATGGCGTAATATTTGCAATGATGTGGTTCATACACACTTTAAGAATGGCAAGGTAGGGAATATTCGAGGAGGCACTGGCATACGAACCAGGTTTCGACACCATATACTATATAGAAAACAGTCTTATAAACATTTAGTTTGAGGTCTTGGTTATTGTTGATGCTGACACGTTTGTGATACGTTTTGCAATCTGTTGTCAACGTTCATTTTGTGTGTTTGACGCCAGTGTATATGACATTACCTAGTTAGGTACAATTTGAAATCACATCCAACTTTCTACCGATGGATATTGAAGTTGTATGAGAAGTTTATTAAACAGATTTTCAAAATGAAGAATTCGGTAACCTTTGCAAAGCAGGACGTTACTTGGTGTAAGACTGATTCTAATTCGGTCATTAGTGACATGTAGTATGTGAGTATTTCTCCACTAGCTATAATATAGCCATCATTAAAATCTGTAGACGTTCACATATATATATATATATATATTTTTTTTTTTTTCGTCGTTATTTTTTTCCTCGAAGGCCTTTTTTCTGCATCATATTGAAGTGTATTTAGAAATACTTCTTTATATCGTTTTTTGATGAAGAAAACTCCTAATAAGTCTACATCTATCGTGACTACACCTCATTTAGCTAAAGGGATTTAGGAGAGCCACCAATATTCAATAACCTAGTTTGCTTACGGTGTCAAATCAACAAAAGTAATATAACTGTTTTGTTCCTGACATGGTTCCTGGATTAATCTTAGAACGAAGACCATACCGGTGTACCCTGTTTCGCTCTAATCTACACTAGTTTTAAGGAATGGGATCCATAGCAAACTTTGCTTCTATTTTATCAAGTAAAAATTCTGACTCAATAGAGAGTCAGGTAATTCGAACAGTTTGGATTTCACTTCTTTTCTCTTTAAATGCTTGGGGTAGATCGCTCTTCTTTTTGCAGCAGGTAAGTTTAAGATGACCCCTAAGGTTTTATATGTCATCGTTGGGAGTCATAAGCCTCGTAAGATAAGCCATCTACTTTTTTCCGTGTTTGTTAGAAGCCGTTTTAGTCTGCATCAACGGAGAATGCGTAAGATAAGCGAAGTTGTTGGATTTCATTTTAGATAGCAGCTACTGGATAATATGCATTGAACCTGTCACGAGAAAATGTGACTGGTTTGATGCTAACAAGCATGATATCTTGTGGAGAAAATGAAGAAAACTTTCGAGATATCTAAGATGGTGGCCTTTGTATGTTCCAGAAAGTGTCAGTGGGTATTTCTTTCTGGCAAATATAGGCCCTTAATCATAACCTAGTTTTTTATTGTCCTCTCTTCTTAATACTGTGGTTCTATCGCCTTGCTTAGGAGTAAAATGATAAAAGAATGTGGTACTTTGATTTTTTTTCACGTCTTAATATTCTGAATATTTTGTCTGTTTTAATTCGTAATAAGTTTTTTCAAATATTTTCATGATTGTGAAAACTTTCTTATTTACTACCCACTAGCAGTAGAGCACGGCGTTGCCCGGAGATGTAACAGTAAGAGATAGATCAAGTATCGATCATCATAAAGACTGAAAAATAAAACTGACAAAGATTATTGTTTAAGGTTGACGGACACGCATGTCTTAATTAGTTTTTTTTTTTTTTACGAATTGGTCAAACCCAAACTCAAACATTGTTTTCAATTGTATCAATTTTTCAATTTTATTATAAACAATTGTCTTGTAAATGAAATTTTTAAAGCATTCTGAATGTAAAAATAAAGAAAAAGTGTGCAAGACAATAAGAAACACTACCTGCCAAAAAAAGTTTTGTTGAAATCGGTTGAAAAATGTCGGAAATCCAATCACATATATAAACGAACACACACACACAAACAATCTGGGTTTTATAATACGTATAACTCGATATGAGTTGTCCCCCTTTCATTCTGGCGACAGAATCGTGTTTTATCGTGTTTTCAAATTGATTTTGTGCAAAAACAATTGTGTTTTTCCAATATTTGGCGCTGTCAGAACCACTGCAAGGTAATTTTTCGTAGTCCTGTGAAGTTTTGTTGAAATTTGTTGAAAAATGTAGGAAATCCGACCCAATATATAAACGTACAGACACGCACACACACACACATACACACACACACACACACAACCTGGGTTTTATAATAAGTATGATTTATATGTTTTTAAATCTCTTTTGTGAGGCTTTTAAAGCATTTTTTCCTTATCTTTTTTTTTTTTAAATCGGTATCACTCAATGCAAGGGAGTAAAGCCAATAAAACACAAAGGGTTACATTGTGTTCAAGACTTAAGAACAGAAACATTAGTAACGAGTAGAAAGAGAAAAGAGTAATCAGGGGGACAATAGATTGCGATAGACATTACATTTAAATTTTTGCAGATTAAAATTGACTTGAAAGCATACAGCCGAAAGGGAGTTCCTCAAGCGAGAAGTGCCAGAAAAGAAACTGTTAGCATAGAACTTATGGCTACACCTACCCAGCTCGGCTGTATATTGATGAGACTCAATGCTAGTCTAGTACTGCGCTTAAATTCATAAAGTCTAGGTACCATGAAAGGATTTATAGAAAAGACGCACAGGGGCAACCTTACGGCGGTGAGAAAGTGACTGAATGCGAGACGCCAGATCAAGACAATTAATATTGCTGATTCTCCTTTGGATCTTATCAAGGAGCTTCGGAAAAATACCAGGGTCACCGGATCATGCCATTGATTTCAATTTCATTTTTTCTCAAGTTTTTCACAATTTCCATCGATGTGCTCTCATCATTCAAAAACATTGACATAAATTATTTCTCCTTACGGCCTATATCTTATTTTATAACACATAGTAAACTATCAATGAATATACGACAGTACTAATATATATATATATATATATATATATATATATATATATATATATATATATAAATCACCGAATGTCGATATTCTGTTCCATGCTAGAACTGAACGCGATTTTCAAGCTATATGTGTTGAGTGAAAGCTCGACTAGTTATATATATGGGTAGCAAGGTCTGCTATTTCCGGTTTATTGTGTCATTACACACCTTGCTACCCATAAGGCCTTATTGACCAGCACATACGACAAATAGTCATGCTACCACCCATCACACATGGCCTGAAGATAGCGTTCAAGCATGACTGTCACTGTTTGGTGTTTAACTCAGTATCCACTTTTATATTTACATTGGATCTATCACTGATTTGTGTCACTTGATTTCCTTTATAGCCTGACTAAGCTGATGGATATTTATAAGCGTCCTTAAATTTAAAAAGCTGGAAAAACCAATAAAATCTTTGCTCTAGTATATAAATATTTGTAACAAAATAAAATCCCCGCATTTGTCTTGAAATAGACGAAATGCATTGGGTTAAGATAAGTTTTCCTTCTCTCTTTATTCATATATATATATATACTCGACTCTGCCGTCGAATTTAACGTATGAGGGTCAAGCAGATGAGTTCCAAGGAAACCGACAGCCTGACAACAGCACATAAGATTTGGTTATAGTGGTGAAGGTTTCGTGCAGGGTCATCCACACTTTTTGAAGGGCCGAATACAGAGACCTGGTGCACTAAATGCCACAAGGTCCCCAAACGACCCTCCGCAGGTTTTGAATTCAGAATTGTCCTACTCCTAGACCAATTGCCATCCAACGCTATAGAACCCAGTCTGTCCTGCTATTTACCCATAGCTAGAGGGAGAAGGGAGGATTCTTATATATATATATATATATATATATATATATATAACAGAAAAAAAAACAAAACCGTTGATGGAACCAACGGACAATTTACGAACAGATTTAACCATATATATATATATATATATATATATATATATATATATATATATAGTGTGTGTATTAAAAGTACTTTTATAAATTTGGGTGGTGGGTTCCTCACACCAGCACAAGGACAAAAGTCCATATAAACATATGTCCACAAATGCTTAAGTTTAAATAAAGTTTACGGTAGATGGCGCTGTGTTGCCCTGTAGACTAGATTCGTGTACATTTATGGCTTGTCTGTCTCCAACATTTAGCGTGTTTAGTAGTGAGTTAACTGAGAGAAGCGTTCCGTTTAACAATGGCAGGATAGTCATATTGTGAACAGGCAAATATGATTTTTACATACAGACCGAAGGCAGCCGAATTATCCAACTTTTGCTGCTATCTGTCGTCCCATTGCTGAGACAGGATCCATGGTACCACAAATTATGGATCGAGAAAAGACCGACATCTACTCATGCACCCGACCACGAAGAACACATTCTACGGGCTGTTGGGGTCGGTTCGAGTATCAGCACACGTCAAGTGGCTCTAGCATGACGTACATCTCATCGTACTGCATGGAGGGTAATTCAAGAGCAGCTCCTGTATCCGTATCATTTCTAACGTGTGCAGTGTTTTTCGCCCACTGATCACTCACCACGGGAAAACATTTTGCCGATGGTTTATTGCGAAAACTGGCGATCCGTTTTTTTGTCTCCAGTCCTCCAGTTTAATTTCGTGCAAACTGAATAAGAAATTTACACAACCAACATTTGTTGGCGGATCGGAATCTCATTGGTGCAATAGAGGCTAGACACCGGCATCATTTTACCATTAATGTGTGGGCTGGAATTGTAGGTGACTGACTGGTGGGTCCATATGTGCTTCCAGCAAATATTACAGGAACTGTCTACAGGAACTTTATTTCGAACACACTTCCAGACCTGCTAGAGGATCTGCCCCTGCTAATACGAAGACGCATGTGGTTCATGCATGATGGAACTCCAGCACATTTTAGTCACATTGTTCGCGATGCACTGGCTGACATATACCATGAAAGATGGATAAGTAGAGGAGGACCGGCTCCATGGCCTGCACGTTCCCCCGAGAACAATCCTTTGGATTTTTTATCTATGGAGCCACCTAAAACAATTGGCTTATGCAGCAGACAAAAATAATGCAGAAACGCGACATCAACGTGTCATGGGGGCCTGCAAAAACATTCGACACCGTGTGTAAGTATTTGAAAGGGTCCACCAGTCAACGACCCGACGTGTGTAGAAGGAAGCGGAGGACATTTTGGAAATTCGTATATATATATATATATATATATATATATATATATATATATGAAGAAACAAACCTTCGATTTTCATAATAAAATCGCACTCCACCAAAAAGTTATTCTAAGTAGGTCTAATAAAAGATAACCTAAAATTCATTATGTGTAATTTGATAAATATAAGCATTTTCTGAAAGCCTCAGTAACATTTCTTGGTTAATATCAATTTTATATCTGTCTACGCATAGTAAAGTTTGACATAGTGCAGTTTTTTAAACTTGTGCCACAACAGTTTTTTCTTGTCAGCATTTTGAATATTTTTCATAATGAAGTTTTTCGTGTGTAATACGATCCATTAGTCCATTAGTCGCAGTAAAAGAAATGGAGTAAGACTTACTTAGTGTGACGAGGTGTACTTTTTTATCAGTCCAGTGGTAGTCAGTTATCTTGATACTGAGAGTTGTTCTACCCTTACTGCTTAGGCATGTATATAGTCTCTGCCTCAGTTATGCTAATTAGGTAGTTATTTATATATCACTACAGTTAGGTTAATTTTCTAGGCTCTTCACTCCGTGTGAAGCCAATCGGGGTATTTTCAAGCGGGTGTGACTTCGGTCACTTCGGGTTCTGTCGAGTTGTGCGGTTATGTTGCCAGTTTGTGCCAAGCAACCGCTTGGGTTGTCCGCATGCTGCATTTGCAATGGCTTCTTTTGCGCGCACCTGTATGAGTGTGTGTGTGCGTGTGCGTGTGCGTGTGTGTGTGTGTGTGTGTGTGTGCGTGTGTGTGTGCGTCTTTTGTGCGTGTGCTGTCATTTGCGAATAAAATCGATTTAAAATAAAAAAAAAAAATTAGCCATTTTTTTAAACTTAAAAAGAAAAGCTGATTTTCCTTCACCGGAAAAAAAGAGAAACATATTTATTTAACTAATGTAGGTATTATATGTCTATTAACTGCTTTTAAATATTTAAATATTGCCACGCAAACATCTTCAAGGGATCTACATTAGAGAGACAAAATTTTCGTATCACAAATTGTTTAAGCACCAGAAATATCCCAGTCGTTTAAGGCTGTTTATTTGCGATCAGTTTGTCTATGAAACATTGATATCAGACTTTTCCAGCATTAGAGAGAGAAATGGGGGGGAGATGGAGAGAAGAACATGCTAGATACCTACATAGATAGGAACATTAGTCGTTTTTTTATCTATCTATCTATCTATCTATCTATCTATCTATCTATCTATCTATCTATCTATCTATCCCATTCTGCTCATAATCTATCTATCTATCTATCTCATTCTATTAATTTCTCTCAGGCTCTTTAGTTAGGGAATTTGGAGACAATATAATGTGTTTAGATTTCAGGTTTGTACATTATTTCAACCACTCTCTCTCTCTCTCTCTCTCTCTATATATATATATATATATATATATATATATATATATAATTTTCAGGTATACTATATTTATGAGTAAATGTGCTGAATATCAAAGAAAGAGCGTAAATATAAAAGTCTAAACTGGGTTTTGACACCCAAATCTGAAGCTTGCGTTAAAGCATGAAACAGACTCCAGACTGTCGCCGCTTGATATTGACCTCAGTGTCCAATATATATATATATATATATATATATATATATATATATATATATATATCCGAAAAACTTAAATTCAGTGATTTACTCTTGGGAGCTAAGTGCCAATTTATAAACAGTGATTAATACTACTAATATTACAAGGTTCTTCCCTTCCTTGAATTAAGCACTGTCACTCATTGGCGTGTTTATTCACAGAATAAGTACGTTTTTTGTTTTCAACCGTGCGCCGATGACTTAGTGAGTGGGGGATCTCCGACTGTTGCTGAATCAGTCAGGTTGAATCAATCGGATGTCTAGTCACACTGATGAGCTGTGATACAGCGAAACAGTCTGTCTGTGGATGACAATATATATATATATATATATATATATATATATATATATATATATATATATATATATTTTCAGGAGGATAAAATCTAGTTCAAGACAGAGTAAGAATATAATATAAAAGGCTAATATTCCATGGTTATAATTTATTCCATTGGAATCGTAAATACGATCCAATTCAACAGACCTACAAATTCAAAAAGAAAACAGGTATAAAAAAAAATGAGAGTGTATGTGTGGAAGTGAGAAACACTGGTGAGAGGGAAAGGTATGAAAGCTCTAGAGAGAGGTTTAACAGAAGAAAGAAGAACAGGAATGACCTTAGCGTGAAGGTAGGGATTAAAATTTAACATAGAGAAGTTTTAAAGAGAGAAGTTAAATAACGGTTTAAATGAGTGAGATACAGATAAATATGAATTATTTTCAGATGCATAATTCACTACCGATTCGCTGACCTAAAATGAAAAAATAGACATCGGAAAACTGTGGATGCATTTTTAGTAACATTAGGCACAATAAAAGATTATACGATCCAAATTTAAAATCCAGCCAGTTCACACAGCCGATGGATATATGAAAAATTTTTGGTCTGGTTTGCATTTACTAACCTTATGTATACATGAAAAGAGAAGATGAGAGAGAAGACCCCCCCTCATTCCCTAAAAAAAGACCAAACTAAAAACGGGGGCGTTTATTAGAGAAATGATGTGTAATCAAGAATAATTAAAAAAAAGCATGTAATTTTCCTCAACCGATTGTAAATCTAACATAACTATATAAAAATATTTAATAAGTAATCCAGTAAAGAACAATGTTCAAGAAAACAGAAGATAGCGATTGATGATGTATTTAAATTGTTGAAGATTGTAGTTATCAGGGAAGCAAGAAATCGGAAGGAAGTTCCACAGGAGGGAAGTGCGAAAAAAGAAACTGTTAGAGCAGAAGTGGCGGTTGCATCTTGCTAGTTCAAGAGTAAAATGGTGAGACCTAATTGCCAATCTAGTAACACGCTCAAATTCATGCAGTCAGGGAACCAGGGGAAAAAGGTCATCTGAAGAATTGCCATGAAAATTTCTTTTTAGAAAAGACAGAGGAAAGCCACGTCACGTCGGTGAGAAAGCGACTGAAGTCAAGATGCACGGCCACGATCGATTGCATTACAGACCCTAATTTTGTCAAGAATCGCAACAAGAACACCTGACCAAATATGGCAACAGTATTCAATGCACGGACGAATGGTAGATTTACAAATGTGCAAAATGCATTCTGACAAGAAAACTTTCTGACACGACACTGTAAACAAACTTTCTTAGCTGTGGACGTAGCAATTGATTCAATAAATTCTCTCTACTTCATGTCAGTGGAAAACATGAACCCAAGAAGCGTAGAGTGTTGGTCTCCTGGATTTTAGTATCAGCCATGTTGATGACAGGTAGAAAAGGTTGTCTATGGTGGTTAAAAGAAAGTAGTTTTGTTTTATAAACCATTTCTGGCTTCATTTAACCATTTGATTGGAGGTCCTTTTCTAGTTTAGATGCCAGATTTACTGTCGGGTCAGCTGCACTTGCGACTAAGACAGAAGTAAATGGCTACGTGATCTGCATAAATACCTACTTGGTAACTAATGACATCAGGACGGTCATTGATGAAGATCAAAAACAGCCTAGGATAGAGCCTTGGGGGTACAACCGCCTTAGTATGAAATGAACTTAAAGCATGCCTATTTAACACGGCCTTCATTAGCCGATTTATTCAAAACGATTGGGTTAAGCCAGATATTCGTTTCGTGACACCATAGCCCTTGAGCATGCGGAGAAGGTCAGCATGCCAAACGTCCTCGAAAAACCTAGAATCACAGCCCGAGTAAATGAATATGTGAAGCCAGTTCGCTCCAATCCGGGGCTCTTGAGCCCATCTATCCGAAGCAGTTGATTATGAGGCACCAGTTGTACGTCTTAGCCCATTCTCCGTCTTGGCGTTGGACGTTTTACAAACACACATATAGATGTACACAGTGCGACGGTTAAATTGTCGACATTTTATATTTTTAATTTCGCGCATGCGCGTTGTTAGGGTCAGTTGTGCACCGTCTGTCACAAAATTGTTTTGTCTGAGGCTATTTGAGACGCATAGCACATAAGCATTTTCTAGAGAGTGAGAGCTTGTCACACTATCATCCCGCTTATGGCAACGTTTATATATATATAACAACAATATATATATTGTTGTGGCCTTGTTAGGATCAGAAATAAAGACACAAACAAAAGAACTGAATTAAATATATTAACAGAAACAGAAATACAAACATATACAAACGATTGTTACACCAAGAATGTTCGGTCCGACTGTCAGAGCTGAATGCTGGAAAGTTCCAAAAAGCAGTACCTGCTTCTATTTATAGCCGGGAGAGTCCATGCGTGCGTGGGTAAAATACCATAATATATATATATATATATATATATATATATATATATATATATATATATATATATATATATATATATATAAGGACGTCTTCAAAATGACTATCTGGTTGTTTGTCAAGTTAATGAATGTTGCGCAACAGTGACGCGCAGTATCCAAAATGGTTAGATACCCGGACAGATGCACAAGCACCGATGCCCTAATAATAGTCCATTTATATAAAATAGTCATTTTCGACGGGTACAGTGCTGGCATGAATAAAAAAAAATGAACATGCAGTATGAGAACTGTACAGCAGGTCATGGACAAAGAGAGGTGGGAAGAGATCACCAAAGATCGCTGACGCTGGAGACGCGATTTACAGCGATGGTTGAAGCGAGGAGAGGAGTAACGAAAAGTTGCCGCCGGGGAGAAGTGTGCTCGACGGAAAGCAAAAAAAAAAAAAAAAAGGCAAGGCGGCATTGAGGAAGAGCGTCTTTACATGCATTCATTGCAATCGGGATTCTCAATTCCCGTGTGAGCTGATACAGACATAACAGATGATGCATCGACATAACCAATGTTTATCGAGATCTGCAGATGTCACACAAGAACACACACACACACACACACACACACATATATATATATATATATATATATACTATTAGCTTCATCATCGTTTCGTTTACTTTTTATGGAAGCAAAAGTATCGTGAGAAGAAAAATATGGCATTTTATCAGACATTCGTTGAAGCGAACAACGTTGTTTCCCGCCTCTGACGAAAACTGATTTCCTTCAAACATGCAGGAAAATGAATGCAAGAACGGGCGAGACGAAATAATATTGTGGTCAACGAGTTATGGTCAAGCGATTCAGAAAACCGTTTTCAAGTCAAGCAAACTAATCATCACACTAAATATCATTTTGTCTTCTTGCAAATCCACACACACTCACACACACACACACACACACACACACACACACACACACACACACACATATATATATATATATATATGACGGCCTGACGATTACGTCTAGCATGAAACAGCCTTCACCTCTGAGTGTTGACTTCAATGTTCACTTTCATATATATATATATATATATATATATATATATATATATATATATATAAAATCTCTCTCTCTATATATATATATATAATGCAATTTTATATATATATATATTATTTATATATTATATATGCGCAGTACTTAATGGAAAGCTCTCAATATCAGTGATAGAGCTAACATATTTAGTTGGATTGTTGTGAGTTTGTGACTCTAGTTTGTGATTGTCTGACGATCGCAAATAGCGTGAAACGCAGGATCACAAACTCACATCAATCCAACTATATATATATATATATATATATATATATATATATATATATATATATATACAAGACATTGAAAGATAAACGCTAAAATTACGGAGGCTAGGACTTTTATATGGGATAGTTCCAGCTGCGACAATCTTCTTGAGCTGTGTCCATGAACAATCATAGCTGTCCACTACTTCCTTTTCCTTTTTATCTTTTCTCCATCCCTTCCACTCCCAGTTCTCCCATCGATTCACGTAAAACTTGTTAGCTTGGTGCTCCGCTGTTTCCCTCTGTCTGTGTCAGTGTCATTTTTTTCTAATCGTCTTTCTGTGTCGCAGAAATTTCAGTTGTCCCTTTCTGATTCGAAGTGTTCCATTTGTCTTAAATGTTACTCGTTGCTAGCACGCCTCGTCTACGTTATTCTCAGTATCTTTCTGTAGAACAACATTTCTCTCGATATTTTCTTCATCTGTTCAGCATGCTTTTCTTTGTTTTTAACGGTTTTTTTTAATCAGTTCTCTCCAAGAAAGGTGAAAATGCCAGTGAGATGCAAAGGGCTACAGGGATAAAATAGAATGAAAAAGACTTTAGAAAGAACTGGAAACCAAATAATAAACAATAAATAAACCTCTATTTCATTTCAAGAAACCGGGAAGGAGTGTGAACCGGACGACAGGCGAACTTATCTGCTATCTAGTTTCTTAGTATTTAGTTTTTAGAATACATCTTTAATTTTTTGTGTTTTTCTGAATGTAACAGGTTTAGAAGGTTACCAATGTACTTATTGTAAAACCAATGAGATAGAAAAATCGAAAAAGTCCAAGAATTAATCATTTGACGTAAGCCATCATTTTCTTTTAAAGTATTTATCTCTAATTAAGCAAATGAAATTCAAAATCTAGTCTTGTTATGATATTTTTGACCTTATCAACTTATGAGAAACTTTGAACAAAATAAAATTTATTATTTACTTTGATGTATTCTTCTTACCACATTGGGTAATCTAAATGCTTTCTTCGGTATCTTTTCTTGGTAGTATTTATTGTACGCTAACGTCGTACAAAATGTGACATAAGGTCAACTTTGCAGTGGAATCATACGCGTATATTGGCCGAGAGGCAAAAATTGTCCAAGTTACCTTTTGGGAACGATTTAGACACCGAGTAATGACCCTAGTCCTCTCTGGAAGATGAGGTAAAGCCTGGAGAAACGGCTCCGTTATATTCGAGCTGAGTGCACACTCTTAGTCGACCACTGATCTATTGATGTCTCTCAATGTAGAGAGTGGGAGCTTGCAAAGTAATCTAAGCGCGATTTCTTTTTAGAAGTTTAACAGTCATTTTGCAGGAACAACTTCCATTTTTATTTGTTTTTTGCTCGTGGTACTATGAGCCGCCATAACTGATAGCCTCATTTCTATACAACGTGGTTTACGGACGAATGAATATTTGTCAATAATTCGGAGATTTCATCATTTATTTTCCTTCATACTTTTGGCTTTCGACTCATTAAATATGTATGGCCAAATAACCTACAAATGGTTAAGACGTAAAAACAAATCAATCAATAAATGGGTTTCTATTCCCATATTCTTTCGTCTATTTATAACATTTATATTTCATGGATGCACATAAATGAGTGGAGATCTTTTTTTTTTCTTTTGAGCACCGAAATCAATGTCTGCAAGTCTAGAGATTGAATTCCCTACGAAAGGAAATGTACCTCTCGATAGGAATCGTGCCTGTATTTCTTTTTAATCTAGGAAACCACTTTCACGCCAAGTGTGTCTTACCCTTAAGCTACAAGGAACCTTCACAGGAAAGTCAGAGTAACCGAGATTTGCTTTACTAAAACTTTCGATCTCTATGTGGGTAGACATTGATTTCTCTGTTGTAAAAAAAATAAAAAACAGATATGTCTACTCAAACGCGTGCCCCTTCTAAATAAAACGCTTATAGTATTAAGGTATATATATTCATATATACGATGCTTTTCTTGAAATGATCCCCCAAATTAATATTTAATATTAACAGAAAAATGTCTATCGATTGGAATAAATCCTGAATCTATTCAATGTATTACCTTTGGGATTTCACAGAGTTATTCTGTTTCGGAATCGCTATCATCCATCTTGTCGCACGCTCTTTAATGTCTTCTGATGTTCGGAATCTTTTCTCTTTCAAAAGAGGCATAGTGGGAAGGATAGACAATAGTGAAGCAATGTTTTGTAGAGTCTTCGCTTATTTACTTACTCTGTCTTGTGACGATCATACAGCATACGAGCTTCACTCGTGGTAGTCTGACTTATTCGTTAGGCGAGCATCTACAAACGCATGCGCAGTCTCTTCTGGTTGTTTGTCAAGTTAATGAATGTTGCGCAACAATGACGCGCAGTATCCAAAATGGTTAGATACCCGGGCAGATAGACAAGCACCGATGCCCTAATAACAGTCCATTTATATAAAATAGTCAATTTCGACGGGTACAGTGCTGGCATGAATAAAAAAAAAATGAACAGGCAGTATGAGAACTGTACAAATAATTTTGTTAAGTCCATTTACCATGCATTCTTTCTACCTAAAAACTCGGGTCAGGTTCTTAAATAACCTTGTCAGATCGAGAATTTTATAGAGATTTCGTGCATGGCGCCAAACCCGTTCAGAAAAAACCGAACTCTCATCTGTACGTAACCGTTTCCTAAGATCAATCGTGGAAAAATACTTTGAGTACAGCCTGAATGTCTTGATAAAGGTAATGTTTCTTTGAATATTGTGGACTTGGCGCTACAGATTGACAAAGGACTGTACCAAATAACAGAATCCGCACCATCTGAGGACTACCGAGAGCAGCAACAACTAAAATGAATAGCATATATGACTCGAAGTGAAAATAATGACATAATCAAGATGTTAATGGTCCACAATACTCTAAGCAAAACGTTCGGACGAAAACCTCTATCAGTACTGCAAAGATCGATAACACATACTAGGCTTGAGAAACCTGTTTTTCTGAAAAAGCGTTTTAAAAGAAAGATTTTTAAAAATTTCAACCGAAAGCCATACTGGCTGCTTGGTCAATGAATGCCAAATGTTTTCTTATAGGGAAACGGCTAATATTTCGAGCAAATCAGTTTAGAAGACATGATAATGCTTCATCTCACAAATTACTTTTGAAGCGTTTCTTTTCTCTTGTTTTTGTTCCAATATATTTTGGAATGTTATGGTAAAAACATTACAAATAAAAACAAACTGAACATTTTGTGAACATTGCTAAAATATATTGGGTAATAATCACTGTACTTTCATTGAGGAAATGTTCTATTTACGAATTCACCATCGAAACGATTCGTCAATCTGATTCGCGTCTAGACGTGAACAACGCACCTGGATACTCTTTCAGTTTGCAATCAAATAAATAAATAAGTTGTATTTTTTTTTTCTGTCAGCAACAACATACAAGATAAATTAGAAAGAGTAAAAGAGATAACTTTGAGTTTCAAATCCCCAAGTCTGATTGAATTATTTGAAATCTTTGAATATATTTTCGAGCCTTGTTTCACGTCTATAAAGTCAAATTCATTAAGAGACAAACTGTAAAAAGTTTTTTTTTTTTTAAATTGTTGCAGTTTATTTTTCGCCGAAAGTAATTGTCATCGATCGAGATGAAGACACTTCTTCTTCTTCTTCTTCTTCTTCAAATAATAATAATAATAATAATAATAATAATAATAATAATAATAATAATAAAAAACTTCTGCTTGTCCCTCCCTTAATTAGCATGACCGTTACATCCTACCAATACCTCATAAATAATGGGCTATTCCATTTTGATTGCATAGAAAGACAAAAAAGACGCTACTTGGTTTCAGTGAGAAAATGAAAGAAAGAAGGGAAGATAGAATTGTTTAACGTCTGTTTCAGTGAAATGGAAAATGTTGACAATTTTATTCTTTTCGTTTTTTACCCGCTTAATTCTTAAAATAATGACCAGCATATTTATGATTGTTATTGCAATATTTTGTTAAAGTTGTTAAGCTCAAATATTTAACAATGCAATAGGGGAATTTCTACAGATATTTTATTGTTGTAGAAATCGACATGAGTTTATTCAATCGTTAACTTAAGAATTAAGATTCATCAGAAAATTTTAGTAGAAAAACCGTGAAATTTTCATAAGTATTTCTAGTTATTATTATTATTATTATTATTATTGTTTTTATTTTCTTTGATTTCTGGCGTTTACACATTTCTTTCCGGGTCCCGCCCAGGGACCTAAGGTTAGAAATGGCGTCATGACACTTTCCACTGGCAAAAAGAAAAAAAAAAAAAAAAAATTACATAGATAAAGAAAATTGTTTTTATTTTCTTTGATTTCTGGCGTTTTCACATTTCTTTCCGGGTCCCGGAAAGAAATGTGAAAACGTTTTCACATTTCTTTCCGGGTCCTTCGTAAAGTGTGGGCTGTACTTGTCAGAACAATTTTTTGTATCTCCTTGAGGCATGGACTTCCAGGAATCCCTTCAATTAGTCTACTGCAATCTTTTCCAACCTCTCCTAGGGCCCCAACTACAACAGGGATTGTTGATGTTCCCATATGCCACATTTTCGAGATTTCTATTTCAAGGTCCTTGTACTTTGACAACTTTTTTTTTTTTTGACAACTTATTAAGACATATTTTAGAAATGGATGAAGTTTTTTTAAAGCAAATGCGTGATCAAAATTTTTAAATAGAATTTTACATTATTTACATTATTCGGACTGTTGTCCTCATGTTTGTCGCTATATTTATTACAACGTTTCGGCCGTTGTACGCTCCGGCCTTCTTCAGGTGGTTGGAATGTCGAACTCAAGGACACATGGCACACTGGATAAAGGCGTTGGTTAGATGCAGTGACAGGACCCAAAGAGTGTGAGTTCAATACCCGGCTAAGGCAGTGGAGAACTTTCAGAGGGAAAGTTAACAGGAGATAACTGATAACTGACATCCATCAAACATCGCACGTGGAACTAGAACAGTCTACCCCAGTGAGTGAAATAAAGGGTTCAGTTCAACATTCCAACCACCTGAAGAAGGCCGGAGCGTACAACGGCCGAAACGTTGTAATAAATATGGCGACAAAGATGAGGACAATAGTCCGAATAATGTAAGTAATGTACATAATACAGAAATATAGACAGAATTTTATATGTTCAATTGGTAAAATTATTACTCTTTCTGTATGTCAATCTCTGTGTCTTCGGTTGAGTATGAGCATATGTAAATCTGTTTTCTTTTCTCTTTCTCCCTTTCACTCTCTCTCTCTCCCTCCCTCCCTCTCTCTCTTTCTCTCTCTCAACACAAAAGCGTCCATACGCGTCTTCCTTGCTTTAAAAGACTTCGCTGATGTGAGTGTTCTTTATTCTGTCCTGATGGGTATCAGAGATTTTGACAAATATGAAATTTGTCTCAGCGGAATTAACAATAAAAAGCAGATTAGATTGCAACAAAATGCTATTGGGTAGTCGGGTCTATTGATCAGGTAGCCATTGATTGGTTCCCATCGATTATTGCTCCCCCCCTTTTCTCCTCCTCCCTTCCATTCTCTGACTGTCAATTTGGCCTGGCGTCCCCCCCGACCTTTGTACTTTTCCCTTCTTATTCTTTCCTTCTATCAGTTTCTTTCTTTCTTTCTTTCTTTCTTTCTTTCTTTCTTTCTTACTCCTACTCCTTCTTAGAGATTCTGCTTTTGCTTCGATTCCTCATTTTTTCTTTCTTTCTCTCCTTTACCATTTTTTATTTGTTCCCCTTGCAATACATCATCTTTCTCTTCTGACATCTTGACTTTTTTCTTTTGCTTCGTATCTTTTATCTGTTTTTCTCTTCTTCGTTTTCTTTGTTCTCTCCTACTCATTAATTTCTTTCTTTATTGCTTTTCTTGTCTCTCTCAATTTCAGTTTCCTTCCTTCCTTCCCTCCCCCATCCATCTCTCACTCCCTTCCTTCCTCCCTCTCTCCATTCCTTCCTTCCCCCTTCCTCCCTCCCTCCCTTCCTCCCTCTCTCCATTCCTTCCTTCCTCCTTCCTCCCTCCCTCCCTCCCTCCTTTCCTTCCTTCCTTCCTTCCTTCCTTCCTTCCTTCCCCCCCCTCCATCTCTCACTCCCTTCCTTCCTCCCTCTCTCCATTCCTTCCTTCCCCCTTCCTCCCTCCCTCCTTTCCTTCCTTCCTTCCTTCCTTCCTTCCTTCCTTCCTTCCTTCCTTCCTTCCTTCCTTTCCCCCTCCCTCCCTTCCTTCCTTTTTATGCCTTGCTGTTTTCTTTTCTTTTCTTCTCTTCTGCATTCATTGATTCCGTACTTCTTTCTTTCTTTCTTTCTTTCTTATTTTATCTGCTTTTGTTTTTTGCATCATCATCATCATCATCATCATGATCATCATCATCATCATCATCATCAGTTATTTTATTCGCTTTTACTATCTTTCCCTACATTTTCCCTTTCACTCCCGCTTTTCCTTTTCCTCTTTATTCGTCGAGCTTACTTTTTTTTTTCTCTCTCTCTCTCATCCCACCTCTGTTTTTATATCATCAAATCTTCCTCCCTTCATTATTCCCTTCGTTTTCTTTCTTCGTCTCTCATTTCCCTTTTTTCTTCCTTTCCTTTCTTGATCTCTTTCTCCTCAATTGCGACTACTCTTCCCACCTTCTCGTTTCCTAATCTTTTTTCTCTTCCCCTTTTTCTTTTTTTTTTCTTCTTCCTCATCTTTTTTTTTTCTTTTCATTTCCTTGATTTTCTCTCCTCTCCTTTACAAACCACTTCCTTTCTCTCTGTCTTTGTCTCTCTGACAATCTCTAGTTATATTTAAACACACATTATGTTCCTCTTCTTCTTCCTCTTCTTTTCAATATTTTTTTGTAATTGTTTCTATGTTGTCGAATTCTATGAACCATAGGGAATGCCATTCCTTTCAGTGATACGAAAAGCAGACGATTACAAAGCAACGTAGACCAGGCTTTGGTCACCAGCTGCAGCCAAATGGGCAGAACAAAAACGACAATTATTGTCTGATTGTCAAGCATACGTTTAAGCACGATTGGCCATTAACTTCACCATGACAAAAAAGAGAAGATATTTGCATAAACATGACCATCTATCTATCTATCTATCTATCTATCTATCTATCTATCTATCTATCTATCTATCTCTTTAATATCTATATATGCCAATTTCATGTATCTATGTCAATCTATTCATATCTTTCTATCTATATCAATCTCTTATATCTATATTTCTGTCTATATTTCTACTTTCTGTCTATCTATCTATCTATCTATCTATCTATCTATCTATCTCTGCTTTTGTTTAACTATTTATCTGTCAGTCATTTCATATCTATCTATCTATCTATCTATCTATCTATCTTGTTTAAACTATGTTATATTTTTAAGCGTAGAATGACCAGTATCTGGGATAGAGCATTTATAGATATAGACAATGTGGTCATAGGAATCAGCACCGCATGGTAACTGTCGGTTTTACGTTTCAATGCGATTTTTAGATTTGTTGATTTCTATGTACATACTGTAGCTTTCTTTTCTTCGCTCTATGTATATACAGAATTTACAAAACAGTCCAGGCCTTGTACGGAACAGCTTAGTTTTGTAATAAGCATTGCTTGCCTTCAAAAGCCATTGTCGATTTCACGAGAACTAAAAGAAAACATTGATCAAACTTGTCAGAGATGGGAACACGCGTTTAGCGTATTGACAGCCATCGCCTCTGCGTATTTCTCTCTCCATCTGCCTTGGCTGTCAGGTCATGTAATTTAATAATTATGTATTTGGGCAGCAATCCTTTTTATACAAGTTTCATGAAAGACAACTTCAAAGTAGTGCGATTAAACTTTGTCTTTAAAACAAGTTTTTTTCTTTGTTTCTGGATGTTGTGTTACTTTCCTTGTTGGCTGCTGGACATTGGAATTTGTTTTATATAAAAAGTTAAATCGCGGTACCTTGTCAATCGTCTTTAATTAAACTTGTATAAAAGAAAGATTGCTGCCCAAATACACAATTACACACACAAATATATATATATATATATATATATATATATATATATATATATGATAAAATATAGTTTTAAGGTATACTATATTTATGGGTTAAAATACGTAGTATCAGGGATAGAGCGTATGTAAATATAAAAGTGGACATTGAAATCAGCACCCAGAGACCACACCTGACGATTGCGTTTAGCATGAAACAGACTGTCGCCTCTGGATATTGACTTCAATGTTCACTCATATATATATATATATATATATATATATACACACTTATCCCTCTGTTTTCGATATTCACCTTATTTCATTTGGCTTTTATGAATTCCTTCAGGTTTTCCTTGCTATCTGAAAAGCGTAAAGAAAACAAGCAGTTACCATATCTATAAGTGGGGAAATTATTTGATCATTCTCAGTTACAAAACTGCCTTACGTAAAAAAAAATCTACAATTAACAATACTGTATTTAGTGTAGAAAAGTATGCCTTTAATTTTGACAATGCACTTGCGTTCAGGATGGCTATGATTGTTTTCAATGCCTTGTACCAAACTAACCTAAACTTAGCAAATAGCTTTAGAATTTATAATATTTCGAAACTAAATATCGCCGTCATCTTTGCCGAAGAATAGATACAACTCAAATTTTTATCCACGGAATTGCTTTTCAAAATCATGCTTTGAAAAAAAAGAAAAGAATATATTTGTCTTCAGTTTCGTGACAATACGTGAACATTGAATGTTAAACGTTGGAAGCGATTCATGCCTATATCTTTTGTTTGGCATTCATAATATGCGACGCTATTCAGAACTTGTGTGTTACTATCGACTTGCTGACAAACTATTACTCACCCTCAAGACACTATTTTTTTCGAGTCTAAAACACCCCAGTCAACTTTCTTTATATTGTTTATTCAAAATCAGCGAGAGGACGACTTGATAAGACTTGAAGAAAAAAAAAAAAACTGTATTGCAGACAAACAATCGCTGAATGGCAAGCACAGTTTGTTTGCGATTCGTGACGTAGGATGATAGAATTGCAGACAGGACATCAGCAAGGCTAATCTCCATGCTGGGTTGGAGATACTCATTAAAACAAATGTTCGTTGAAAGAAAAAAAAAAGAGGAAATATTCTAAGTTAATGTTATTTATTATGCTGAGGTAAAGAAAACCCCGAGTGTCGTCTGTTGCACACTGGGTACATTTTTATGTTTATTTAGAATTCATATTGAAATTTACTCAGACGTTTAACGGTCGACTGTGGATCTTGGTTTTAGCTTCTGCTGCAAACTTCTGGCAATTCTTCTCCACTGATGTCGATCAGATTCCATCAAAGAACACATGGACAGTAAGATTTCTACTTAATAATTTTGGGAAAAAAAATCTAGGGTAATTTTGCTGTTTGAATTCAAGTGACAATCATCTATTACGGTATTAATTTTTTCCTGGCAGCTCTTAATAAATTTTGTCTTTCTTTTATTTCTCCCAAGGCCTGTTCCGCCATTTTTTACTCAAGCTCACTATATTATGCATTGTTTCCCTTTTTTTTTTACCTTAAATCTGCCCTGTGAGTATCAGAATTTTCAAGCCTTCTTTCCTCATTGCCCTAGAAACCTCATCTATTCAAGTGATAATCAACTTTTATGATATTAATTACAATCTCTTATTACACAGGGCTATGGGAATGGCCGTTAACTTGGCAATGAAGAAATTAATTAAAAAGCGACATTTTTTCTTTTGTCATTTTAGTAAATGAAAAGTTGATTTTCTCTTAAACAGTTTAAGACCTAACCAGTTTACTTTCGTAAAACTCTATTGTTCCATATGAACGCAAGAATCGTCCTCAATTAATAATTCAGATTAATAAGTGAAATGATTTCTTGACATAGATTAAACGCGAAATTAAACATTGAAAGTAGATCTGCTAGAAAGGAGAGAACAATAAAAAATGGGAAACTAGAAAAAAACAAGGACAATAAAAATAAATGAAGAAATAAATATAGACCATATATCAATTAACTTCAAATTGTATCAAAGAACACACGGCTTACATTCAGGGCAGGCAAGTTTTCCACTTCGGGCTAACTCTAGCCAAAGATTCCATCCAAAAACTAAGCAGGGTACTAAAAAAATAGAAAAACTTCACCAGAAACAAGGAAAATAGTACTAAACCACTACGCAACGTATGTCCTCCTGTATAGCAGTAAGTACTGGACAAACTCCTCAAAAATGAAGAAACTTGAAGCAACAGAAATATTTGTTCTACAGAAGGATGCTTAGGATACCATGGACCGAACATGTGTATAATGACAAAATTTTAGAGAAAATGGTAACAAAAAAGAAACTTATGCTTAACAGCAGGAAAAACAGTTGAGATTTCTAGGGCATATAATGAGAAAAGAGGGCTTGTAAAATCTGATACTCACAGGGCAGATTGAAGGCAAGAAAGACAGAGGAAAACAACGCATAGCATGCTTAGTGAGCTTGATTAAATGAATGGCGGGAGGTTTCGGAAAAGAAGCACGAAATTTATTAAGAGCTAGAGACAGGAAGTTGTGGAGAGCCATGATCTCCTACGTCCTGAAGAGACAGCATATAAGGAAGAGGTTGTCGATCAGCTACTTCTACTACTATTATTGCTGTTTTATGATTCCGGTGTCATGCTTGAACGTCCTACACCATAGAATTCGTCTCCCCTGTCTCTCTGGCGGCTCGCAACTTATAGTAATCTTCGTATGGCGATTGGCTGCGAGGCGAAGCGCCTAATCAAACCGTTGTCTGTGCTCAGCTACAATATTATGCAAACAGCGTGACTGCACGCGTCTGATCACTTGTGTATTTGTGACGTGATCGCAAGAAAATTGGCATCATTTCTGTTCGAGGACACGTTTTGGTGGAATGCATCCAACATTATGGAACTAGACGATGTTGCCTCCAATGTTTCATTGGCATCCATGGCCGTTGGTATCATAAAGGATATTATACAGGTTTATTTGCAGGTTGATATCGATCGAAGGCATTGAACAAACTGCGCTTACGTTTCAGAAATTGTCTGTGATATTTCATTTTAATGAAAATCGTAGTTGTATGCAAAATTCTCATTCGATACTGAGAAACGGGAGCGAAGTAACCAATTACAGAAGCACAGGGGAGGTACGGTGGCGTGATGGATAGCCGCTCGGATTGAGGAATCGGAGAGCCGAGTTCGAATTCCAGTCGACTCCATTACAGTTACCTACGTTCTCATGGGAAAGGTATGAATCCGCTTCTTCTTAAAGCTATGGGTAAATAGCAGGACAGACCGGGTTTTGTAGCCTTGGATTGCAACTGGTCTACCGCAGAAAAAAAATGGCAAACTACTGCGGGAAAAAAATCTGCCCCGTCAGTCATGTATCAAAAGATACACGATCGCCTAAGCGTGTGTCACGCATGACACATAACTGATTGATGTCAATGCGAATACGAATCATGTGACGGTTATCGACACAGTGAGTGGAACTGGCAAGCCGAATTCGAATTCCGTCCTAGTTTGTGGCGTAACCAGTTTGAAAGGACAACTTAAAACTCGGGAAGAAAACGGGGAACCACTTTAATATCTTTCGCAAGAAGGCGTTATACTCAGATAATAAAGAAAAGGAATCTGTGGAGAATTATAATCGCCTACGTCCTGAGAAGGATTGGAAATAAATAAATGCAGTGCTGCAGTAGGTGCAAGCTTGTGTTGAGAATGTTGTGCACAGTTTAAAATCACTTTTTTCTATTTAATTAGTTTTCAGCTCAACAACAAAGAATACTCTGGAAGATTGCAGAACTTAGAAACAAGATTTGGAGAAAATTTGGAAGCACAAACTGCGCTCCTTCCGTCTTTGAGGCTTGTCCATTTGCAGATTCGGGGCTATATCACGTGGAAGTAACTCTCCCTCGTGGCGGGACTATGCTTTATCACTGAAGGACTGGCGCGTTCCTAAAAGGCTGAATACCGAGTGGATTAAACTATTTGGGGCCTTTAATCTCATGTGGGTGATTGCTTGGGAATACCAGGTGCTTTATGCTCGGAATTCTTAATCGGAGACCCAAGTTCTAATTCCAGTTGGGTTCGTTATATTCACTTACGCACAAATACCCTTGGGAAATGTTTGATTCCACCTCTTCTATGGGTTAATTAGTAAGACTTGGATCACTAAATCGTTATCATCTCCACTCCTGCGCAATATATATATATATATATATATATATATATATATATATATATATATATATATATATATATATATATCCTGACTTTAAATAACCGTCAAAGGGTTGATAAGCCGTATAAAACGAATCAATCAAGCAAGCAGTATGCGTGCTGCAATCCTAACATTCAAAATCAGATGTATACAAAATTGTCAGTTTAAGATATTCAGTAGTTCTGCTGAGGGCAAAATGTCCCAGATCACACACACACACGACACACACGACACACACACACACACGACACACACACACACATACACACACACACACACACACACACACACACACACAGAACCAAAGAAACATAGAAAACCAAACATAAACCTAATCTTCTATATTTTAGAGTCAGTCATTATGAATTTATTTAAAAAACAAATGGATGCAGTTCACTTGTGATTTCAGAATAGTGAAATTTACGTTATAAATATTTAATCAACAGGTCAATAAAAAATAAAAAGAAGACAAAACTTCAGACTATCCATATCGCTATATTCTAGATGTGCTGGTAGATTAACGGTTATCGGCAAAAAAATTGGAAACGACCCTGTAGATTTGATTGGTGTGTTTTTTTTTACGTCTATCAACCTTTTGCAGGTTATTTAAAGCCAGAAAAAGATTTTTACCTTTTAAGAATATTTTGTAGATAATAATGATTTGCTGATACAATTCTTACGTAGTGATCCCTAGAAGAGGTGGTTTGATGTCTTGCCCAATTGTTATTGCGCGTAAGGAAATATAACGAACTCGGCTCTCCGATTAACAATTCCGAGTCATTACACCACCAGCATATCCACGCTTACAGCACAAGTTATTTCCAAGCTCGGCGCTGCTTAACTTCGGCGATCTTACAATAACCGGTATTTGAACGTGATATGGTCGTAAGACCCCAGTGATAATATTTATCCGAACGCTCATTCTAACGGGATGTGACACAAGGACAATTTTAAAGTGAGATTTTCATGTGATTAGAGGCCCAACATAGTCCCACCCACTCGGTATTCGCCCTTTCGGGAACGCCTCAGGCTTCAGGGATAAAGCGTAGGCCTGTCCCGACTGTGACCGTAAGCCGTAGCATGCACACTGAGATTACGCTAAATTCAGTTACTTCGGTGTCAACCTGAATCAATGGTAAAATGATGCTTAAAAGTTACCTAGAGCAACAAATAACAGGACGTTATAGATAGCCATGTATACCTACGCCCTTAAACGAAATTATGTATGAACGCAGAAAAAATACCGGATTATAGTATTATATCATTCCTTATCAAGAAAAGATCAGTTCATTTACTCCCCCCCACACACACACCACCACCACTGAGTCAGGTTGTGACACAAGGTCAGTTTTTAACGTAGGGATCCGAGTGTCTTCTCGGTCCGCTGGTCTTAGCTTGACCAAGCTGGTCATAGCCGGTTCAAGCTAGTCGTAGCCGTGATACTACCATCACAGGGACAAATCCCTGTGACCGGCGAGTATCAGAATGCGTAAACCATCCGGATGAGATCAGAGTTACTTGATACTCTTTAAAATTTACTATAAATATAAGTGTATTGCAATTTGAGAACCTATACGTTCGATGGCAGTAGACAGGATAGAGGATGATTATTTTAAAGGTAACTTAAGCTAGTTCAAAAATCGTAGATATTCTTTATTAAGAGATAATGTGTTATTTCTTTCAGAAATATACAGTTAAATATAGTTTACACAAAGAATTTTAAATTAATTAAATGTATCGCTTGTAAATTGACATCATTTCGCAGGCCAATAATTTTGGCAAGTCTTCTTGTAATTTCACAGAATCTGTCGAAACAGATCAAGATTTTATATTTAATGTTTTATTTTTGTTCTGTTTTCAGGATGAGCCATAATGTTTACATCCAAAGAGAAGTCATTTTGCGTCTTGGAATATGCTCACACACGGTCACCCAAGACTTGTTCAGTGTGCCTCCAATGCAAAATATGGGAAAACTTCAACAACTGGAAAACAAATCTGGACTTGGTACCAACATTTAAAGAGGTGGGCTGCTTATTCAGGACTAAAGGATCTGGTAGACCATCATCAACATCAGCGTATTTGGCAAGAGCACATATTGAACACTTGAGAGAGAGAGAGAGAGAGAGAGAGAGAGAGAGAGAGAGAGAGGTCGATAATAAGTTTCAAAATTAAAATTTGGGAGGTAGAAATATGTCTGGCTGAGATAACGACGACATATTTACCACCGTTTCGCCTGGAGGTCCAAGTTCGAGTTCATTTGTCCCTATTGAATATTGCATTAAGAATATATATAAGTATATATTGATTCAGTACCAGGCAGAGGTTTATTGAATGTGGTGTGGTTGTTTGGGTTGTGTAATAAATAACCACAGGTGGGATGAATTCCTTTCCCATTCGTGTTCATAATATTCACTTAAGTACAGGTCGGGGTAGTAATAAATTCATCTCTTTTCTTCCCCCCAGCTATGATTTAAATACTAGGACTTATATCTGGAAAAAACTTTATCTCCCAAATATTCTTAATGTAATATTCACTCAATGAAACAACCTGGGGTCGAACTCTGATCTCGAAACGACACGGAAGGAAATATGTCGTCACCATCTCAGTCAGTGAGACAGACACATTTCTACCGAATTTTTCTACGCCCTTACTAGTGTCCCACTTAGTTGTAACGGTGATTTTCTAAGCTTAGCTTGAATGTTGTGCAAAGCCGAAAGTATGGTGCACCTAATGAAGATCGAACTCGCTACTCAGTCGTAAGCGATCTACCGGAACAAGCTTGTTAACCATTGCACTACGTTGAGGTGCCACTCAGTTGTTATGAAGGTTTTTGCTACACAAACTCGAAAAAAGGAATCTGGCAAAATGGATTTTTGAATTGAAGTTTAAAGATCACATTTAAACACGCACAAAAAACCTACCAAACGACATCCGATACCATATTTGTAGAAAATACAAGTATCATAGTCTCATCCTTCTGTAAAAATAATGGAAACCCTAATAATAAAAAAGGAAAAGCCAATACTCAAAAATATTAACTACGAACACGGCCACGATGTGCTGACCATAATTGGAAAATAAAACATTCCTATAACTTCATACATAAAAAAGCACACATTCAGTTAAAGATAAAAAATAAAAATCGCTCCTGATAATGGCTAAAAATATAGCCAAAAGCGCTCGGATATGTAAAACCATTGGACAGTTTTTACACACAGTGTGTCCAGAAAAGAAAACACGTGTACGTGCACAAGAGAAAAAAAAAGAAGCTTAATCACAGTACCTTGTATGTCGTCTTTAATGAAACATGCATAAGAGAGGGATTGCAACCCAAATTCACAATTATATATATATGTGCGTGTGTGCTTGTGTATGTGTGTGTGTGTGAGAGAGAGAGAGAAGAAAGTTCGTATTGAAAATTAATAAATGATTTTATCAAGTATTGGTCGATTTTCACAAAACATTTTTTTTTATTTTGAACAGTCTAATGGTCGAATTACAGTAGAGTGCTGCGTTAAAATCCTACCTAAGAACGAGCATTGTTCACCAGTGTTTGTAATCCTCTATCCTTGACTGACTTTATCATCTCCCGTACCTTATGCATATTTTCTTCCAAGGACGACTGCTTCCGTGGGAATCTACCACAGACCCGTACTCAACAGCTTGCAATAACAATTTCCGATGGTTTTTGGCATCTAGTGTAGCACGAGGTCCAGCAACACTGCATCACCATCTCTGCACTTGTAACAAACACTGTAACGGTATATACTAGGTGAGCACGATTATGCAGTGTTATGCTATTCTGAGATTCAAAATATCCCAAAACTTATCAACGTAATTCTATCATTTTAAAGATCAGAATATATTTTGTTGTGAAGTCTTACAGATATTCAGTTTTCTTTTTCTTTTCTATAAGTGTAGAACTGGATTTTTTTTTCTGTAACATTAATGTCGTTACTCTTAACATCTTCACAACTAAGTGAATTGAAACATATTTTAATTGGCACATGTCCACTTAAATGGCTCTAATATTGATCAGCTCTCCTTATTTGGCAAATGATTTTACTACTTACAAAAATCAATCATCCCTTAATTTTGCAACACTTCAGTATTGACCCGCAATTGAAAGCGATTTATCCATGACGTTTAAGTAATCAATAACGTATTATTATTATTATTATTATTATTATTATTATTAGTAGTAGTAGTATAAAATTGAAGATCAAAAAAACAAAAAACGAAAAAAAAACTGTTGTTGTTAATTCTTTTAATCTGTCGACTTTCTATGAGATGGAATTAATATTAAAGAGACTATAACAAGGAACTCGTCAACTTCTGAATGTAAATTCGATAAGTGAAATTTACATTTATATTTAATCTCGCTTATCGAATTTTCGCACACACACACGCACACACGCACACACACACGCACATATATATATATTATTTATTATCGGAGATTAAAACATAATATGTTAAAAATCGCTACACGATAGCAATCGTGTTTCAACACTACAAATGTGTCTCCACGGGCGATGATGAATTACTAGTGAGTGAACGTTTAATTTCAAAAGCAGAATACTTTCTGTTTTTTTTTTTTTTTTAAGAGAAGACGAAAAAAAGTAGAATTTAAATGAGGCTTGTGAGTATAACGTTATAAACCAATCATATGTAAGGTCTACGCTAAAATCATGACAAAGTTGTTTACATAAACATCTTAGCCACTTTCGTTTGAGACTGATACAAATGATTACATTATTTTGTAAAATATAGAGGAATATGAGGTAAACACACAAGCCAAATTTTAATTCTGTTTTTTTTTTCTCTGGAAAGACAGGAAGCTGTGGAGAGCTATCATCATCCACAACTCGAAGAGATATACAACATGAAAAGATTAAAAATCTGGAATAGAGATGTGAGACAAATAATAATTTACTTTTGCGTAACATCCATTCATCTATATGGCAGTGAATATCGCATCGTTTCATTATAGATTGAGGAAAGTCTTGGAGTAATGGAGATGTGCTTCCATGCATAAATGGCCAGTAAAGGAGGTGAGAAAAAATTCAGAAAAATAAGAGTTGCAAAGAATCTGCTTAGACAAAAAGCTTGGAAAAGTGAACACTTACAGAGTATTTTGTAGGCAAAAGAAACACAAGATAACAGCAAGTAACCGACTTTCAGTGAATGGAACGCAGAACAAGGACAAAACGTAATGGTAAAGTGATGCTTAAAAGTTACCTAGAGCAACAAATAACAGGAAATTATAGATAGCCATGTTCCCCTACGCCCTTAAACGAAATTATATATGAACGCAGAAAAAATACAGGATTATAGTATTATATGTATTCTTAACGTAAATGAGCTTTACTCTTTTGGATTCTCGTGACATGCCAGTACCAAGACCTTTATTAAAATATATGCTGGTGATACAAAAAGTAGATTAATGCCTTTTCACAAAATGTATTAGTGTAAAGTGAGCACAGAGCAACATCAGACAGGTTTTTGAATCAGTTTGTCAACTCTGTTTTCTTTGATGATAAAATTAGTTAAGCTTGATTTATTTGAGAGGATATTAGAATAATCCAGATACTGGTCGGGGAGCAAATGCGGATAGAAAATGAATTCACTAAATCCACAAAAATTGAAAGGGGTGTAAGACAGGGATGTAACTTCTCAGCGGACTTACTGAACCTTTATAGTGAGGCAGTCCTGAGAGGATTCATTATTAAAGGCCAGAATCTTAACAACATAAGATATGCAGATGCCACAGTGTTGATAACAGAAACAGAAACGAAACTAGAGAAACCCCTAAAGAATATAATAAAGAAAAGCGGTATAAAAGGACTAATCATCAGTTCCAAGAATATAGAATGTCTGCTTGTTAACAAAAGGAACAGCTCAAAATGGAAATTACAAATTAGAGACACTAAAATTGACCTAGTAGAAAAATTTAAATATCTAGGAAGAGTTTTAACAGAGGACGTGAAGTGTGACATCGAAATCCGAAGGATAGCGAAATATGCCTTCCAAAAGCTAAACAAAGTATTAAGAAATAGGAAAATTTCGTTAGAAACAAAGAAAAGAGTATTGAAGATTTATGTAATCTCAGTCCTCCTATATGGCAGTGAATGCTGGATAATCTACTCAAAGATGAAGAAGAAACTTGAAGCAACAGAAATGTGGTTCTACAGAAAGATGCTGAGAATAACATAAACTGAACATGCGAGCAACGATCAAGTTTTAAGGAAAATGAAACCAAATAGGACACTAACATCTAGAATCCAAAAGGAACACGGCGTATCGAACCTCTTTTTCTCTTCTCATCTCTCTGCTGCCACTTCACTCGCTTTATCGATTAGAAAATTCCAGATCTGAATAAACTATCTCTAAATGTTTGGCTATATTTTGATAAAATCATAGAAGAACTGCTTCTCTGTGAGTGTGACCGTAGATGATCCCTACGGCTTTCCATAATTGATTTACGACTCCAAGACAGTTTTCTTCTAAATGCGCTCCTCTTTTTTTTTTACCATCGATTATTTCCCCTTTCCAATGGCCTCTAAGCTATGGCCATATTTTAAGGCACCAAAAGAAATATTTTTCTAGATAAACAATTTCCTGTTCCTTTTTACGTAACAAGTTGAATTTAAAAAAAAAATATTTCCAACATATAATATTTTTTCAGTATTTTATTTGGGAATTTTTCCAATCACCCGATTTATTTTTTCTTTAATTCTTTCGTCGTTTAAGCAATTGAACTTTCTTTTCAATTTTTTTTTTACTTTTTAATTCTGTTCTTTCCTTTCTTTCTTTTTTAGATTGTATTCTTTCTATATTTTATTTTCATTTGTATTTTTCTTCTTACTTTCCATTCTTTATTTTTTTTTTATTTAGTTACTTTCACTAATATTATTTCTTTCATTTTTTCTTTTTTTATTATTATTATATTATCTAAAAAGCCTTACTCCATGCGAACTTTTAAGATGGCTCTTGCGTACGGTTAACTAGGCCTCCATCCTAAAACTAAAGGGACCTCTGGTCAGCTAAGACAACTGCAACAATAATTTTGAAGAAATATCTCTGAATTCCTCAATTCACTCGATGGAACTTCAAAACCTTACTTTAACTTGAATTTTGGCTATAAGTCCAATTCCTGTCAAAAGACCGATTTCGGCTGAAAGTTCGATTTGGGCCGAAATTCCAATTCAGGTCGAATACTGAGTTGTTCAAATCATAAACTCCATGGGATTCAAAACCTCACGTCACGAAACCTGTCAATTTAAATTTCATTCCTTGGCATTTTGAAGAAATACAATTGATTTCCACAATTCACAAAATTTTGGAGATATTTTAAACTAAATTTGAAACAAAAAAAAAAAATTAAATTCACTAAGTTTTTGTTTTTCTTTAAACTTTTAAAAACACCACTTTTTAAAAAAAAAAATTCAGTTATTTTAAAATTTGAACATTCGGACAAAAATCGCAATGCTGCATTTTCTAACATAAAATGAAGGCCAGATTTTCAATCTAGGGATTATCCTGATTCCAATAAGGTATAAATGTGTCTATATAGAGCAAATTAGGACCGAGTTAAAGGAGTTTCAAACACACAGACGGATAGAAAGAATTTGTCGTCTGTTTATTTCGATTATTTGTTTCTCTCTTTCGTCCTTTGTTCAATCGTATTTTTCTTTATTTTTTATTTTTATTTTTTCTTTATTTTAAAATCTTCTTTTCTTTTCTATTTTCTTACTCTTTCTTTCTTTCTTTCTTTCTTTCTTTCTTTCTTTCTTTCTTTCTTTCCTTTTTTGCGATTGTATTTTTTCGTTGTTCTTTACACTGATTTTTTCTTTTGTTTTATTCTTTGTTCAACCTTCGTTCTTTTTCCAGTTTTTTAATCATTTCACCCCAAGCAAGGCGAAAATGCCACCAAGACGTGATAATGCCACCGAAAGTGGAAGTGAGTGAGAAAACTGAGTGAAAGAGGATATGAAAAAGTGAGGATATAAAAAAAAAAACAGGATTCAAGAATACAAAAGGTGGCGATTGACGTTGCATTTAAACTTTTGAAGATTGTAGGTGGCATGAAAGCAAGAAGCCAGAAGTGAGTTCCACAGGTGAGAAGTGCGAGAAAAGAAACTATTAGAATAGAACTTACGGTTACATGTAGTAAAACAGTAAAAAGATGAGATACAGCGGTTAATCTGGCAGTACGCTTAAATTCATGAGATCGAGATACCAGGGCTGAAAGCTCATTAGAACAACTGCCATGAAAACATTTGTAGAAAAGACAGAGGGAAGCCATGTCATGGCGGTGGGAAGTTGAGATGCCTAGAACGATATCATTACAGACCATTCTTTAGATTTTGTCGAGAACTTCGAGATTATTTTTTCTTTATTGTAAGAAATTTAGATTCTCCTTCATTCTCTTTTTTTTCTTTCTTTCTTTCTTTCTTTCTTTCTTTCTTACTCCTACTCCTTCTTAGAGATTCTGCTTTTGCTTCGATTCCGTATTTTTCTTTCTTTCCCGTCTTTATTACTTTTTTATTTGTTCCCCTTGCAACGCATCATCTTTCTTCTTTGACTTTTTTCTTTTGCTTCGTATCTTTTATCTGTTTTTCTCTTCTTCGTTTTCTTTGTTCTCTCCGACTCATTAATTTCTTTCTTTATTGCTTTTCTTGTCTCTCTCGATTTCAGTTTCCTTCCTTCCTCCCACCCTCCATTCCTTCCTTCCTTCCTTCCTTCCTTCCTTCCTTCCTTCCTTCCTTCCTTCCTTCCTCCCCTCCTTCCTTCCCCTCCCTCCCTCCGTTCCTTCCTCCCTTCCTTCCTTCCTTCCTTCCTTCCTTCCTTCCTTCCTTCCTTCCTTCCCCTCCCTCCGTTCCTTCCTCCTCCTCCCTCCCCTCCCTTCCTTCCTTCCTTCCTTCCTTCCTTCCTTCCTTCCTTCCTTCCTTCCTTCCTTTTTATGCCTAGGTGTTTTCTTTTCTTTTCTTTCATCCTGTATACATTGATTCCGTAGGTTCGTCTTTCTTTCTTTCTTTCTTTCTTTCTTTCTTTCTTTCTTTCTTTCTTTCTTTCTTTCTTTCTTTCTTTTTATGCCTAGGTGTTTTCTTTTCTTTTCTTCCATCCTGTATACATTGATTCCGTAGGTTCGTCTTTCTTTCTTTCTTTCTTTCTTTCTTTCTTTCTTTCTTTCTTTCTTTCTTTCTTTCTTTCTTTCTTTCTTTCTTTTTATGCCTAGGTGTTTTCTTTTCTTTTCTTTCATCCTGTATACATTGATTCCGTAGGTTCCTCTTTCTTTCTTTCTTTCTTTCTTTCTTTCTTTCTTTCTTTTTTTTTATGCCTTGGTGTTTTCTTTTCTTTTCTTTCATCCTGTATACATTGATTCCGTAGGTTCGTCTTTCTTTCTTTCTTTCTTTCTTTCTTTCTTTCTTTCTTTCTTTTTTATGCCTTGGTGTTTTCTTTTCTTTTCTTCCATCCTGCATCCATAGATTCCGTAGGTTCGTCTTTCTTTCTTTCTTTCTTTCTTTCTTTCTTTCTTTCTTTCTTTCTTTCTATGCCTAGGTGTTTTCTTTTCTTTTCTTTCATCCTGTAGACATTGATTCCGTAGGTTCGTCTTTCTTTCTTTCTTTCTTTCTTTCTTTCTTTCTTTCTTTCTTTCTTTCTTTCTTTCTATGCCTAGGTGTTTTCTTTCCTTTTCTTTCATCCTGTATACATTGATTCCGTAGGTTCCTCTTTCTTTCTTTCTTTCTTTCTTTCTTTCTTTCTTTCTTTCTTTCTTTCTTCGCCCCTCCATTTTCTTTCTCTTCCTCTTTCATATTTATTCAAAACATCTTTCTTTTTCTTTTTTACTTTTTTCTCTTTCTTTCTTTCTTTCTTTCTTTCTTTTTTTCTTTCTTTCTTTCTTTCTTTCTTTCTATCGTTCGTTCTTTTTCTGTTGTATTTTTCTTTCTTTACTCATTGTTGTTATATTTCTCTCTAACATTTCTCTTTCCATTGTCTCCTATTCTTTCTTTCTTTCTTTATTTTGATTTTGTTTTTGAACTTTGGGTTAAAATTTAGGATGTTGATATTCGTAACAAAATAATGCTGTAAATTCTTGAAAATAAATCACGTATTTGACTGATTTGGGCCAATTAAATCTTGTGAGGCTGTGATGGAGTTTCGGAAATTTGTTTTTATATTTTATTTTGTGCATCTCAGACTGATTTCTCATTAAATTTGTATGTTTTTGTTTTTTGTTATTTTTTTTTAAATCAATTATCAAACGTTTTGGATATGAGTATCTCATATATTTCCATTGAAACAGCACGCAAGAATGCACGAGAGAGATAGAGAGAGACAGAGAGAGAGGGTAAGAGATAGAGAAAGAGTGGGAGATGATATATATATATATATATATATATATATATATATATACAGAGAAAGAGAGAGGTAATGCGTGACGTCATACATCGCAGCAGGTGTGTTGGAGGGTGTCTAATATACAGAGGCTAGAGATGTGTTTTGTTTTGTTAACAGGGAAATTGAATAGTGATCACATGCAAAACACAAAGTTAATAAACAAGCGAAATCTGGATGTTTCAACAAGGAATTCATACATCACGATCTGTAGCTTCGGTCGATTTTTTCTTCTTCTTTTAAAGCCGAAGAATGAACGAAAGAAAGAAAGATTATGGCTTTCTTTCATCATTTCAAAGTTAACTATTTCCCGGCTCTTCGGATTCTTACGTCTAAAAGAAGACAGAAAAAAATGTTGTTCAGACAAAAGTTATTTTCCAAATGATACCGAGTGCTTCATGTGGCGCCCTCTATTGACGTTTGCTTCAATTAATTTGGTCATGCAACCGCAATACAATCAGTTCTGTAGATATTATCCATGGCAGATAAATCTTAGAATGGAGATAAAATGGAAGGTTAACGCGTAGGTTTCAAATTATTTGAAATTAGTTTCAAGTTAACCTGAATCCCCCTTTTTTTAAAATATTTAAAAGGGATTGTGAACAATGCATGCAACTGCACGGTGATTGGCTATCGGAATTTATTCTTATCTGTTCCTATATATTTGCATGAACATGCTTACATATCTTTTAATAAGAGTCCCCTAATTTTAGCGCAAGGTCACGAGTATGCCGCACCCAGTGAGGATCGAACTCACTACTAATGTTCTATAAACCTTTTGCTTAAAACGAACCTGTAAGTAAAAGTAAATATGATATCGAGTGTTGATTTATATGCGCTCCTAAGAACACACACATACCGACACACACATACACACAATATCGCAGCAAACTATACAAGGTTGTAATCTACCTGACCAATGAAAAACAAACAATACAGAACTCAAATCTACCGGGATATTCACTTCCACAACTCATTTCCAAAATGTCTGATGAAGCTTAAATAAAATCGAAACATGTTAATTCCATAAATGTTACTTAATTGTTCCTACTTCTATCACACACACACACACACACACACACACATATAATATATATATATATATATATATATATATATATATATATATATGTAATTACGCATTTGGACAGCAATCCCTATTTTTGTAAGCATTTCACTCAAGCAAGGCGGAGTGCCACTAGCACGCAAGGGGTTACAGAGGGTAAGAGAACAAGAGTAAAGAGGCACGTTTGGGGAGAGGATAAAGAGAAGGACGGGGAACAGGATCAAGGTATCAGGAGATGTCGATTGACATTACATTTGAATATTTGAAGATTATAGTTATCAAGGAAACAATTAAGAGGAAGAGAATTCCACAGACGGGGAGTGCGAGAAAAGAAGATTTTTTTTTGAGCAGAAGAGATGATTAAATTTAATCGTTTTAACAGTGAAAGGCTGAGACCGAGATGATACTAAGCTAGTAGCTCGCTTAAATTCATGCAGTCTAGGAACCAGAGAAAGAAACTCGTCAGAACAGTTGCTGTGAAAATACTTATAGAAGAGACAAAGGGAAGCCACGGCATGTCTGTGAGAAAGCGACTGTAGACTAGATGCCAGATCAGGACTTATCACATTGCGTATTCATCTCTGAATTTTGTCAAGGACCCCGAGACTTACAGCGGTGACACCAGACAATATATGACAGCAATATTCCATGCAAGGACTGATGATTGATTTATAGATTGAAGGATGGACTCAGACGAGAAAAACTTACTGGCACGACACAGAGAACCAAATTTTCTTGCGGTAGATGAAGTTATTGAGTCTATGTATTTGTTCCACCTCATATCAGCTGACAGCGTGAGACCAAGCAGGTGCAACGAGGCGCTCTCGTCGAGTTGAGTATCAACCATTCTGACGGGAGACGGGGCGGATTATCTGTGGTGGATAAATGAGAGCAGTTTCGTTTTGGAGGCACTGAAATTTACAAGCCATTTTCTTGCCCCAATCAACCACAAATTGGGGATCCTTTTCGAGACCGGCGGCCAAGTTAGTTTTGTCAACGATACCAGATTTAAGATTTTATAAAGGTTCCATTAAAAAAAAACAACAACAACCACACAAAGAAATCTCTTGTATGCATGCAAAAAATATAAAATAAATCTTAATCGCAGAGCCTTGTTAGCCATCTTCAATGAGATCTACACACACACACGCACATACACACATATGATAAAAATATTGTTTCAAGGTATGCTATATTTAAAAGTTAAAGTTCTCAATATCAGGATATAGCGTATGTAAATATAAAAGTTGAGGTCAACACCCAGCGGTGACAGTCTGTTTCATGCTTAAACGCAATCTTCGTATATCTTCTTTATATATTGTTTTGTTTTTAATTGTCACTTGCAATGCCTCGTGGAAAGTTCCTTTTAGCGTCTGTAGCGACAAATGTTCTCCCAAGGCCCAAGAGCTACCCAAGGTAGACGGTTACTGAATGAGCTTATTGTATTGATATAAAAAGTTTATATTATGAGGATATGTAGGATAGATAACAGTTGACCTTTGACTTGAAGAGTTTAAAATTGTAGTGATCGGAAAAAGCGTCGTTTATTCCACAAAATGGTTGTTCTTGAGAAGAAGTTGTCCAAATGTAATTTCCCTCTTATCAATACGAAGGGAATGATGATGATTCGACTCCGTGCAACTGACATGGCGGGTCTTATCGTTAAAGGTCTAAAATGGTGGAACTAATGAATGTAGCTTGTAAGAACATTTACCATAGATGATAGAAAAGCTAGAGGCTAATGACTCGTCTGTGGGAAAGTGACTGTATAGTTGAAAGTAATTCACCATTAACAAGTCCACGGGGACGCTTTTTTCAGCTCTGACAAGACAGAAAAGTGAGGATTGAGCAGCTCCAGTCCGCATGTAGCAGCAATACTCCATTAAAATAAATCTGACCTGATTCTTGTAAAGATGAGGAGAACCAACACTTTTTCTAACTTCTTCAGAATGGATCGTATATGTGAGTTCCAGGATGTCTTGGGTAAACTTGAATCCCAAGTCTGATTAAAAAACACGACCTTCCATCATGAAGAGGGGATATCTCCTTCGAAATACTGACCAGGTAGAAGTAGTGTAGGACCATAGACTAATTCTGTAGATGTACAGTTCAGATAATAATTGATTGTTTACGTAACAATAATCTATTAAAGGATTAATTTTCAGCCCAGATTATATGACTATCCTGCATTACCAGAAATGCTTTTAGTTGCCAATGTAATCACTCTTCTAGATATTTGAATAAACTTGATATACTGTAGTTTTTATGCATTTAATACCAAGTAATGTAGTCATTTCCAGGAAAAGAAGAAGCTGGAATTGTCCATCCCTGTTAGTTTTAATACTTCTGTAGTTACTGCCTCTGCAGAGTTTGTCTCAGATACAAGCAACAACAAGCCACAGAGAGGATTGACAACTGATAGTTACAGATAAAGTTGTAGCAGTTGGAACGTGGGACTGGTCCAATCACATCGATGTGTATTTTGGTGAAACAAACATTTAGAGGGGTAAAGATGTTTATAGTTGATCTTGTATCTGTCACTGAGGACAATTATTAGTCCAATACTGTATGTCTGCATTGAGATTAGGCCAAGCTAATCTCTCTGTCATAAATTCTCAAACTCTCCATTGTTGTTTAATCAGGTCCCCACCGGGTGATTCACTTTAGCAGAAGTGCTACTTAAATACTGTTTCCCTTTTGCTATGTTGGGATAAATTATGGGAAATATTGTAATCTCTCCATCGTCGAGTGACTGGAATGTAAAATGCTGAGTATTGTAGCGTAGGTTCTTTGTAAAAACGGTGCCCATAATTCGGTTGATGTGAAATCTTCTGAATTGCGCGTTGAAGTCAATCTCACTTTGTTCTGTTGCGATTGCTTTATAGCTAAGCTTTGTATTATCTATTTTTGCTATTATGTGCTCTAGATAATGTTGGATCGACCTGCTATGCATCTAATATCAGAAACCTTTTGTGATATGTAATCGAATTGTTGGAGAATATTTGTCTGTGGCTGTGTGTAATGTTTGTCTAAGGCTTGTATAAGGCTTGTCTAATAAGGCTTGTCTAAACTATGAAGTTCTTTCTTCCTAATAGTCAACTGAATTTTATTTTTATTGATAAATATAATAATTCTCTCAAGAATACAATTCTGTTCTATTTTACTCACTTTAGCAAATGGGACAAAATTTATTATTCTGTGCCTATAACATGTCCTGTAATTGCTACTGACAGTATATCTCTTCCTTATCCGCTACATATCTAAGTTTGGTATAGTTAAAGGATTTTTTAGCTTCTTCAAATCTGTTTGCTGTTCTTCTTTCAGGTAGAAGTTGTCTACAGTTCTTTGTTCTTGAATCTAGCGCCAATCCACAATATTCAAAGAAGGATGTTCATTGCCAAGACCCCCGAAGGCGGTGTTATGAATCTCTGTCCCCTAATACAGTATCTTCATAACTTTGGTTATACTCATAGAGCAATGAGAAGGAACTCTAAACTAGCCAAGATTTACTAGAAAACAAGAAGCAATTAAGATAGGTGATATAACCTTGGTGCTCTGAAATCACTTCGGAGCAGTCCTTATTTATTCCATTTTTGAATAGAGGAAGAATATTTATCAGGAGATTGTTTTAATTCAAGAATTTAGTTTCAACAGTCTCTTTTGTTGTTTTTTTTCATTTCCGGATTTTTGTTTGTTTGACTAAAGTTTTGAGCAGTGTAAAATAGATTTTCCGTGACTGATTAATACTACAAAGTGTTGTAATTGTCGAATTGGTGTGGGTCCTGGAAAAAACTGTATTCTCTTTACTGTCTCGTCGTAGATCGATCCCAGATTTCTTAATACGTTTATCCTAGAAAGTTTAATTGGAATACTCCAAGTATGCATTTTTATTGATTCGTAATCCATAAGATTATAATCTTTGTATGACCTTATTTATGTGTCCCTGCTTGTGCTTATTCACAATATGTTGTCGATGTCGCAAAAATGAATCATTGGAATTAATTAAAAATTCATTTTGAATTTCTTCATTTTTCTTTTTCTTTCTTCATTTTTATTTTCGTCTTTTGTTTCACTTCCTGTGATAAAAAAACAAAAACAAAAAACTGTATTTCACCTACTTTCTTAACAGTTGTTTGTGGAAGCGAACACTTTGTAATTGTCCTCAGCAATCTCAAACTCATCTTTTTCCACTGGGAGTGATTTAAGTATTTTCCATATTTGAATGCCAAAGCCGTGACGTAGCTTCTCTTTATCTTTTCTATAAATATTTTCATGGCAATTGTTTCATTCTTCATTAGTACCTCGAATGAATTTAGACGTTGTACTAGATTACCAAATAGGTTTCATCGTTTTACTTTTGAAAAAGCTATACATAATCGTAAGTTCTATTCTAATAATTTCTTCTCTCGCACGACTCACTTGTGGAACTCTTTTCCGGATTTTTGCATCTCTGTCACCTACGATCTTCAGAAGTTTAAATGCAACATTAATCGCCATCTTCTGTTTTCCTGAATCCTGTTCTTTTATTGTCTTTTCTTTTCAATAACGTTTTCTTATTTTCTTTCACTCTCAGTTTACTGCTTGCGTCTCAGTGGCATTATCGCCTTTTTTTTGGGAAGGAACGATTTGGAAGACAAATATTGCCAAGTGAGCATTCTTTAATTGGCCCGTGACTTAGCATCCCAATACACAAAAAGTATCTATATACTGTGTTAGATTTCTTCAGCTCGATTCTCTTAGCTATATACAAGAAAACCTCCGTTCTTTTCTTCTATCTCTAAGAATTATTTGTCCAATTCTACCTCGAGTGGTGGTATTTTTTCCCTTTTTTGATCATGGCATACTCACCACATCTGAAGATTAACAGCCAAGAAACCGTGTCGTAATGAATATTACCTGATTTTATTCCCCTTAACATAACATATTACCTTTACAAGACAGTAACTATCGTTCTTATTACATGTCATGAATGATAATATTTTCACTTTATATATATATATATATATATATATATATATATATATATGATAAATTCCGTTGACTTCAAAGTATGAGGGTTTAGCAACTGAGTTCGTAGAATTGATTAGCCAGACTACTGGCAAACTTGATTTGATTTTAGTGGTGAAGACTTCTGCGGGACCAACTATACTTTTTGAAAGAGAACCGGTTCACATAGTACGACACAAGATCCGCAAACGACCTCTCCTAGACGGGACGCTATAGGAGCCAGCCTGTCCTGCTATTTACCTATAGCAGGGGTCAGGTTGGAAGAGATGAATTTTTACATTTCCCAAGGGTATTTACACGTAATTGTAACCTACTCCGCAATCGAAAACGCTATCCATTATGCCTCTTATTCATCTCTCTCTCTCTCTCTCTCTATATATATATATATATATATATATATATATTTGTTTTACGGTTTATCAACCTTTTGCAGGTTATTTAAAGCCAGAAAATATTTTTAAATCGTAAGAATTTGAGGGAGAGAATAATAATTTACTGATACAAGTACTACTAATTAATCCATAGATGGGAGACAAGACGTAAATTCATACTTTTCCCAAGGCTATTTGCGTGTAAATTAATATAATGATAGCGCCTGGAATTGAAACTCACCTCTCCGCGTTCCAATTCTGAGCCGTTATCCATTACATCGCCCGCATATCCAAGTTTACAGCATCTGGTATTCCCAAGTAGTTACCCATCTAAATACTGACCAGGCTCAACGTTGCTCAACTTTGGTGATCGTACGAGAACCGGTGTATAAACGTGATATGACCGAACGCATACATATTGAGAGAGCGAGTTGTGTTGATTAAGTGAATTGAGAAGTAGCCTGACAGCTATCAACCGTGAAAATATAGTGATTGAAGACTAGATGTGGCATAAGGCCGAAAGAGCATCCAATAAGGATCGAACACACAACTCAGTCATAACTGATCTAGCGAGACAAGATTGCAAACCATTACACAAATATGTCCATCAGCAGTGAAAATATAATCTGAAAACTGAGTTTCGAATTTCGGCTGAGGTTGATTATGTTCACTTAGCAGCAGAAAAGTCATGAATCTACTTACCCTTTGCCATTGAAGTATAACCATTGCATAATGGTCGGCTACACGACTACATGGATTGTCTAGCTAGGGCGGCTAGACAATTCATATCACATTTGTGGCCGATCGGTAAGACACGTCAGCGTAAATGACGGTTCCGTATAGGATGCAGGTTCGAATCCTGTCAAAGAACGAATATTTTCTATGCAAATTTCTCGGATATTTAGGCCGGTAAATGTTATTTAATACTGTTTATTATAAACAGAGCATTTACTTAAATACTTGTATCTATACAAAGAACGTTAAACATGTCTTTAATAAATAAATTGTCGGACTTTGTCTATTTCTTAATATATATATATATATATATATATGTGTTTAAAAGCGCACGTTGGTAATAAAATACATATAAACATGCACAAACACACGCAGACACGTACGTACACACACATACGCACACACATATATAAATTATATGTGTGTTTGTGCGTGTATTTTGATAGCAATCTCTGTTTAATACATGTTTCATTAAAAATCACTGACAAGGTACTTTTGTTAAGTAATTTTATTGAGTTTTCCTTCTGTGCGCACAAGAAATTTTTTATTAGGAACTTAACATAAGTAAAAATTGTCCAAATGATTATTCCTTTCCAATGCTTCCGGCTAAGCCATCAGCTTGTTTTGTTATTGCAAATGATGTGCTGGTTGCTTATAGGTAAACATATTTGTCAAACATTTTTAATGAAACACACAGGCACACGCGCGCATCTATCTATCTATCTATCTATCTATCTATCTATCTATCTATCTATCTATATATATATATATATAGGATAACGATATATACTTTTTTATAAATATGAAGAAACCTTTTTGCTGAAACTTGACTAATGCATGGAATAATAATGCAACACAAAATGTACTTAGAACAAAATGTATTGAAACAAGAAAGTGTACCCAATATTTACATATAGTCTTTTGTATATTCCTGGTAATACCGTTCCTGGAGAGTGTGTTGACATAGTCGCAGTCGGGCAGAGTCTCTGGTTGAATCTCTTGATTCCTTCCTCTCTTCCCGGTACCAACCATATTTATATGGTCGGTACTCCACTATGCAAATTAGGTGGATCCTACCACAACACTTTTGGAGGAAATATATATGACAAAGTTGAAAACGTTTTCGTGTGGAGTTAGGACTTCATCGGTGTACGTTTGTTTGCATTGATGAGATTATACATTTGCAAGGACGGAAGACGTTGTAAATTTTAAAATTTAAAAAATTCTTTTGTGTATATAATCTAGAAATTTTCATCTAGATTCTTTTCGTTTTGTTTCCAATATCTTTGTTATTAAATATCCGACATTATAATAACAAGATCTGCGAGAAGATTTTTCGCCTAGCTTCTTGCAACGTTTCAACATTCTTGCCAAATCTTGTGTTATTACAATATAGGATATTTAATAACAAAGATTATAGAAACAAAAAAAAAAAATAAAATAAAACAAAAAAAAAAAGAATCTAAGTAAAATTGGCAAGCTTATATAGGCAAAACACATAAAGAAATTTCTAAATTTAAAATTCCTAGTATCTTTTGTACGTGCGCATGTGCAGTCGCATCAAAGTCATTCGATGAAATGCTGAGGGTTAACGTCGTTCGATGAAATGCTAAGGGTCGAAACGTGTCACACGAAAATTTTTCCCACTTGGTCACACACACACACACACACACACACACACACACACACACACACACATATATATATATATATATATATATATATATATATATATATATACAGAATGAAATCGAAAAGAGAGAGAGAATGTCGTATATTTAGGCAGGCGTCTTCCATTTAAATACGAAGTGGGATGCTGAAAAATTCATAGGCTGACCACGTAGGAGTGAACTCTTGCAAGCATTCATTTCATCTCTTCTCTACATTGTTTATTTCCAATTACGAGGGCTGGATGAAACATTCATCGGCTGACTATGTGGGAATAAAATAAAAATACAAAATAAAATAAAAATTCAAAATAAAATAAAAATACAAAATTAAATAAAAGTACAAAATAAAATAAACATTAAAATCTTCCAGGAGTCCTCTGACAGGAAAGACAATTTACGCATGTGCAAAAAAAAAAAAAAAAAGATTTCCTGGCGCCAAAGATAAACTAGAAGAATCTAGCTCTTTCTCTGTTGGAACTTTGACTGTTCGGGAAGAAGTTCCCCAACAAGAGCTCGTTGGAATCCAGAAGAAGGTAATAAAATCAGTGTCCTAAACTGTCCCTCTAGTGTCTCTGTATACTTCCGTCTTTTCTTTGTCAATTTATTTCAGCGACGAAGGCATTCAACAAGTTTTTGGATGTTTAGGTGAAAAAATCAACCCAGCACTAATAGCCATAACATCCACAATGGTGACCCGGACGTGACATCTACACTCAAGTTTTCGGGGACGAAAAAAAAAATATTAACCTTCCTACACTGAGTATACATTAACTGTCGCAATCTTTTAACCCCGTGTGACTTTGCTTGCTTCCCCACTACCAATCCTTGGCTTACCATCCTTCCACCACCACAACAGGTCAAGTTGGCTACTGTAGCCATACACGTGCTGTGTAAAACTTTAAAAAAAAAAGAGAAAAATACGTGAGTAACTGCTTTCATTGCTTTCATCCTTTTATCACACACACACTAAAAAAAAAATTATTAACACAAATACATTTCGTCCAGCAGAGTTTTGTTTTATCGTCTTGCTTTGTCTTTTATCTTCCTCCTTCTTGTTGCCGTATCGTAAGTCACTAAAATGGAAGAAAATGCAGCAGCTATATCAGTCAAAATCCCAGTCTTTATGCACACGGCAGCAGATGGTTGGTTTGCCATTTGTGAGGCACAATTTGAACTGCGACACATAACAAGTGAAGAAACCAAGTTCTATCATGTTTTGTCTGTTCTACCTCCAGAATTGATATCCAGCTTACCGTCCGCTGTTATAGCGTCTAAAAAATATTCAGAATTAAAAGACGCAGTAATGGCCAGACACGAGAGGACAAAACCAGAGATGTTCGCTAAATTAATGGCTAACACTCAAATGACAGGGAGACCTTCAGCTTATCTCCATGAGTTGATGTCGACAGCCAAGCTGGATTGGTGTCGGAGATGAACTTGTTCGACATAAGTTCATTCAGGCACTCCCCCCGGTAATAACACCCGTAATAGCAGCAATAAAAAATGCCTCCTTGATGGAACTGGGTACATTGGCTGACGAAATAACACCATTTTTAAAACCCAGGATGATACAAGCCGCCACTATGCCACATACAAGCAGACACTCCAGATCTACTGCCTCCACCAGCGCCACGCCTAGAACGACCTATAGCTCTGGACCATTCTATGAGAACCAGAGGCCTCGAGTATGTCGTGAACATTTATATTATGCAGAAAAGTCGAGGACGTGCAAACCATGGTGTAGGTGGCCAAACAAGTCCGGCTGTCATATAATGCCCACTTTGAGACCATCTTCACCCGCCAGAAACCCTACCACCCAAGCCTTGGAAAACTGATAATGCGAATTGCATCAGCAACCGGCAATTCGAACTATTTGAGGTTGCTACAAAAATTAACACAAATAAGATCAATTTTGTGATAGACACAGGTGCTTCTATAACAATCTTACCACAGAGAATGGCACTCGGTCTGAACTTAAACCCTACACCTGTAACACTATCAGCAGCAAATGGGAATAACATTAAATGCTTTGGCGAAGCAGTAGTGGATATTGGGATTCCGGGCCTACGCCGTTCATACACATGGACCGTAGTAGTAGCGGATACCGTCAACCCCCTCTTAGGAGCAAATTTTCTGCGCCACTATGGACTAATCTTAGACTGCAAAAAGGGTAGGCTCATTGATGAGGAAACCCACCGATATACACAAGGTGGACGAGTCACCGCACAGATTCAGTGTATAACTGTGAATAACCACAATAACCTACCAGAAGAAGTGCAGTCCCTCCTCCAAGAATTTCCAAAACTAACCAATCCACGTACAGGACAGCCTTCAGTGTCTAACACGAAAGTAACACACGTCATAGACACTGGAGATAGCGCCCCATCATGCCAAGGTCCGACAACTGTCAGAAGAAAAATATAAATCAGCTAAACAGGAGTTCGCGGCACTCTTACAAGCTGGAATTATTAAACCGTCAAAGTCCCCCTGGTCTTCGCCACTACATCTAGTTCCCAAGTCAACCCCAGGAAAATGGCGAGTATGTGGCGATTTTAGACATTTGAACCAGTTGACAAAACCAGACAGATATCCAATACCAAATATTAACAGCCTCGGATCTAAACTCTTCAAGAAAACTGTATTTTCGAAAATTGATCTCCTACAGGCCTATCACCAGATTCCCATGAATTAGGCAGACATAGAAAAATCGGCCGTGATAACACCATTTGGTCTCTTTGAATACCTGTTCATGCCATTTGGTCTACGAAACAGCAGTTCTACATTCCAGAGATTTATGGACAACATATTTATGGATGTAGACTGTGTTTTCACATATATCCACGATATACTTGTTTTCTCCGAATCTAAGGAACAACACCACAAAGATGTCAAGAAAGTCCTTTCGATTCTCGAAGGAAACAACCTTCAAATCTCTGTTGAGAAATGTCAGTTCTACAAAGACTCTATTGACTTCTTGGGCTATAATGTAAGCATAAAAGGATTAAAGCCAACAACACAGAAAGTCGAAGACAAAAATTTTCCAGAACCCACAGACTCCAAATCTCTGCGTCGATTCCTGGGTATGGTAAACTTTTACAGAAAATTAATCCCTCAAGCCTTAGAAGTGTTACTGCCACTAACTGAAGCCATCAAACACAATCCAACGGAAAAAGTATTAAAACTGAGCCCGACTGAAAGTGACTCATTCGTTGCTATAAAAGACATTCTTGCCAAAGTATCTGCTTTGACGCACCCTGATCCGGATGCCACGCAATACCATTTAGTCACAGATAGCTCCAACCATGCAGTGGGTGCAGCGATACATCAGATAATAAATGGTGATCCAGTCCTCATTGGGTTTTATTCAAAAAACTTTCTGAAAACCAGAGGAAACATCCCACCTTCGACAGGGAACTTTTGGCAGCATATCAGGCGGTCTTGCACTTCAAGCCACAAATTGAAGGCAGAAATGTCACTTTATTTTCAGACCACAAACCACTTTCCCTGGCGTTAAGAAAGAAAACACCGATGAAATCAGACAAGCAACAAAGATATTTATCAATTATGACAGAGTATGTCACAGATGTACAGTATATAAAAGGAGATGAAAATATCGTTGCTGATTGTCTATCTCGACCCACATATTCGGTGACCGTAGACCCCTGTGATCTACCAGCTATCAGTGAATCACAAAGAGAGGATGAGGAAATCGACACATACAGGAGCCGACTTAAAACCTTTGAGCTGCAAGGGTCATCCGTCTGGTGCGACCTATCAACATCTACTCCCAGACCATACATACCTGAACCACTTCGTAGGAGAATCTTCGACATGTTCCATGACATCTCTCATCCAGGACCCACGCCAACAACAAAACTGATTAAAGCTAGGTACTTCTTGCCAGAAATGGAGAAAAACATACGATCTTGGGTCAAGAGCTGTCTACGATGCCAACAGTCCAAGATTTCCAGACACACTAGAACAGAAACTACACCTTTCTCTCTACCGCCAGGAAGATTTGAAACCGTGCATATAGACATCATTGGTCCTCTGTTACCCACCACTACTTATAAGGGGGTATACACATCTCCAGCTAGATATGTCCTTACGTGCATTGATAGAGCAACGAGATGGGTAGAAGCTACATCTCTACAAGACACCTCCACCACAACCATAGCATTAGCATTCCTGCATACATGGATTTCTCGCTTTGAAGTCCCATTACATGTCGTCACAGATAGGGGAAGTCAATTTGAAAGTGAACTGTTTAGAGACCTGTCTGCTATAATAGGCTTCCACAGGCTCCGTACAACGGCTTACCACCCTCAAACCAACGGAATAATCGAAAGGTTGCACCGTACTCTTAAAACAGCAATCATGACAAGAAAGCAGAACTGGTTGGATGCATTGCCAATTATATTGCTTGGTATTAGGAATATGCCTAATGAGCAAGGTTTCTCCCCAGCCACTGCTGTCACAGGAACCCAGTTATTACTTCCAAGACCAATAATCGACCACGAGTATCCCGACTTGACCAAAAATGACATAAAAAAATTGCCAAAGAGATGCAAGAGTTAGATATAACCCTCCTTTCAGAAGGACAGCTACATACAACTCAAAAATCCTTTATACCTAAAGAACTAAAAACAGCAACACGTATGGCTGCGAACTGACTGGATTAGGAAACCCCTGGAAGCTCCATATTTGGGGCCATACAAAGTAATAAAAAAGGAAGAAAAATATTTTATCATAGAGACATTGGCTGGTGATTAACAAACGGTTTCAATTGAGCGATTGAAGCCAGTAATATTCGTCAATGCCCCCCAAAAGAATGAAAACAAAAAAAAAAACACAGCCTAACAGACCACACATCATCACCAACACCTGAAATGCAGCAAAACTCACCACAGGAACCAATCGTCACCCGTTCGGGTAGACGTGTACGGTTTGCAAGAAACAATGACCATTTCTACTACACATAAAATACACACATGCATCTTATAAAAGACTAACTTTGCCTTCAATGCATCCTTACTGTAGCTCCGCTACATCGGGTAGGGATGTGTTGTGGGAATAAAATAAAGATACAAAATAAAATAAAAATACAAAATAAAAATACAAAATTAAATAAAAGTACAAAATAAAATAAACATTAAAATCTCCCAGGAGTCCTCTGACAGGAAAGACAATTTACGCATGTGCAAAAAAAAAAGAGAGATTTCCTGGCGCCAAAGATAAACTAGAAGAATCTGTCTCTTTCTCGGTTGGACCTTTGACTGGTGAACACGTGCCAACTGTTCGGGAAGGAATTCCGCAACAAGAGCTCATTGGAATCCAGAAGAAGGTAATAAAATCAGTGTCCTAAACTGTCCCTCTAGTGTCTCTGTATCCTTCCGTCTTTTCTTTGTCAATTTATTTCAGCAACGAAGGCATTCAACAAGTTTTTGGATATTTAGGTGATAGAATCAACCCAGCAGTAATAGCCATAACATCCACAACTATGAAGGAGTGATGCTAGAGCTGTGAAACCTTGCATGCATTAATTTCAGCTCTTCTTATTAATGACTATGTTGTTTCTTTCCACGTACGAGGGTCGGCTGAAAATTTAATTGGCTAGGATGTGTGATAACTGGTGTAATCGCCGTCGCCCCGTTCAAATGCACGAGAGAAATGTAAAAAATGCGAATTATGTTGAAAGATATTTTATTTCATTAGATACATATGCAGCCATGAAAACTGCAGTTAAGACAAAAGGATTTGGATAAGCACAATGGCAAAATGTACATAGGTTGCAAAGGAAAATATTTATAAAGAAACAACAAACTGAACATAGATACAGCGACAACAGATTACAAAGAACAAAGAATTTCTGATGAAGTTTTACAAAACAGGTGTAGTTATTTTAAAAACAGCAGGAAACATTTATCCCTATAAGTTTCAAAGACTAACATTTAACTTTAATTATCTTTTCGATTTTCGATAGTAATGAATTATATATTAAGAATGATTTTAGGATATTCAAAACGTGTTTACTTTTAATACGTAAGTTGCGTGTCTAGTTCATGAGAAATTCTTGGTTTAAACTCAAGTGTACAATTTGAGACACATATATAGTATTTATCTCGTTGGCAATATGTAGGCGAGGCGATTTAACTCATAGCAACACTATTGAATACACTGAGCGTGATGAAATGCAGGTCTGACCGCGCCAAGGTTTCTGTCCGAAAAGGCCCAAAGAAAATTTCCTGGCAGACTCTTGTGTCGGGACCTAGGCACTAGAAACAAATGACCTACTAAACTTTTGGTCATTTTTATCACTAGCCCTTAATGTACTTAAAGTACCTTTTTTTTAAAATGATCTATTGTTTCTATCCTGACTATGTAATATTTCTCTTATTTATACAAATTATAAAATTATGGGAACTATTTTGTTTGGCACAAATACCCTGAGAGTAAACAGGTCACCGTTTGTCTCAGACACGAGGTGGAGTTGGTGAAAAAACGAACCGGTTGATTTTACTAAGAAGTGTATGGCGGCAGCCTCAGCTAGAGCTGTCGAATCTTGTATGCATTAATTTCGACTCTTCTTATAATAACTTCATTCTTTCCTTCCAGACAAACTGACATCTGGCTGTTCAAAGACGACTTCAAATATAACTAGTAGCGACCTCTTTTGAAAATGGACAAAATTTCACCATCGTAGAACAGAATATCTATTAAGTCTTTCCATTATTTTCAATTGTTGAATTTATCGTTTTATCTCAGGTGGAATCTTGTAAAGAGTCTTTAGTCCCTTTCTCACCTTTGTAAAGCAGCTTCCCTGTACCTTGTCTAAAAATGTTTTCATGGCAATTGTGCTGATGAACTTTCATCTTCTGTACCTCGACTTTAAGAATTTCAGTGCAGTACTAGTTAGACATCTAGTCTTATCATTTTATTGTTGAAATTGATCGATTTAACCATAAACTCTATTCTGACAGTTTCTTCTCTCGCACTTCTCACTTGTGGAACTCTCTTCCAGCTTCTTACTCTCCAGTTGACTTTGATCTTCAAAAATTTTAATGCAGTGTCGTCTGTTTCCTTAAATCCTGTTCTTGTATTGTCCTCTCTCCTTAATAATCTTTTTTCTCAGACTCTTTCACTCTTAGTAACCCGTTGCATCTTAGTGACTTTATCGCCTTACTTGGGGTAAAATGATAAAAAGGTTTGCTTCAATTAAATCTTAAAATCCAATTACTTTCGACCATCGTTGGTTGTTTAAAAAATGATATTAAACGATTTATAAGTCCAGAGAGAGTCAATATGGCGTTTGGAGAGTCGCTAGTTTAAAGTTTGGAATCAATGTGGACCCTTGTGTTATGACTCCGAAACAGAGATGAAAAAAACATTGCATTCTCATAGATATGGCAGATATCTGAGAAGAATATGATAAAATAAATAAGTATAAGGATCTAAAAACGGAAATTAAAATAATACCAGATTAAAACTACTGTTATACCAATAATCTTTGGATCACTGGGCTCAATCAAGAAATGTACAGAAAAGTACATTAACAAAATCCTCGGTAACGCCTTAAAAATACACTATATAGAACTATGATGAGTAGGTGTAATCGTAGCAGTTTGTAACAAACTGAACACTGGCGCAGATTTGCGCAAGGAATAATATCGTTGAGGTTTTGATAGATACATTAGTCAGGTTAATACGTTCGGTCGGAGGATGGTATTTGTGAGGAAATTGAATAGAATTTCCAGAATCGCTACACCAACCAGCCTGGTCTGTATGTGCAGGACGTTTACGGATATTTAGTTGAGTCCACCAACTTTAGTCTGCAGTGTCAATTCACCGAGTCTGGTTGGTTTGCGAACTGTCTCACAGGACTGTGCCACTCTTGAAAAGTGCAATTAGGGGTTAGACCAAGGATGATCCCCCCCTGGCCAAATAATTAAGCGTACGATAACGTTGATAAAGTGGAGGAATATGGTGGAATCATCTAGATGACTAGAGGCCCACACCTGTGATGAGCATAAAAATTTGATCCAAGATCCTGTCAAACAGATTGGATGTTGTTATTGAGAGCTTGCTCAGACCGAATAGATTTTTTTTTATTGTGAAGGGCTGAAAAATCCAGGGCAACTTGTGCTTGGTAGACAAGATCATAAAAGGTGTTAGAAGACGAAATAGAAGCTATGTTAATCAATAAGTTTTAGTCCAAGACTAAAGAAAAGACACAGCTTTTTACATTCAGTCAAACCACTGACAAACAGAACTCCTAATCAGCATCTCTCGCTGTGGTGCAGCCACCTTAACAACGTGGAACACAGGCTCTATCTTAGCTTTACATCATCCCCGCCCCTCTCATCGTGTGCCCCAGTGATGCCCGGCACTTGGCCCTGCTTGAATCGCCTCCAAACAGATGTTGGTCGCTGTGGAGCCAACCTTCAGAAATAAGGATATGCCGACGATGACAATTCCAACTGCTAATGCGGGCATTTATAAACTATGGAGAATCTAGTTAGCTCCAATCTTGAAGATTCCTGCACACTTAACGACTTTGAAAGCTTAACATCCCAGGCAAGGTTTTGTGTGCAACACTGGATGGGTGTAGTGTAGCGACTCGCTATGAAGGAGTCCAAGATTTTCAATCAATCATCGGTTCTTGGTGACTATGCTGTCAGAGTTCCGTAAAGAGCTGTGACTTGTGAGGAATTCGCTCACATTATAGCAGCAGAAATTAGCTTCGTCTTCACGGTGATATAAACAGACTTGGCAGAAAATAAAACATGCAGAAATAACAGGAAGCAGCATAGTAAATTGTATATCAATTTCATACGATTTATTTAGAATTTTGTGTCTATTGGTGTGTGTGTATGTTTTTAGGTTACAATTGTTTTATGGTACATGTGATAAAAGGAAGAAATTTACTCTGTAGTATTACAAGTCATATTACAGAGAGAAATTGGACACGTGTTGCCCGGACCAAGATTCGTGAATAAGAGATTGAATTTGGTGGGATGTCCGTATTTTCGACAGGAACAGTTTTTGTTGCATGCTGGAAATATATTTTTTTTAATTTTATTTAACTTATTTTTTTAAAAGATTATAAATATTATTGTTTTATTTTATTTATAATTTTCATTATTATTATTATTATTTTATATTTTTATTTATAATAATCTGACTTCTTATGTGTGATTTTCTGCCCACCTCGTATATATGTCCTCTTTTTCAATTCTTCCTCTTCTTCTTCTTCTTCTTCTTCTTGCCGAAGCGAACTTATATCTCACGAAAATGGAATACGAAAGGAATGAAAGTATTTCGAATATGTGTGGCGTGGCCGGTCTTGGCCGTGAAGGTTAGAATCGGTGAACCATGAACCATGGAAATAACGATAGAGAAGCAAGAGGATTGCGACGTTTGCTCTGTGAGAACGGGGTTGCAGGGTAGGAAATAAATCGTCACCCACAAGTACGTGGAGACGCTTTTGGCCTCTATCGAGATTGCAAAGTGAAGACTAAGCGGCAGTATAACAGCACTAATCCGTTTTCGGCCTGATTTGCCTCTTGTAAAGGTAGAAGTTAGCAGAGGAGGTCAGGTTCTTACAAGAGCTTTACACGTTTTCTATCGGGAAGTTGAAGTTGAAAAGACTTCTGTTTTGATGGCCGGAACAATTCAGGACAACTTTCATCTAATAATTGAGGTGTTAGAAGAAAACACTATCACTTTGGTTCAAGGTTTTACACAGGGTGGATCATCGGCAAATGGATATACCCTAGTGTGTGGTCCGATTATTTAATTGAAACTATTCAATGCCAGAAGCGCTATTTGTAAATTTATGATTGATAGATTGATTTTTGTACGGTTTATAAAACCTTGTAGTTTATTTAAAGCCAAAGCATATAATATTTTGGCTCTTACGAATAATTCTTATTTTTGTGAGTGAATATTGCTTTAATATCTTTTTGGGGAAAAAGTATTATTTTTCTAGATACCAGTCCTATTATTTAACCCATAGCGAGAGGGAGAAGATGGATTCATACCTTTGCCATGGGTATTTGCGCGTAAGTGAATGTAACACACTCGACTGAATCTCGAACTCCGTACTTCAATTCGTCATTCCGATCCGCTATCGATCACACCCCCTGCACATCCATTTGCAAAGTTAAATTATTGTCGTATTTCTTTTTAAATGTCCCCCTATAAAAATATTTATCCCCCTATAAACAATTTCCCTATAAACATTTATCTCCCTATAATAAAAGTTCAACAAAGCATTAAATCTTTACTAAAAATTGGTGGCAAGAAAAAAAACAAAAAAACTTAGTGATATGATACAAATGAGCTTTTTTTACGTGTTCCTTCAACCATATCACGGTTCTCCACAGCTTCCTGTCGTTTTTCGCTCTAAGCAATATTTATTTCTTTACTATCCTTCCCAGTTTCCGTTCAGCCATCGGTTTACACAAGATCGTTATGTAGTTTTTCGTTGTCCCTCTTGGCTTTGAGTATCAAATTCTCCAAACCGTCTTTTCTTATTATGTGTCTCAGAAAGGGGAACTGTTTCTTTTTAAGTAGAGATGTTCTTCTTGTTTACATTCTCCATTAAAACTTCCTCGTTGCTCACCTGATCCTTCTATCCCATTCTCAGTATCCTTCAGTAGAGCCACATCAACTATTATTAAATATGATTCGAGTTTAAATTGCGAATAAGTGAAAATGATTCATTTAAAGAATCCTTTTCACTTATTCGCAATTTGTTAACTATATGGACGTAAATAAAAGAGGTGACAATCGGGGAAATTAAAGCTCGCATCTATAAATCTAGATTTCAATAACTGCTACCGACTGACCCACTAATCGGTAAGAGGGCTGATACGGGAAAACGGTCGAGAGGCTAAACGTTTATTATTTTTATTAGATCATCGCCACATACTGTAGAATGTTAAGCTGGGTGTTGGGATAAAAGGCAACGGATATTAAAATGAAATAAAATGCAGGTAGAAATTGATCAAAAACAGATCCAATGCTTTCACGTCAGACATCGTTTCTCTTTCATTGCGATATTATGATTATTGAATTTATGTTCTCCTGTTTTTTTTTCACCATTTACACTTTTCTTGTAGTGTTTTGATATTTTCTTCTGTCTTGTATGAATTTCAACCTGTTCTTGTTCCGGCGTCATCCGTTAAAGAATGCGAACAACTTAATTTAAATTAGAAAACAAAAAAAAAAGAAATATCCTTACACACAAACGATAAAAAAAAATGAGTGTTACGTAGGTTGTCTTAAAGGAAAAGAGTTCTCTATTCTTTAAAATCTTTTTTTATTAAAATAAAAGCTATTGATTCAAAAATTCGTCATTTTTCGACTTTTTTTTTTTGGTTGATGCAACGAGGCACCAAAAACAGAGGAGGAATAACAGAAACCAAACAAATCACCGACTGACATGTTTATTTTTCTTATTTATCTATTGCAATTTGTTCGTATCAATCTTAACCTGGCCTTATCTATCTATCTATTTATATATCTATCTATCTATCTCTGCTTGTTCATACCTATCTTAACCTGGTCATATCTATCTATCTATCTATCTATCTATCTATCTATCTATTACAGCTTGTTCATATTTAATATTAACTTGGTCTTTATCTATCTATCTATCTATCTATCTTTTACAGCTTGTTCATATTTAATATTAACTTGGTCTTTATCTATCTATCTATCTATCTATCTATCTATCTATCTATCTATCTATCTTTTTACAGCTTGTTCATATTTAATATTAACTTGGTCCTATCTATCTATCTATCTATCTATCTATTACAGCTTGTTCATATCAATCTTAACTTGGTCATATCTATCTATCTATCTATCTATCTATCTATCTATCTATCTATCTATCTATCTATCTATCTATCTATTATCTTGTTCATATCGATCTAAATGTGGCTCCACGTTTTATATATATTGGTCAGCATATAAAGACGTTTACATATATACATAAACGTCTCTGTTAAATTGACTTTTTCTCTGTCCACTAATCATAAAGTGAGAGCGATAGAGGCGGAGAGGGAAGGGTTAATAGATTCGTTTCACGCAAATCATAACAACTCCAGAGACCTGCCCTAACCAACCAGACATTTAGATTTAACACATAGCAGTGGTGATGATCTGGTAGGCTGGTTTTCTAATCCCTAAACCTCCACAAATAAGCGGATAGATAGATAGATAGATAGATAGATAGATAGGCAGTTATATTCTAAGCAGAGAATAGATAGATCGATAGTTAGATAGATAGATTCTTAGCAGAGAATAGATAGATAGATAGAAATTGGAAAAAGCCAGTAGATATGACCGAAACAGTAAAAGAAAGAAACTAAAGATGAGTTAAATCGATGAAATAAAGGAAGAAACGAAAAGACAAATCTAGCGAAACGATACTAAAAAATATGGAGTATTTCTCCCTAATAAAAGTAAGAAAAAGAAAGATATAGGAGAAAGTTAAGAAAGAAGATCAAATGCAGAAGCATGAAAACAAGGAGGAAAATCAAAAATAGGTTCAATGAACGAAGAAACAAAAAAAAAAGAACTCTTTCTTTTTTTTTCTTCGCTTGAAGGAAATTAATCTTGAGAAGTTTCTGTTTTGTCTCCAGTAATGCATTTCCCGCCAGGCACTATTTCCTTTGCTAAAGAACAACCGAGATGAATGATGACTGAGGAAGGTTAGGAGTCGGACATTTTCGATAAATGTAAAAATATAAAATTAAGATACAATTATTTAAAAATAAATCAGAGAAAAAAAACAAAAACGAAAAAAACAGAGACCGTATACTTCACATTTGACAAAAAAAATATTTAAATTTTTGATCTTTCGCACATACAAAAAGTAAACTTATTCAACGCTATTTTTTAAAACGCAGTTTCCTCCTTTATCCGCGTTTTCGATTTACTTGGTTCCATATATCCGCGATAAAACCCCGAGTAAAAAATTATAAGTCTCTAGAAATCACGTTCTCAAAAATCAAGAATAGTGACGCTAGCAATTTGGATATGCTAAGAAAAATCGTAAAGTGCTTTCTTTAAGTGAAAATGTGAAAGGTTATGACTTCACAACGAAAGAATACTATGGTGAAGTTAAGATCTGCGGCAAGAAAGAATCTTCTATCAGATAACTTTATTTCCACTATTTATATTCGGACTATTATCCGAATCGTTGTTGTTGCTATCACAACGTTTCGGCCTTCTTCAGCCGTATATCGATCTGGGTAACCTACCGGGAATTCTGAACTGAACCCTTTATTTAATCTACGGGAATAGACTGCTCTCGTGTTTAGGGATATCGTCTAATACTTATTTTTAATTAGTACCGTTCAGTTTTACTCACCCGTTTCTACTGATTGCAAGTACACACTGCCCGACCCAAGGATTGAACTTACAACAACCACGTCACCAAATTCACAAAGCAAAGCTTTTATCCACTAGGCCATTGTCTAAAACTGTTAGACGTCTGAAAGAATCAGCGCATATGTTAGGCTTTGAGGACCTCCTTAGTAGTCCTAGCATAGAAATAACTACAATATGAGAGCCGCTAATAAAGAAAGACAAATGACAGCAAATCTTCAACAGCAGCAGTAACAACAATTAAAACACGGCCAGCAGCAGGTTACGTCTAAAGTTTTAAGTTTAAGACAGTAAATTGTCCTATGGGACAAAGACCTAGTGGATAAATGAGCAGTGAAACGAGAACGGTATAACCCCGTAGATTAAATAAAGGGTTAAATTCAGAATTCCTTGTGGGTTACTTAGATTGATAATATACCTGAAGAAGGGTTGAGGCCACAACGGCTGAAACGTTGTGATAATAACAACAAAGATGAGGACAACTATCCGAATAACAATAGCGTAAATAATGATAACTTTCATCCCAGAAATTCGGACAAAATATTTATATTGTTATTCTTATTTAATTAGTACTTACGTTAATTTCTTACTGTCTTTAATTTATAATGTTAGTAATATATAATTTATATTATAATAAATTATCAATTACTGTGTTAATTTTCGTCAATGCCTTAACTTAACTTAAGTGCTTAATTTATAAATCATCATCATGGCCTGGCTTCGCAAAACGAAGATCGAGAGGGAGTCAGTACACGTCGCTTGCAGGCAGGTTTGTAACTGAGAAGTCCAATGCGGGACAGGCATACACGGTCGCAGTAGTTGCAGCTAAAAGTCTGGCTTGGGCTAGATGGCATAGCATGCAGTACTTCCTCCTCTGCCTCTTGTTTCTGAGAGCGGCCCTGCAGGTATTTGGTGGTGAGACGCCAGGCATCACGGTTCTCAGCTAATGTTGAGAATTGGCAATGGTTGATGTGACAGGCGCCAAAGGATTTTTTCAGGCGATATTTAAATCGATTCTTTAATTTATAAACAAAATATAAAATTACTCATATTCCTGAATGCATATAAAAAGTTATTACACATTTACTTATACGTTGCCATTAGAGGTTGCCGTCACACGACTTTCTGAGTTCCGCCACATTAATTATATCTTTAAATAAAACACTTTTCATAAATAATGTGCTTATTTTCTACTCCTTTTTCATCCACACCCCTGATGATGACACATCTGAGTCGAAAGCTTAGACGACACTATATGGATTTTGGCTGTTTCATATATAAATAATAGCCTTACTTGGCACATGGGAAGTTTAAAAATATTAAGCCCAAGCCGCAGGGGTGGGGGGCTTACCCCCAGATAAGACTTTTCATTCGGGAGGGGGCTGAAGTAATTGAAAAGGGGAAGTGCCGAGGGGCCTTGGACAATTTTTTTCCTCGATATTACCGTTAAACTAACTCTAAACCACGACCTTGTGTCAAATTTGATAACGACGTTGGCGCGCTGAAAGATAATGTTATAAAATAAAATAAGACATATCTCGGCTGATTTGCAGGCAAATAAACTAACATACTCAAGAGCGAGAGCCGGATGTGAACGGGACAAGGCACCGTCTCAAAATGACCATTATCGTCGTCTACGCATAATCCCAACGCATGAGTTCCGGTCGAAAAATAAAATAATATTTTAAAGTGTTTCTATTTTTCGACCAATAAAAATGCTTCCCTCCTAATTATATTCGCGTCGTTTTACGAGCCTGTTAAGCCATAAAAAACGCCATAAAAGGGGTCACACGGGGAAGTACAACAGCAGTCAACAGGAGGCCAGGGAAGAGACCTGTTACGGTCAGTCTGAGCAGCCAGCAGCAGTCAGCAGCAGTAGCGCCACGCCAACCAGCGAGAACTACTATGAGAGATCAACCCAGGTCGGTAGCCGGCTTATGAACTATACCACAAGGTAGCTGTCCCAAAACCACACGTTCCTATCCAAATAAATCACGTATATCTATTTCTGCTGTTGTCGTATTTCTTTCTTGCAACCATACGCTTGTCTATAACAATAACCATATATAAACAACAGCCATAATGGCGAAACGTTATTTGCAAACTAGAAAAAAAGATCAATAAATCTAATTGATAAAAAAAGGTCTCCTCTTAATGAAAATGTTTACAAGAACAATTGTTGTCAAAATATACAGTGAAAGTTATAATATATATATATATATAGACCTTGGTGCTGTCCGTGTTTTCAGGCATCCGCTGCAAGGCTTAAAAAGAATTTCCCTTCATTTGTGTTTTACAGTAATTTACAATAAAAACAACTATAATAATAATAATAATAATAATAAATGCTTATAAATTTATGAATAAACTTGTACCTGTGTATAAAGAATGAAGTGTCCTTTACTTTCAGCATTGGTTTATATGAATTGTTTGTACGAATAATTATATCCACATAATTATAATCCCCATATTCCTAATTTAAGTTACAGAGTTGCTTTAAAACACACGTATGCACAAACAAACAAAACATAAAAAGCAAAAATGTGTTTCTTTAAACACACGCACACATACACACATATAATCAAACAAGCAACAAAAAAAGAAAATCAAGAATCTGATAGAAGAAATGTTTGCGACCTTTTCGAAGGCATTCCCTGTCATGTAATTTTGTCGGGATTTGATTTATTGGATGGAAAAAAATTGGGAAATAATTTTGGATTGCCAGGAGAAAGAAAGAAAGAAAAATGAATAATAATAATAATAATAATAATAATAATAATAATAATAAAAACGGGAGAAAAAAGCAAGAAGGGGCCAAGAAAAAACAAGAAAATAATTTGTGAGAAAAAAAAAAAAAAGGAAAAAAGAAAATAGAAAGAATTCCAAGAAAAATACCCGAGAAGAGAAAGAAGCAATTTAAGAAGAAAAGGAAAAAAAAGCACAAGCATAAAAAAAAACAACAAAACAACAACAAAAAAAAACAAACTAAAGAATGCAAGAGAAAAGAGTGTATAGAAAATCAAAGAAAGAAACAATGGGAGATTATCCAAAAGTGATTAGGAAGAAGATATCAGCAAAGGGTAAAATGTAAGAAACAATTTAAAAAAAACGAAACACACACACACACACACACACACACACACACACATATATATATATATATATATATATATAAAAGAAAGAAAACTATAATGAAGAATTTTATGATGACTTTTCAGGTACAAAAACCAATTCTAAAAAGTCTTAAGCAGCCAATAGGTCAAATGATTTTGACTTGAGGGAAGTTTTAACCTTACATGATTCTAAATTCTTGAGTGAATTCGCAATTACCGTGCATCTCAAATGTCCTAATTCCTGTCCACCCACACTTAACCCCCACACCACCCCACTAACAGCTGATTCTTTCCGGGCCACACCTATGACTCGCCAACGGCAAATCATATCTCTTAATTGGTTTTCGTCACCTCGATTCCATTTCCTGAACATCGATGATGAAATTTGGCTTTCTTGGAGAGTCTTAGTCATTTTAACATTTACAGGGTGCGGCAAAATTCCAAAGCAGTTATACAGTATGTGGCAGAAATACCTCCCACATTTTAAAGGTTAACAAAAGATCAATTTAACCGCTAATAAAATAAATATTTCACTGTTGTTTAAAAAAATGGCTACCGTTTCTATCTATTTTGTTTTTAAAATGACAACCCCCAAATGGTGGCCTCTGTTGGCCAAAAACTGAAGTTTTCCATCACCCAGAAGTTCGTGCTCTTCGCAGTCTTTCAGTTGGCTTTCTTTTGAGCACTGAAATGGTCAACCCAGAGCAGTATCAAGTTTATATCGGGAACAGTATTATTCCGGGTAACATGAAATTACAGATTCACCAGTTTAAAAGAAAAAAAAAGAAAACTGAGTAAATGATTAGTTATTTATTCATATTTTGGAGTATCAATGACAATGTTGCTGCCCAAATGCACACTAATATATATATATATATATATATATATATATATATATAATGTTTTTTCATTGTTGGAAGTGTTACCTGATGGTCCGAAATCCTTTAAAAAGGATTTTGGTGAAATAAATTATTGTAATGGTACCTTAAAGTGGTCTGTTGTTCATTAAATATTGGCTCTGTTCTTCACATTGAGCTCTCCGGATTTCATCCTCTTTGGAATTACCAATTCGGTTTACCAAATTCTTCATAACTTAAATATATATATATAAATATATATATATATATATATGTGTGTGTGTGTGTGTGTGTGTAGCTGGGCACTCGTATTCGAGGATACTTGTCTACTAGGGCGGCTAGCCAATCCCTATTGCAGATGCCTGCTCAGGCACATTTGTGTTTATTCAACACCCACTGAACCCACCTGTAGTTTATACTGCAACTATGCTGAGCTGACCTTAGTTACAGTTTCTGGGAAAGAGCACATTATCTGGCATGATCAACAGTCTGGACAAGGCCAGCACCCTCAAGTCCTCGGCTATGATGAGTTGTTACTTCGTGTTAGCGCAGCTATCAACGGACCCCATATATATATATATATATATATATATATATATATATATATATGAAGAAAAATACAGAAAAAACAAACAAAATCTGAATATGCAATTATGCTGTATTAATGTTAATATAAAGTCGACGTCGGACGTTTCGGTCTATTTAAGACCATCTTCAGGACATTTTCATTTAAACATAATTAACATTAGAACATATAAAAATTTAACACAAAAGACGATGGACATAAGAGCACAACTAATCCAAACAGATAACTGAAATATTTATATAAGATCAGCGTTCCGTTTAAATATGATCACGTAGTCGTCACGTGGGCGATGTTGTGAAAACGTATTAGAAGATTATTTCCAAATATTAAAATATTAAAAAAGTCGATTGAACTATTTTATTTGCTTACATATATATATATATATATATATATATATATATATATTTGGGTGCCTCATAATTTTGGCTTTAGGCCGCATCTAAGATTTACTTGAAAAATCACTATATATATATATATATATATATATATATAATACAGTGATGTATTTTAAAATGTTTTGAATCGAGATTTTTAATGACAACGAGAAAAGTATAGTTTTATTTCATTTTTAATTTGCTAATAATTTGATTTTTCACCAAAGTTTGTTTTTATAGAGGGTCACCATGACCACGGTTCATCTTTGGGAAATCCTTAAGCAATCTCCTCTTTCCATCTGCGTCATTCAGCAGTCAAATATATGATGGTTGTATACACGGAGGCCAGTCTTCATGGAAGACATTTTGTATACAATCATAGATTTCCTTCAAACGCAGTCTGTTTCAGGGGAAAAAATCGATAACAGGTCGATTTTTTGATTTCTGATTCTGATTTTCGTCGATCTTCGTCAGGTTTCTCAATTTATTCTTATGATTTCTGAAACCAAGAAAATGTCGACAGCAATAAAATTGCGTCCATTTTGTGAAAAAAAATACATAAACAAGATATATTATGGCAATCAAATAAAACAATGATTTGAGATCATTGTAAAAGGGATCATTTCTAAGCTCAAAATGTTTAGGACAATTTTTATTGAAGTACCAGGGATCAAATCTTAGAATAGATCAAGATCCAGATTTTCGGATTTCTCACTTCTTGGAGGAACCACGTTCACATTGACCATGTCTTCATAGGTGTAGCTATAATCACCACGTTTGGCCAATTTCGAGTTGGTGACGCTATTTAACTCATTTTTGGAGGTTGTCCTACTTCTAGACTTAGCTGGTTGGGGAGATGAATTCCCTCTTTTCACGAGGATATTTGTATATAAATGAACTTCGGACAATCTAGCCACAATTTTGATCCCGACATACAACATTTTATTGAAAACTAGAAAAGTACAATACAAATTAAATAGAAAGACCCCTGACTGCAGTGGATGATTCCAAAATACACTACAACACCCAATGCAAGGTAATTCTAAAAAGCTTAGAAGCCTATATAAAATAAACAGCCCATATTTGTACTTAGAAACGAATAGTCAGAATACCAGCACGTATGATTTGATTAGAATGGCGGAAGCTTGTACAGAACCATTCCCACATTTCAGAAGAACTTTTCTGTATTTGTGTGCATACTCTACGGCAAAGTCACGAAATGACACTCTCAAGTTGAGCTTTTTATAGACTGGTTACCAATCAAGCTTAAGGAACCCAGTTTATCTTATTTAGCCTATGACGAGGGAGAGACGAGAATCCATGCTTTATTCAAAGTCATTTGCGCGTAAGTGAATATAACGAAATCGAATGGAATTCAAGCTTGGCGCTAGGATTTACCATTAAATATATATTGTCCGAAATATTAGATAACACGCACACACACACACACACACACACACACACACATATATATATATATTATTTATTTTAAAATTTATAACATAAATATGTCATAAAATCACTACAAAAATAGCCATTTTGTTTTGAAACAAAATGGCTATTTTTGTAGTGATTTTATAACATATTTATGTTATAAATTTTTAAAAATAAATAATTATATCTGCTCCACTTTGCATTGAGCACTCTTTTAAGAATTGTAATTGTTGGTTATTGGAATTCATTCCGTATACACCAATTATATTGTATATATATATATATATATATATATATATATATATATATATATATATATATATATATATATACAGTAGAGCCCAGCGTTGCCCAGGGATGTAACAGTAAGAGATAGATCAAGTATCGACCATCATAAAGACTGAAAAATAAAATTGACAAAGATTATTGTTTAAGGTTGACGGACACGCATGTCTTAAGTAGTTTTTTTTTTTTACGAATTGGTCAAACCCAAATTCAAACAAAAACATTCTATCTATCAATTAGTGAATAGAATTTTATTATAAACAATTGTCTTGTAAATGGAATTTTTAAAGCATTCTGAATGTAAATAAAGAAAAAAGTGTGCAAGACAATAAGAAATACTACCTGCCGAAAAAAAAAAAAAGTGGATGTTTGTTTTATCGGCTGAAAAATGTAAGAAATCCGATCCCATATAAAAAACACACACACACACACACACACACACACACACACACACACACACACACACACACATATAAACAACCTGGGTTTTTTAACCAAAGTCACTCAACAGTCATCGCCAAAAACATAGAGCATAGTCTGATGAAAAAAAGACGCCAAAGTTTATGAAAACAAAATTTTATCGTCAAAATGCTTATGTTTTTATGAAGAGGATAGACTAAATTTTTTTTAATTATTTTTAAAAAATTTTTCCATCTTTTTAGAATATTGTAAATTTTGATTTAAAAATCCTTGTTTCTCTTTGTCGCAACAAGGGGTAGTAAATAACATAATAATTTTTAGCGCGTTTTTTTTTGTATTTACACACATTAATTTGGAAAATCTTGCAAAAATAAAAATAATTGTCAGATGTTAATGAAACTTTCAGAAACTATTCACAGATGATCGAAATTATTATAAATATGTTTTTTTTATTAAAGTCATGGCAGAAATATTTTTTTTATATTTATTAACACCCCATAACTAATTTTATGAAAAACTCTAAAAATTCGAGACCATCGGTTTTAGTGATTACAATAGTTAAAAGCACAAGGCTTTGAAGAATGCAAATCATGTTTTTTTTTTTGTTTTTTTTTTGGCCAACGTACCTGAAAATCAACTGTGAATTGTAACAATAAAATAAATATATTATTTAGTTTCAAATGCTTTTATTTGTTTTAATTTGTTTTTATGAATATGGACAATATTTTCTGAAAGCAAAAAAATTTTTCAATGAAAATTGAATTTTTAATACAATTATTTCTTATTTCTTTAATTTTAAAAAAGAAGATTTTAAAGAATGTTTAAATTGAATTTTAAAAAATATTTTAACATTAGTTAAAAGCAACATCAACCTTTCAAAATGTCCGTGTGAGATTGTCATTGTCTAGCGCTTTGAAAATTGTATAATTTGGACCAATCAGATTAGCCATGGTAATTAAGAAATTTAATTTTTGTGTTTATAGTCGGACAGTAATTATCAAGTACGGAAGACCAACCAGAACACAATTTAGTTGCATTATTTGAGTTCAGCATTGTTCTCCGCTGTTAAGCCCTTTACTTTTGCGAAACACGTATAGAGAAGTTAATTTGAGTTTTCACTTTCAACTGAGAAGGTTACCTACAAGTAACAGTATCATCTTATGAAATTTAACTACTGCTAAACTTTAATTTATATGATCTTATTTTTATATTAATCTCAGTTATGACATTTTCCATAAATGAAATATCAAAATTAATAATAAAATGAATGGAAATACAAATAACACAGTAAAATGTAATAAATGTACATAAAATTATAGTATTTTATGTACACTTCTGATAAAATTTCATAAGAAAGGTACCTAAATTAATTAGATACCTTTTTCATATGAAATTTAATCTCACTATTAACAGTCTTATTTTTTAATTTCTTTATATTTTCCATAAAGCATCGTAAACGTAAAAATGAAAGCTAAGTACAAAAAAAAATAAAAATAAAAAATTAGAGCGCTGAAAGTTTTCCTTAAAAGTAACGAGGTAAATAATTTGTTCACTTAAATAATTTCACTTCCTTCCATCCGTAGAAAGAATTCTCCTCCCGTAAGTTATCTAAACGTCATGAATGTGCCTTTCGTCAATCGTCAATCGTCAAGCGACGCGAAAGGTTATGACCTGCTTTGTTTTATTTTCAAATTAAATTTTTTCGGCGCAGAAGCTAAGTTAATCTTGGTTCAAAATATTTTAAATAAACAGTATAATTTCTGTTTTTATTAAAATCAGTTTTGAAAAAATGATAATTGATTTTTAAAAGGATATCAAAGTCAGATTTTAATCTTTTAAATCGAAAAGAATGATTGAAAATGATTCTGTCCTTTTTTTTTGACGTGCTAGGAACGATTAAAAAATGTAAAAAAATACCCCCAAAATACTTTGATCTTTCCTCTTTAATAATAATATGAACATTAGACGATAAAATTTTGTTTTCGTCAAGTTCGGCGTCTTTTTCATCATGCTATGCTCTTTTGTTTACATTTTCGTGGGTGAGTTGTCCCCCTTTCATTCTCACGATGTGTCTTAATCGTGTTTTCAAAATGATTTTCTTAAAAAAACAACTGTGTTTTTCCCATTTTCGGCCCCGTTAGAACCACCACAAGGTAATTTTATGTAGTCCTGTGAAGTTTTGTGGAAATCGGCTAAAAAATGTAGGAAATTCGATCCAACATATAAACGTTACAGACACACACACACGCACACAACCCGCGTTTTATAATAAGTAAGATATATATATATATATATATATATATATATATATATATATATATCTTATCTTATATATATATATATATATATATCTTATCTTATATATATATATATATATATATTGTCTAAAATGTTCTATATTAGAGGGGAAGAACACTGAACGTTTATAGATACAGTATAGACATGAGCAATATTCATTTCTATGTTTTCATTCCTCTCTCTTTCTCCCTGTAACTGTCTTTCACCTCTCTCTCTCTCTCTCTCTCTTTCCACCCCCCTTACTGTCTAACTATATTTATATATCTATATATATATGAAGAAATATAGTTTTAAGGTGTGCTATATTTATGGGATAAAGTGCTCAATATCAGAGACAGAGCGTATGTAAATATAAATATAAAAGTGAATATTGAAGTCAACACTAAGAATATATATATATATATATATATATATATATATATATATATATATATATATATATATATATATATATATATATTATATATTTGAACGCAGAATTAGATTGGCGGCAAGCTCTCATCAGTTTCTTTTCTCGTACATCTCGCTTGTGGACTCTCTTCCAGCTCCATATTTTCTAATCAAATTTGACCTTCAATAAATTCAATCCAATGTCAATCGTTATCTACTGTCTTCCTGATTACTATTTTATTGTTCTCTCTCAATCATAATAATTTTTTCTTATGCTTTCATACTCATCAACCCTCTTGTGTTTTCTGGCTTTACTGCTTTGCATGGGGTGAAATGGTTTAAAAATATAGAGGCACAATTATATATATATATATATATATATATATATATATGTGTGTGTGTGTGTGTGTGTGTGTGTGTGTGTGTGTGTGTGTGTGTGTGTGTGTATAATTATTTATGGCTATTAATTTTGTTGTCGGTATTATTATTCTTGTTTGTGTGTTATGTTTCCTTCTTTGTATCCTGTAGAGCCTGGTCCAAACTATGATCCTTCGGCCCTATAGGAGAATTGTCATTTAATTGATAGCACTTTTCTTAGTATATAGAATTTTCCTAGTAGGGCTATTTTCTGGGCAACTTGTATATTGATGTTACTTGGGACTCTTTTAGTAAAATTGTCTATTCCTTTTCTCACATGGCCCGGAGCTATTAGTACAGTCTAAGTCTTCATTCACCACATCCTATTAATCTCGATCTCCAGGTCCTTGTATTTGAACAATTTCTCGATATTTTTTCATGGAGCTGCTTCTCTCAGATATTACTGCTATGTCAATAAGCATACACTTCCTGAATTTCTTGTCTTTTATGATAATGTCAGGTTTGCTGTCTTTTATTTCACTGTCAGTTGTAATTGATATGTCCCAAGAATAGTTATATCGTTATTTTGGGTAACTGTCTGGTTGGTGCTCATGCCATCTCTCAGTAGTTTCGATTTTGTGCTTCTTGCATATCTTCCAGTGCACATATGTCGCTACCTTGTTATGTCTGTAGGTATATTCATTTTTGCCAGTTCCAGAAATCCTGAGGTAATATGGTCGATAGTTTCATCATATTTTCCGCAGATCCTGCATTTCGAGTTAGTTCCATCCTTGGTTATGTGACAGTAATAAGATCTGGTTGCGAGGCCTTGGTCCTGAGCTGTATTATTATTATTATTATTATTATTATTATTATTATTATTATTATTATTATTATCTTGGATTTCTGTTGTATAATCATTTCCTTCCGGGCCCAACCAGAGACCTAAGGTCAGAAATGACTTCATGACATTTTCCACAGATCATTTTTGCAAAAAAAAAAAAAAAATTAAAAGATCAAAACAAAAAAGCTCTTCGTAATATGTAAGCTTATTATTATTATTATTATTATTATTATTATTATTATTATTATTATTATTAAGGAGGTATCTCTTGATATTGCGTATAATTACAAATACATCTTATAGACGTTATCGCCAGAAATATCCTGGTTCCGCGTTCTCACGAAATACAATCTTAGTTTTTGTTTCACACACACACACTCACACACACACACACGCGCGCGCGCACACACTATCTGTCTATCTCTCTTTCTCTCTCGCTTAAGCACACACACACACACACACACACACGCACATATATGTATTTAAATACCGACAGCAGGAGATGATAAATGTTTTTGGTAAAATGATAAGTATTAAGAAAGTCATTGCCTTTTTCTATCCCCGATGAGGAGGTATTATTCAGTGAACAGATCGCCGATGGTCAACCGAATCGCTTTATGGAACTTCTACCGATGATGGAGACCTCAATTCCCGAAGACTTACTTCGATGTGTATAAATCTAAATAATGCCAATGTGTCAGTCAGTGACTTCCGGCCAGCGTCCTTAAACGAAGTCTCTTCACGTCCATTGCTTGCGCGTTTCGTTCGTAGAATAATTGCTATAGTCGAATCGCCGGAATAACCCGCGCATAAATTATTAATAATGGCAGGAAGCGGCGGCAAGAGCGGATTTTCCGCTCTCTTTATCGCCATAGTCAAATCTGCGATTGTCCGACCGCTTCTGTCAATGGTCACACACAGTGAGCGACAGTGATTTATAAAATTCCGAATCGTCTGTGTTTAAGTCAAAGCATTCAACTCCTGAATATTTCAATTTTCGATGCTTGAGTGAATTATGACAGAGATTAGGTCTGCTAAACCCACAGACACACATGTCGGAATTTTGTTTTCATTAATCTAATTATTATTCGCTCATTTTTATATATCTTCCTCATGAGAGATCAAATGACATTCACTCTCAATTGTGCTGTGTCTCTTCAAGCCGATCATAGCTCTCCACAATTTCCTGTCTTTTGTAGCTCTTAATAAATGTTGTCTTTTTTATATCACCCCTAAATCCTATTCCGCCATTCATTTAATCAAGCTCGCTAAGTACGTTACTCGTTGTTTGCCTCTGTCCTTCTTGCCTTCAGTCTGTCCTCTGAGTATCAGATTTTCCAAGGCCTCTTTCCTCAATATGTGCCCTAAGAATTTCAACTGTTACTTTCTGAAGTTAGATATAAGTGTCCGTTTTGTTACCATTTTCTTTAAAACTTCGTCGTTACTCGCATGTTCGGTCCATTCTCAGCATCCTTCTGTAGAATTTTCAATTTGCTCTAGTAGTAATGATGCTGCTTGTATTCCTCTTAGAGATTTTCGAAATACGTTGTAAGCTTTTTCGAACAATTAAGGGCATCATCTATCGTCTAGCGTTCCACCACTTTTAAAGACCTATGGTAAAATTAGTTAAAAAAACAAGATATCTATTGTCTTGAGAATCACTGTTTTAAAATGTAATCGGATGAGGTCAAAGCAAATAATTAAGGACTCATCTGATGAATTAAATACGCCACTTAAGAAAATCCTTTAATCGGTTTAGTTTGTTTATACATACATATATAAGTGAAGAAATTTTTGGGGATTTAGAATAATCATATAATAATTCATCGAGCTCGGAATAATCATCAACAGAATGCAGAAAGCACTGGGCAGCCGTTTCGTCCTATTTGGGAATCATTAGCAGTGTGCATCCGCTACCGAGAATCGAACCTGGAACATTTCGATACAACGCAAACGGCTTAAAGTTTCGGGGTTTTACTATTCGGATAGTTCGTTTGCGTTGTATCGTAACTGTTCGGGTTCGATTCTCCGTCGTGGATGCGCACTGCTGATGACTCCCAAATAGGACAAAACGGCCGTCCAGTGTTTTATGTATTCTGTTGAGGATTCTTCTAGACTCGATGAATTACTTTGATTTGTTTAAATCAATATACTAGGATGTTACAACCCCCCCCCCACGCCCAATAATTTCTAGTATTTGTATATAAATGCTTGAACCAGCTTCTAATTCTCTGGAGGGAGCGGCTGGAGAAAGAAGATGTGGATCGTCGGCAGCACAGTCCTATAGGAAAAATATATTAGGATGAGTTACACCAAGGAAAGTGAGAGCAGGACCATATCGAGTCTAGTTGGCACAGTTGGTAAGACGCTTGCGTTGTATCGAAACGGTCCGGTTTCGATTTTCGGTAGTGGATGCACACTGCTGATGAGTCCCAAATAGGACGAAACGGCCGTCCAGTGCTTCTGCATTCTGTTGAAGATAATTCTTGGCACGATGAATTTATATATATATATATATATATATATATATATATATATATGTATCAAAAATACTTTTGAAAAAATTAATTCAACCTCACAACGCATAACAAATGTTTAACATGTCTTCCGCTTGCTTCTACACACGCATGCACACCGTCGGATCATTGACTGGCGGAACCTTTCAAATACTCCCACACGGTGAAAAATGATTTCTCAGTTCCCATGATACTTTGATGAAGAGTCTCTGTATTATTAAAGTCTGTTGCATAAACCAATTGTTTTAGGTGACACCACAGATAAAAATTCAAAGGATTGAGTTTGGGGGAACGTGTAGGCCAGGGAACTTTACTTATCCATCTTTCATGATAAATTTCAGCCAATGCATCGCGAACAATATGATTAAAATATGCAGAAGCCCCATCATGCATGAACCACACGCGTCTTCGTATTAGCAGGGGAACATCCTCTAGCAGGTCAGGAAGTGTGTTCGAAATAAGGTCCCTGTAAATAACTCTTATAAGTACTGGGAGAATATATAGTCCTACCAGACAGTCACCTACAAATTCAATACATACATTAATCGTAAACTGAGGCTGGTGTCTAACCTGTATTGTACCAAAGGGATTCCGATCCACCCACAAACATTAGTTGTATAAATTTGTTATTCCATCTCTTCTAAATGTTGCCTCATTCGAAAACAAGACTGAAGAGACATTAGTGTGAGGTTGTAAACAGTGACTATTACGGCTAATAATGCAAAACTCTTCGGTAAAACGAATCGAGTTCTCTCAGTCACTGTGTATTTATCTAAAAATAAATACGCTTAAATTCACCTTCATCCCTGCTGTGCGTCAACGGCTTACGAGTACAATTCAATCGGGGTTCGATCCTATGCAATGCAATCGAACGTCTAGCCAAAGTGATCAGCTGTGATACAGCGACACTGTCTGTGGATGACAATATATATATATATATATATATATATATATATATATATATATATATATATATATATATATTTAAAAGAAGAGAGATACCGTAAATGTTCTTGGTTGTAAAGTGGATTTTTTTAAAAATATGCTTTATTTTCCATAATTTTACTACACGGGTTTCTGGTCTCGCGACCATCATCAGGTAAAGGGTGGAGATTTCCACATATTATTAAAAATAATTAATTTTTTCTCCTTTATGCTTTTCGATCTTAAATATTCTCGATATGAGACATTCTCTTTTTTGTGTTAGTAATCCGAAAGTCTTTAATATATACACACTTTTCTTTCGTTGGAACTACTATAAACTCTTCCTTATATATATATATATATATATATATATATATATATATATATATATATATGGTATTGAAGAGTCTTGAAATTATTTTCAATATATTTCTCCTCTTCGTGTACATACTGAGGGCTTCAAATTGTGAGTGCTCATTTCGGAATTTATTTTGTTGTTATGATGGGAATAGACGTTTATTAGGTCATTTTTTTTGGTTGATTTTCGGTGAACACGAAGTTTTTGCCGAACATACACTAGAATTTACATATGAAATAGAAGAAAGCAATACTTTACTTTTCTTAAACATCATGTTACACCGAGATGACAACAGTATAAAACTTAGTGTCCACCAATCAACCAATTAAAATGACCTAACACAATTCCATTCCCATCATATATATATATATATATGTGTGTGTGGAAAGCCATGATCGCCAACGTCTTGAACGATACGTCGACGGGAAGAAGCTTCTTATCCAAGTTTAAATATGAGGTATTGATTGATCTGTTTTTTTTACGTCTTATCAACCCTTTGCAGTTTATTTAAAGCCCGAAAATATTTTTACATAGTGAGAATTTTTTTAAAGATAATTATAGATAATTTTGGAGATATTTGTTATCATAATAATTAACTCACAGATGGAAGGGAGACGAGGATCCATACCTTTTCTATGGGCATTTGACGCGTAAGTGAATAGAACGAACCCAACTAGAACTAGAACTCGGCTATCCGATTTCCAATTCTGAGCCGTTATCCATTACACCACCCGCACATCTAAGCTTACAGCACCCTGTATTCCCAAGCGGTCACCTATTTAGGTGCTGACCAAGCTCGACGTTGCTTAACTTCGGTGATAGTAGGAAAACCAATGTTTCAACGTGATATAGCCGTAACCTGAAGAATGAGCTTACGGTAAATTATGTTGCTCCAGTCTATTAAGTGAACCTGCTTCATGTCAATTCTTTTCGAATGGGCTAAAAAGAGAAATAAATAATAACTGTGTACGGCACAAAACCAAATAAGGGTTATTGGTTGTGGGTAGATTGTGTTGCGTCAGTCTTCTGTGTGAGGAAGGTTTTCCTTGAAAACAGGTTTTAGAAATTCTTTTTTTTTCTTAAGAAAATAATGATGGTTATATCTGTAGTATGCGATTCATAACATGAAATACCAAAAGTTTGAATCGAATTTAATGTCATTCCTGGGTATGACGATAAACTATATCTGGCAACAAGTCCTTTGTTAGGGGGTTTTGAGGAGGAAATCACCTATTAATTGCTGCTGTTGCCAGGTCCACCCTAACTCAGGGTGTTAGTACCTGTTAGGGTCCCAATCTATGTACAAATAGTGACCCCTACAAAAAAAAAAAAAACACTATGAAAGTATACAAGTGCATAAAAATGTATTGCTGGCATTTTTACTATTAAAATAGTAGAAATACAAGCAATGCATCATTATATAAAAAAGACCGACATTACATGAATAGCAATGCATTTTATCTGTACTTGGAGGCACACAATTGCTTTCAAAATATATTTAGTTGAAACCATAAAATTGTGTACAAATTATTTAGATTTTGACATCAAATAAGCCATCGTGGTTGATATGCCGCGAAATAAAATCAACCAAACAATTTAATGCCAGTTAGGAACCTTTAATTAGAAGAGTTGATCTGCGTTGATCCAAATATGTACTCGGCTAAACCTAAGAAATGCCAATAATGATTTTATCTGTAGTATGTCATTTATATTAGGAAATAACAGAATCGAATTGAATATGAAACGAATTTAATGTCAATCAGGAAACTTTTGATCTCAAAGTTGTTCTGTAGTGATCCTAGTATAACTCTAAAATGTACCACAATAAAGATTGTACTCGGTGTCACATCAGACCATCAAAGAGCAAGGTGCCTCTGAGAACTAAATGGATGTCGCTAGAGGTGCCGACTGAAAAAGTGAAGCTGACTTAGAATATATACACACACACAACAACCGGATGACAAGCTATATAAACGCCCTACCTAAGAGGAGTGAAGGTAGAGTCATTCACACCATCGTTAGAGGATCAAACATTTAAAATAAGTCATCGAAAAAAAAAACACATACTCTCACAGCCAATCTTAATTTAAAAGAGTCCAAAAATGAATAAGCAATAATTTTACGCATGAAAGTTTTAGTTTCGTATTGTTATCAGACATTAATTAACGTTACAATATTTAAAAAAAAGAAGAAATCTTGAAGCCTTTTTGCTTCTTTATCCTCTTCTAGGGGATGTTATGTTTCAAGTTACAAAACATCCTTGATCGCGTCAGTCACTTCCAGAATGTTTTCCGTGAACTTAGGGGTTCCACAAATCTTTTAACGCTAAGCTGTAAAGCTTTAAATCTGTGTAATTCCAGCCGACATACGACCTGATTGACTGGCGGAAATCCTGGCATAACAATCTTGACATGCGCAGAGAATGAAACATCCGAAACAGCAGGAAAAGCATTCCCCCGTTCAAACACACGCTCACTGCCGTTAAACAAATGGCTAATAATAATAATAATAATAATAATAATATTGACAACAATAAAACTTTCCTCTTGACTTTTAAATAGATTAGTTATTGATATTCGTGCTCTTCATATGAATATTATTTGGTAATGAAAAGTACTAAGAAACAAAAGAATTTTGTTAGAAAAAAAGAGCTGAAATATTACGCAATATCAGTCCTGCTATATGGCAGTGAATGCTGGACAATCTCCTCATACATGAAGAAGAGAGCTGAGGCAACAGAAATGTGGTTCAACAGAAGGATGCTGAGAATACTATGGAGTAAACATGTGAGTAACAGTTGAAACGTCTGGAAATGAAAGAGGGCTTGGAGAATTTGATTCTTACAAGGTATATTTAATGATAAAGAGACAGTGGGAAACATCAAGTAATCTATCCAACGAGCTTGGGTAAATGGATCGCAGAAAGAAGAAAGACTGATGAAAAAATGCAAACCTTACTAAGAGCAACAAGTGATATGAAATGATGGGCAGCCATGATCGCCTATGTCTTAAATGAACATTGAACAAAGAAGAAGACGAAGTGTCTGATGCTTCCTTGCTGGTAGTCAAGTGAAATTATACTTCATTCAGAACTCTATCTAATCAAAATAACCATACCGCCATATTGGCTTTAGTATACTAATTTTTCTAAATTTTAGCAAGCCCGTTTGACACCGTTGCAAGTTTGTCAGAAATGATGAGTACAACTATTAATTTCATATTTCATTTCAATAACAATATATTTTATATATTATTATTTATTCGGAGGGGGTGATCACACCATAACAAATTACTAACCCTTGCTTGTGTCTTTCGTCAAGTGATATCAATCAAATATCATTCTATTATAATTCTGTGTTACGCCGTGCCATTACCTTAGATAAATAAGGGACCTTTCCGCTTTGACTGCGAGCTAATGCTGAAGAAAAAGATTTATAAGAGATAGTGTTTGTTTTTAGGGAAGTGACGTAAATAGATAGAAAGAAGGAAATAAAAGGTGATAACGTTTCCATTCGTGTAACACTTCGTGTTTAGCGAAGTGGAACGTCTTGTCAGTTTGAAATCTTATCATTTGTACCCTATTACTTCTTTAAATATTTGATCTGCATACTTAAGATTCCTATTGTAATATTTATTCAAAGTATTTCAGTTCAGATATTTAACGATGCGCTGTATTCAAGGAACTCGTAAGGAGCTTTTATTAAAATTATGAGCTAAAGAATCATCATTCATCAGAAAATTAAAATCGGAAGATATTGAAATTTAAACAGGTACTTATATAGTTATTATTGCTTAACATTTCATACCAGTTTCTTTTATGTATATTTGCTGTCAGTTTATCTAATAAAATGTTTACTCTTAATAGAGATTAAATTGACAGCAAAGAAAAAAAGTGACTGATATATATATATATATATATATATATATATATATATATATATATATATATATATATATGTTAATTCAATAAAAAACCTTAAAGATCCATTTCAGAAATGGATCCGTCAATGATATCAAGTAAATGGTTCCGAAATGGTTCTTTTATTATTATAATGCTTTGTAATTTAAATTTACATTGAGCTTTTTTGGGGATTAATATCCTCCTTGTAATGATCCCTACCCGTCACAAATTGGTTTTATATATATATATATATATATATATATATATATATATAATATTAGAAATACATTGATGTGTATTATAATATATATATATATATATATATATATATATATTAGATATATAATACTAGAAATACATTGATGTGTATTATAATATATATATATATATATATATATATATATATATATTAGATATATAATATTAGAAATACATTGGTGTTTATTATTATAATATATATATATATATATATATATATATATATATATATTATAAACATCAATGTATTTCTAATATTAGAAATGTGCCAAAATTGAACAAATGCATCTAATCCCTGAATGATAAGATAAAGAACAAATATGAAACGATTATCATTCTAACATGTTTCACTTTTATTAAAGTTTCCTCAGTGAATGAAGTACAGAGAGAGAGAGAGAGAGAAAGAGAGAGAGAGAGAGAGAAAGAGAGAGAGAGAAAGAAAGAGAGAGAGAGAGAGAGAGAAAGAGAGAGAGAGAGAGAGAGAGAGAGAAATTCTGCCATTTTTAATTTTGTATTGTTTGATTTTCTTTGATTAATCTGGTTCCATGTGCATTCGACTTTTTAAAAAATGTTAGTATAATTTATGGCGTACCGAATTCAATGACAGACGTCTATCCAAGGTGTTGCTATGCTTGATAAGTATATTTCATCGTCCTGGAAATAAAGATAAAAGTTTCATCATTCTAAAACAACCTTGCCACCACTGATGATACATGATGAGGATATTTCATAATTCTAAAAATCTGAAACTTCATTGCCATAAAACCGCCCCTTCCATCACAAGCGATGAGAGTAGCAGTAGTAAAAGGAACACTGATATATCACCAGCGCTTCGTGAAAATCGGCAGTTAACGGTCTCAAAGGTTTCCCTTAACAACAAAATTCTCGGAACAAGCAAAAACAAGTAGGCACAAACCTTTTAAGAAACAAAAGAGACAATAACACTGAGAACTTTCTAACACGCACAAAACCAGTAATTAATAACACGAAAAAAATGCACATTCTTGTTATTAATGACAAAATGTGTCTCGATGTTTTATTGCTGCTGTCATTGTGCGTTTTATTCATTTTATTTTCAGTAAAAAAAAAAAAAAAAAAAAACGAGAAAAGGAATCCTCTATCAACTACAAATACATATAACGGGACACATCCAATATTTAAATAGTCAAATTGAATGCAAAAAAAAAAAAAAAAAAAAAGAACTAAACAAATAGACCCCAAAAAATAAGAACATGTTTTCTGACAAATATTACAGTTCTGTTAAAGTCCTAAGAAATGGACCCGTTCAATTCCAGGTCATAAATACCAATATTTTACTTGGTTCCACAAGACTCATAACAATTATGTCTTTAAGAAGAAAATATTAAACTTTAGGTTCTATTAGACGTTGTAACACGAAACACACGCTGTTTTTTTTCTGGGGTCATTTTAAATAATTTATTTTATTCTTCCATTTAAAAAAAAATAGAGATTTTGAAATATCACAAATTTTAACTATATATTCCTGACGTCAATTTAAATAAGCTTTTCATTTCCTTTTTTTCCATATATCTAAGCTATCATAAGAAACAGCAACCTACTGTGTGAAAAACTTCTGCCTAGTCATTCATGAATCAAAGAGACATGATCGTCGAAGCATATATATATATATATATATATAATTATTTTTTTTAAAAATATGATTCCTTCGCTACATAAGAGTTCTCAAACGAGAGCCGAAACCATCAATATAATTACTAAAATTAAATTGAATTAAGGTAACAAGCCCTGTTTAATCCTTAAGCGAAAATTTAGGAATAACCAATTTCGAAATTTACGTATCGTTATAAGCGTGTTCATTGGTTACTATGGAAACGGCTTGGGCAACCATTTTTATCCACATATCAGTCACCTTCAAGGAGAGGTCAAGCTGAGGTAGGGTGGGGTGTCTAGTTCAAACCGAAATGTAGCGAAGGAATCATTTTTTTTTTTTTAAATAATTATAATCTAAACTCTACTTCTGTATGGAGCACTATTTTTTTTTTTAAATAAAACCAAAAATACTAAAGAACCCTGGACAACTTACCTAACGAGTTCTTTCCCATTTTTCTACATACCTCTGTTGGGGACGTGCAGAATTTATTAATTATGCTTGAAAGAATCAGAAGGAATTTGTGTAGGTTGCGTGACTTTCTGCATCCACAACAAATAAATAAACGAATTTTAAAATACGATTAAGAACGAGACATATTCAATTAGAAATTAATATAACATTTATATACAATTCAAAAACAATACACAAACAGGATAATTGATATATGTTATGTTGGCGAAATGTGTATGAGGTTTTTTTGATTTCAGAATGTCTCTCTTTGTAATTGTTCGTTCGTTTACAGTCCTTTTAAGTTTGTGTTGATATTAATAATTGTCGATATTAAGTGTCTCTTTTAGAAGGAGTTTTTAAGAGTGATCTACCTTTAACTGTAATGTAATTTTTTTTTAAGGTCGTTCGCACGTTGATGTTTACTTAATAAGTAGCGAATATAATTCACTTTAGATAAGCAATGTTGAGAATTGATATCCACAGAGTTGATTAAGTTTTCGATCGGGAATGAGTCAGCGATGATGTATCTTTGCGCGGTTAAATCGTGATTTCGAATGACGTGCAGTATTTTGGCAAGTTCTCTGTGGGTGTTTGTTACTGACTGCCTGGGGCGGTCAGCGTTTATTTTTATAAGGCCTGAAAGTCCGAAGTTGGCTCACTTGAGTTTTGGCGCAATTTCGTTCTGCATGTGAACTTTCAGTGATGGACCAATGAGATTGTTTGTTTCGTTTAGTGCAGTTTTAATTGGTTGAAGTTTTCCGTACGTAGGCGTAAGATATAGACTGTTCTGTTGCTAGAGTTGAAAGGTAAGGAAAAAAGGACGAGTCTACACCTCCACACACACACACACACACACACACACACACACACACATATATATATATATATATATATGATGGATGTTTTCGACGTATGAGTGTCTTTCAGTTCAGTTTTTATGTTTATGCGTCGTATGAGACTAGAGTACTGCACGGGATTTGCAAACAAGTCCACACGAAGGACATGCTGAAGGGTTGATCGTAATATTAGCCAGAGATTTAGTGTTAATCCTTAATTCTCTCCTTCTTTTCAAAGTTAGTTATATCTCGGTAGGAGGTGTTTTCTTATTATTTATATTCAAAGATTCTTTTAATAACATTTGGCATGAATTTTATTCCTTTACACACACACACACACACACACACACACACACACACATATATATATATAATTATACTTTTAAAAAATATGATTCCTTCGCTACATAAGAGTTCTCATGTTTCAAAAACGAGAGCCGAAACCATCAATATAATTATTAAAAATTAAATTGAATTAAAGTACCTTAATAATTTAATTTTGCTAATTACTTTAATTCAATTTAATTTTTTAATAATTATATTGATGGTTTCGGCTCTCGTTTTTGAAACATGAGAACTCTTTATGTAACGAAGGAATCATATTTTAAAAAATAATTATAATCTAAGCTCTACTTCTGTATGGAGCACTGTTTTTAAAAAAAAAAAAAAAATACTAAAGAACCCTGGATTATTTACCTAACGTGTTCTTTTTCATATTTTTCTACACCCCTGCACACGCACACACACACGCGCGCATATATATATATATATATATATATATATATATATATATATATATATATATGAAATTAAACGTATGCTCATCAATTCAGTTAAGAATTATGTTTTTTATCGTAAAATTTAAATATATTTCTGTTAAAAGAATATATTTGCCCTTCACACTTTTTTTCTATTCCCATCAACAAAATTTAACTCCTTAGACTGACATCATATAAATACCGCTATTAAAACCAATAATAGACGGACAGTCTTGTAAATGTCTCTTGTCAGCTTGTCACCGTATTTCTCAGTTCGTTTCCTGCCTTGAACACTTCTCCATTAGTCTAGTCTGACACTGAAAGGTCAATGATAAATAAGAAGTCTGGCTGGGTTTTCAAACTTATATCAATACTAGCCGATATTCTTTGAAATTGGAAATCCTTTTTAACATCTCATAATTTTGAACTCTATCCTTCCGCTTTACTTGTCATTACTCAAAACGAACTAAGCTTTATACATTTCAATTTATTTGAATTATTGTTCGCATCGAGATTATTATAGGTGTTATTATAGACACAATATATAGACCAATTGCACTTTGGAATTTTTCTGGTATCCATTAAGAGAAACAAGACATCTCTTGATTGTCGGATTATTTTGTTTCTGTGATGCCACTTCCTGTTTCACTAACTGATCCATGGATTGATTTCATATAGACTTTCCCACCGCCGTAATATAGCTTCCCTGTGCCTTTTTCTATAAATAATTTCATCCTAATTATCTTGATGAACTTTCCTCTATGGCACCTAGACTTTATGAATTTAAGCGCTGTACTAGATTGGCGGTTAGGTCTCATCATTTTACAGTTGAAATGCCTAGATGCAACCGTAAGTTAACAATTTCTTTTATCGAACTTCCTGCTTCTGGAACTCTCTTCCGTTTTCTTGTTACCCAATCAACATTGATCTCAAAAATTAAAATGCAGTCTCAATCGTTATCTTCTGTCTTTTTATTTCTGTTCATCTATTGTTCTCGCTCCTTAAAAATGTTTTGCTTTTTCTCATATTCTTTAACACTCAGTAACCCCTTGTGTCATAGTGGCTTCTTATTCTGCTTGTTGTGAAATGATTAAAAAACAAACTAGTTGACAATAACACGTATTTAACCAGCTGCTATATGAGCAAGGCCAACGTTATATGCATTTATCCTTCATATTCAAGTGATTCAGCAGTGTTTAGTCTTGCAATAATAGACCACGTATTAATAAAAATCCTTACTGTATCCAACCTAACATTCTTCATTTCATATAACAACAATATAATGATATATGATAATTTATCACCCACGTCTCAATGTCAGGACACGAGATAGAAGGAACTTCCATAATTTTCATATATATATATATATATATGAGTTTGTGCATACTACTATATTGGCAATTTGGTCCCATTATTTTTAGTTAATGTAAGCATGTTTTATTCTAATAGTCTTTTACTTGTACTTTTCGCCTGTGGAACACTCTTATTGTTTCTTCCTTCCCTGGTACCTACAATCTTCAAGAACTTAAATGCAGCGTCAATAACTATCTGCTGTCTTCCTGAATCCTGTACTTTTATTATACGATCTCCTAGCGTCTTCCTATTCTCGTACACTTCCAGTAAGTTCTTGCGTCTTAGTTGCATTATTGCTTTCCTTGGGGTGAAATGATTATACATATATAATGACTCTCTCTCACTCTCTCACTCTCCCTCCCACACTCTCTCCCTCTCACTATATCCCTCTCCCTCACATACTCTCTCTCTCTCTCTCTCTCTCTCTATCTATCTTTATTTTACACCAGAAATTTAATTCGTAATCTGGTAAAGCTAAGACCTTTCTTTATAGCGTGCATTCACAGAAGAACTGCTTATTTGTATTATATATATATATATATTTATATATATATATATATATATATAGAGAGAGAGAGAGAGAGATAGAGAGATAGATAGATAGATAGATATAAATGGAAGAGGTTATAGTTGTTCCAACGAGAGAATATTGTATATATTAAAAAGAGGAGAATATAACCGCAAACGTTTTTGGTTGTAATGTGGATTTTAAAAAAAATTATTATTATTCTTTATTTTCCATTTCTGTCGCTACCACACAAAAAAGAGAATGTTTAATATCGAAAAGCATAAGGAAAATTAATTCATTTGATAATATGTAGAAATATCCACTCTTTGCCCAAAGAAGGTCACGAGACCCGAAACCTGTATTGCAAAATTATATACAAAATATATATTAAAAAAAATACACACTACAACCAAAACGTTTGCGGTTTCTCTCTTCTTTACAAAAACCTGATTATTTTCATATTAGCCAAAAAATAAGATTACAGTAACATGTGTTTGTACTATGCATGGTGTGTTGTGAATGACACTGGTTAAGCAACTAACACTAAACTAGAGTTTCCTTAATAAACAAACCCTAAGTATTCAGTATCTTTGCATCCCCTAGGAAACGATATCGGACACTCAGGGAGTACGAACACCGTTGGTTAAGAATCACTGTACTAAGATTTCCAGAGAAATCGCTCGTAACTTTTAGACCCACCTATAATTTTAAGCATTTTCTTGCTATCTTTGCATGATTTCTTAAAAAATAAACCTTTGTTATATGATATCTTAAAAGTATTTTTGCCAGTTTTACTTTAACAAATTAAAGATCAAAATTCAACTCATTTGTTGTCGATCTTAGATTTTGTCTATTTTCCCCAGTGACTGGATTTTTAGTCCACTCGAATCCTCATGTATTTTATGAGTTACAAGGCAAGTTTAAGATGACTGACGATGGGACAATGTGTTTTTTTTTTTTTCTAAAAATTATTGGCATTTTTTCAATTACTGAGATGGGTTAGGGAACGAGTAGAGTATAGAATTTTGAAATGAGCGGAATTGACAAAGATTGAAATGAAAAGAAGTAATGAAGAAAACTGACAAAATGGTAAACCAATTGTGGGTTGTTTCCCAATTTGCCTTTCTTAATTAAGAGAAAATTGTTTTGAAAGAAAGAAGAATTGTGGGGAAAAGCCAAAGCGAAAAATAATTTGTGGTGATTTCAAGGCTCATTTAAAGTGATTAGAGTCTGGGGGAAAGATTTTAATTTGAGGCAGAATCATATTTGATCCAAAAGAAACTTAATTCCGATCAAGGAATGTCAGAAGACACCAACATTGAAACAACAAATACAACACAAACAAAAAAAGAAGGCAAGAACAAGAAGAGAATAAGAGGCGGGGTGTTATCAAAGAGAATGAAAAAGAGGAAGCTGGAAAGAAGAAGAGGATGAAAAGACGATAAGGATGAAGTAGATTTTGAATTTAAGATGCTGATTACAACAATGATGAGAAATAAGAACAATTTATTATTATTATTATTATTATTATTATCATTATTATTATCATTATAATTATTATTATTATTATTATTATCATTATCATCATTATTATTATTATTATTATCATTATCATTATTATTATTATTATCATTATTATTATTATTATTATTATTATTATTATCATCATCATTCGATTTCTGCTATGGACACACTACCTACCAAGTCTGCGGAAAAGACCTAAGGCAGGTCGTGGTGTGTTGTTATGGCCACATTTCATGTTAATTTTTTTTTTTTTTTATTTTTTTTATCTCCGATGAAGTTGCTAGCGTTACATAGACAAAGTTCTCCTTAGTGTGTGTGCTGTACTTAATAAGACAATTTTCTGTATGTCTCTTAAGCTGGGGTTTCCAGGATTCTTTCAATGTGTTGTTTTGTTCCATTTTTTTATAATTCCAAGTGCACCTATTACCACTGGTATTATTCTTGTTTTCAATTTCCACATTTTTTCTATTTCAATTTCCAGGTCTTTGTATTTTGATAGTTTTTCAAATTCCTTGGTTGCTATGTTACAATCCGCTGGACAAGCCATATCAATTAGTAGGCAAGTTTTTTTCTTTCTGGTTTTTGACAATAATGTCCGGCCTATTTGCTTCAATTTTTCTGTCTGTGTGGATGGTATAATCCCATAGAATGGTGACATCTTCTATTTCTGTAACCGGCGCTGGCCGATGTTCATACCAGTGTTTGCTTACACATTTTCCAAAGTGTTTGCACATTGTCCAGTGTAAGTATTGCCCCACTCTATCGTGACGATTTTTATATTCATTTGGGGCAAGTATAGAACATCCTGAGATTAGATGGTCTATTGTTTCTTGGTATTTGTCACAGAACCTGCATTTTGGATCCACATTATTATGTATGATATTTGCCTGAAAATTCCTAGTGAAAAGATTCTGGTCTTTGCGCTGCAAGAATAAAGCCTTCAGTTTCAGACTTTAATCCAGATGCTCGTAACCATCGATGAGTATTAACTTTATCAACATTGGGTTTATTTTGCACGTTCTGGATATTGGCCATGCAGAGGTTTGTCTTGCCAGCGTTGTTTCATCTGTTCAAGGGCTTTATCCTTGGCTTTCTTTTTTCATATCTTTGCTGCAATAGTTGGTTCTTGGCTTCTGTTTTGATTTACTACAGAATCTACTAAATGTAAATGTTGTTTGTATTTACTGCCTTCTTTTTATTATTGAATATTTTTTCTTTCTGTTTTCATGTTGTTTCACTAATTTTATCATCCAGTCATTTGTTTGTTTCCATGTAAGTTAGTAAGCCAATAGTTGTTGTCTTGTATGACAATTCTAGCTGAATAAGACCTCTTCCACCTTCTTTACGGGGTATGTATAGACGGTCTACATCAGCCTTTGGATGATGCATCTTATACTTAGAAAGAAGATTTCTTGTTTTAGAATCCATTTGTCTGATGTCATTTAGAGTCCAGTTCAAGATGTTGAAAACTATATTGGACCACTGGGATGGCTAGGTTATTAATGGCCATAATTCTGTTCTGAGAATTCAATTCAGTTTTTAATACCAGTCGTACCCTTCTATAGTACTCTTTACGCACTATTTCTTTTCATTTTCTTATGGTGAATTCCTTCACTCTCATTTACACCTAGGTACTTATAAGCTTCTCCTTGTTCTAAATCTTTTATTGTTACAGCAGGGTCTAAACTAATAGAGGAAGTTTGTTGTAGCGATCCTCGTAAAACTGTAGCTTTAGCACATTTATCCAAATTGAATTTCATTCCGATGTCTTCACTGAAGCATTTTACAGTTTGCAGAAGACCTTCCAGCTCATTGTCATTCCTAGCATACAATTTTAAGTCATCCATGTAAAATAGATGGTTTATTTTCTTTTGAGCTATTTTGTAACCGCATTCTGTCTTGTTAAGTTGGCTGGTTAATGCTATAAGTGATATGCAAAATAATAAAGGAGACAAAGAGTCACCTTGTTATTATTATTATTATCATTATTATTATTATTATTATCATTATTATTATTATTAATATCATTATCATTATTATTATTATTATTATTATTATTATTATTATTATTTCTACACCTATCGTATCTGTTTATCCATGACTTGTGATTAAGTGGAGGTGCGGATGGTGGGTAATGGCAATCGTTGCTGAAAATGGAATAGATGAGCTGAGTTCTAGTTCCTTGAGAAGGTTATTTGTCCATCTCAGTATATATATATATATATATATATATATATATATATATATATATATATATATAGATAGATAGATAACTAGACTCGTTTCGAAAAACCCTCGAATTTTTGATTTGCTAATAATCAAATAAATCTCGAGGGAAAAAAAGGTTTTAAAAAAAGAAAGAACTACAAACATGAACTTCTGCTGACAAAAAAAATCGCACAGATGCAGGTCTGAAGCCCAAAGAAAAAACCCCGATACGAGTAAACAACTAACTAACAAAAGAGCTCAATACAACCGTAGATCCGTTTAGGTGAAACCTAGGTAGGTTTGTCTGGCTCACTAGGTGTATCTATATATATATATATATATATATATATATATATATATATATATATATATATATATATATTATTGTTGAGCAATGTCGACAAGGTCTGTCATTTCAATTTTTATTAAGTCTTTTCAAATTTCTGAATAAATTGTTGTATATAGTCGGTAAAATATCCAAAGTTAATTTTTGTAAAATACGCCGTGTTTAATAACGTTTAAAGTTTATATATATATATTCGATCTAAAGTTTTTATCTATTCGGTCTGATGAGATTTACCGGTCGAAATAAATCATGATTTATTCCGTATTTTCGTGATGTGTTAAGCTTTTGTTTGGTGGAAATCATATTGCTCTGTATTCTATACATTGAGCTCTCTACGGATTTATCTTTTTAATATTTTATATAAAAAGGAAGTACTTAGATTATCATCTATCTATATATATATTTCTATATTTCTTCATATATATATATATATATATATATATATATATATATATATATATATGAAGAAATATAGTTTTAAGGTGTGCTATACTTATGGGATAAAGGGTTCAATATCAGAGATAGAGCGTATGTAAATGTAAAAGTGGACACTGAAGTCAACATTCAGAGGCGACAGACTGTTTCATGGTAAAAGCAATCATCCCGCCACCTGATGTTCATATATATATATATATATATATATATATATATATATATATACGTATTCTGAAAAAATATAGACATGTATTCTTCGACGACGCTTGGGCCTTGGGGGATTCATTCGTCTATCTCTTCTAGCCCAGTTCCACTTAACTGTGAGTTAAATAGCAAGGCAGGGTAGATTGGATTCTCTACCCTTAAATGGTATCCATTTTGGGAGACGGTCTACTCTGAATTCAATATCAGAGAGATGATAACTGGAAACCAGTCTGTTATCTTTCCATAGAGGTCTTGGCAATTTACAGATAATAACGAAATGGTATCAGTGGAGAACCATAGTCAACTTGTGTCTGGCATTAAAAAGGTGATCAAGTGTCAACATGTTTCGCCATTCCAGCACTAACCAGTTTTCTTTTCGATTTAAAAAAGGTTCTCATTTTTTTTAAAGTCCTACTGAATATAAACGGTCTACAATTTCCAACACGTCTTTTTAGCATTTTCCAAAATATTCCAATAACGAAATTTCACTCACCCAGTAATCAGAAAATAAAAAATATAAAAAAAAAACGAGATAAATAATAAAAAAAATAGATGGATTATTAAATGGATTATTATTATTATTATTATTATTATTATTATTATTATTATTTCTGGTGTCTACTCATTTCTTTCTGGGTCCCGACCAGAGACCTAAGGTCAGAAATGGCATCATGACAATTTCCACTGAGCAATTATAAAACAAAATCACAAATATTTTACATAGATAAAGCCCTCCGGAAAAGTTGTGCTATACTCCTGAGAACAATTCTTTGTATTTCTTTAAGGCATAGGCTATCAGGAATCTCTTCAATGAGTCCATTGGAATCTTTTTCGCTCAATCCGAGTGCTCCAACTACGACTGGAATTTTTAATGTTCTCATGCGCCACATTTTTTGAGATTTTGATTTCAATGTCCTTGTATTCTGATAGCTTTTGTAAGATCTTCAAAGATACATTGCAGTCAGCAGGGACTGGCATATCAGTAAGGAGGCACTTTCTGCGTTTGCGGTCTCTAATCACGAGGTCTGGGTGTTATGGTCCAGTTCCTTGTACCACGGTGATAGTCCAAGGTAGAACCAATAAAGAAGAACTCGAAGGCGGATATGGAATAACACAGATATATTAAAAACAGGAATATATACAGAGAAGTAGAAAGTGTTAGTGCGAACAATAAGGTTTCGGACTGCCTCTGACTCGACTGACTGACTCCTGACGGACTTCACTCCAGACTTCAGACTGAACTCTAGACTTCAGAAGGAACTCCCTGCTTCCTCTTGAGGCGCAGTATTTATTACGTATGGAATAGTCCATTATGTTATTATGGGTAAGGTCCCATAACACTGGGCGATAAGCTTTGATTGTTCTGCCTGTGTGTATTGTGATGTTCCATAAAATTGTTACAAGTCCTATTATTATTATTATTATTATTATTATTATTATTTCCTTTGATTTTTGTTGTTTACACATTTCCTTCCGGGTCGTAACTAGATTCCAAATGTCAGAAATGACTTCATGACATATTTGTAAAAAAACAAACAACAAAGACAAACAAAAAAGACTAAGATAATACACATTTACATAAATAAAGCTCTTCCTAATGTGTGAACTGTATTTTTTAGTACAATGTTTTGTATTTCTTTAATGTGTGGTCGACCATGAATGAGTCTAACGGAACTTTTTCCAATTAGAAATACTAATTCTATATCCTGAATTTTTATAATGGATTCCGGCTATGTCCAATTACTGCTTTCATTTCAATTTTCAATCATCTTACTTATTATAAAACGTAGATTGTGTGTGTGTGTGCGTGTGAGTGTGTGTGTGTGTGTGTGTGTGTGTCTGTACGTTTATATATTGGATCGGATTTCCTACATTTTTCAACCGATTTCAACAAAACTTCACAGAACAACGTAAAATTACCTTGCGGTGCTTCTGACAGCGCCAAAAGTTGGAAAAACACAATTGTTTTTGCACAAAATCAATTTGAAAACACGATTAAGAGGCATTAATAAAAGGGGGACAGCTCATATCGAGTTATACTTATTAATATCGAGTTATCGAGTTATACTTATTATAAAATCCAGGTTGGTTGTTTGTGTGTGTGTGTGTTCGTTTATATATGGGATCGGATTTCCTACATTTTTCAACCGATTTCAACAAAACTTCACTTTTTTTTTAGCATGTAGTGTTTCTTATTGTCTTGCACACTTTTTTTTATTTTTACATTCAGAATGCTTTAAAAATTAAATTTACAAGACAATTGTTTATAATAAAATTCTATTCAATCGGTAAACTCATAACGATTGGGTTGACCAATTCGTCAAAAAAAAAAAAAAAACTAATTAAGACATGCGTGTCCGTCAACCTTAAACAATAACCTTTGTCAATTTTATTTTTCAGTCTTTATGGTCGATACTTGATCTATCTCTTACTGTTACATCCCCGGGCAACGCCGGACTCTGCTGCTAGTAGGTTATAAAATAAGATAATTATGAAATAACACGAAAAGTGACATTATTATTATTATTATTATTATTATTAACGGTAGCAGTAGGAGCAGCAGGGGTTTTAGGGGTGTTATAATTCTTATTACCTTTTATAGGTTATCAAAATTTGCATCTTCATACCTGAGATATTTGTTAACTCTAGTTTGAAACAGCATGCGTTACAAATTAAAAGATTAGAGCTATCATTTCACCTCTATGTGTCTCGGTAGGAGAATATACTGGCTTCGTGTCATGAAATCTAAATCAGCGTGAGACTAATTTAATACAGACGGAAAGACAGATACGGAACCATATAATATACATGCATGTTTAAAAATTCACGTTAAAAATTAAATGTATGAGTAAAGACAATATAAGTGAAAGGCAATAGAAAAACTTTTCTTTAGCAAAGTTTTCCTTTTGTCCTTTAAACAATATATATATATATATATATATATATATATATATATATATATATATATGACATTTACACGCATATATATATCCCGCTACACTCCATATATATATATATATATATGTGTGTGTGTGTGTGTGTGTGTGTGTCTGTGTGTGTGTGTCTGTGTCTGTGTGTGTGTGTGTATTGATATAATAGGAAAGAACTGTTAGATTGATAATCCGAAGTTCTTTTGTGATTTTGTTTTTATTTTTTTCAAAAAAACAATGTTCGATACAGAATAATTATTTTTTAAGACTTGATTCCATCGCGACACAGAAATTTCTATGTTTCGAAACTCGTCATCCGTATTCAAGTTTAATTTCAATAAAGTTGAATACGGATGACCAGTTTCGAAACATAGAAATTTCTTTGTCGCGATGGAATCACATTTTAAAAAATAATTGTAATATATATATATATATATATATATGTGTGTGTGTGTGTGTGTGTGTGTGTGTACTGAGTCCGCCCCCAAAATGTATACACACTTCAAGAAAGGAAAAACTTCTCATTTGTAGTTTTATCAAATTGCGATAACACTCTTTACTGTTGTATTTTCTCGACTGATCCATTACCCTCATGGCTGTAGTATCAACGTGTCCTAAAAGACGTTGTGTATCGCAAAAAACGACTCCACTGGCGGCCCTTAGACAAGAAATTGAAATGCATATGCAGCATTCCCAATGGACACTGGCCAACGCTGCCCAAGCAGTAGTTGGCCTTACTAATAAATGTTTGGAAGATTAAGGTCACCATTTTGAGCATCTCTTGTGATTGTACTGCCCAAATCTAACTTGTA